>BSBM01001010.1:1405000-2005000 GCA_027924585.1 Larix kaempferi
TAAAGAAATTACAGGAATCAATGTCAATTATAGTAAAAAACACACAATAAAAAAATACAATATAACATTTCATATACGATGATTCATATGTACCTTGACGATTTCTATTATATTGCAACTTCCATAGGTGAGGTGTCAATCTCTACGGTTTTAATGCAATCTCTTGCTTGCCATTGAATAGATGTTTTTTGGTAGTTCGATACCTGTGATTCTTAGAGAGGAAGTGCCTATACTCATCAAACACCTCCTTTCCTAAGCTTTTTAAACGACGAGATTTAATCTTAGGACCACAAACTGGACATTCAAATTTCCCTTTTGCCTGAAGACCTACATAAAGAGATGGAATATCTATGTCAATTAGAATTATATACAAAATGACTAGATTATTTAGAAAAACATGCATGCGTAGTATATTAACTAGTTCATAAAATTAAATGCAAATAAAGTGGAACTTATAATTACATACCGCAAAAATGGGTTAACCCTGGGGCATCATGTATTGTCCATACAAGCATTGCATGGAATTGAAATTGCCTTTGTCATATTGGTCTAGATATGTCATACATAGTGATATCATTCCATAACTTTAGGTAGCTAGTCAATAAGAGGTTCAATATATACATTCATATCTTTGACTTGGTACTTACCTGATTGATTTGAACATATACAAAATATAATTATGAGACGTACCATTTAGATATATAAACCATATTGCACAAGAGAAAAACATTAAATATATATATGACATTATGTGATAAAATACGACAAATGAGATGCCACTACATTAAAAAAAAACTATAGACAAAATCTACCTAGAACAATCTTCGACAACATTATGTGCTCCCTCTTTATTGTCAACCATGGAGGAATGTTATTGTTGATAACAAAAATAGGCCACACCGAGTAAACAAATCCCATCTCTGCAAATGGATTGGCACCATCTGCTGCCAAAGAAATCCTAAGATTACGAGGTTATTCTTTAAAGTGAGGCCATTTTTCCTCCTTATATCTAAATGAAGACCCATCTGTAGGCATTCGAATAATGTTGTCTCGACTTCTGTTCCGTGCATGGTAAGCCATAAACTACGCTATGTTTTTGCACCTGAACATTTGTTGCAAACGTGGAATAATGAGAATATAGCGAAGAACCTTGCGAGGCACCTTTTTTGTTACTTGATCTATTTGATATATACTGATATGACATTCCAGACATTCTGTTGCAAATTCATGCTGATTATAATATAGAACATGGTCATCGGGACATGCATGAATTGCTTCATATTGCATTCCAATTTTTTTCATGATGGAAGATAAATCTCGATATGTGCGAGGTAAAATATTTGACGGTGGTAACAAATATTCACCTATCATGCTACAACAAATAAAAATAAAAATCTAGTTAATATAATATAGAAATAATATTAATGAAACACATTTCATCCATATGAATTTGACTTATGAATTAACAATAAAATTATTAGACGATCATATATATATAATATGTGATGGAATATATTACATACCTTAACATCCGTGTGACTAATATATTTGAAAGACCATTCATAACCTTCAAGTTCATTATCAACAATATAGTAGAGAGAAGATTTGTGTTGGAGCCCTCATAAAGGGGTTCTTATGGCTTCTCAAGAAGAGGTAAATCATGAATATCATCAAAATGATCATCATTTTCATGGTGATGATGATGATCATCATCCATTGTAACATTGAATGAATCATGGATCAAAGTATTTGTACCATCATCTTCAACTATGTTATCAATATGATCATCTTCTTCAATAGGATCATTAACTTGTTCTCCATTATTCATAGCTCCATGTTCCTCCGGTACTTGTTCTGAAAGCACTTCCTCTGGATGATATGTTGTACGATGTATTTCCTTTATAATTACATGAAACAATTAATAGATAAAAGTTAATATAAGAAATTGAAACGCAAAATGTAAATTTTTTTGTGATGCATTTAAAATGTAACAAATTTTGTATGGTTAATAGAGAATATTATATAATCAACAATGCAATCACTGTAATGTTGATGTTTTATTTTTCATTGAGAGAAGCTAGGTGCTCTCGTCCCTGTATGGGGGAGATTTTGTCACGATACATTATTTAATGTTACATTCCCAAAAATAAAAATAATAATTAAAAAATCCATGTCGACTCAAAACTCATCAATACAAACTAATTAAAATATTTATCTTAAACATGGATCTATTAAGGACTGAGAGGGATCTATAATTTTTTCTATCTTACTTTTTTTACACATTAAGAAATAAATCCACCACGAGAAATTGGATCCCTCTCAGTGCTTAATAGATCTGGGTTTAAGATGGATTTATGTTGGTGGTAATAACATCAATGGTTTTGGAATAAAAGAAGTATTTTTCTCTCTTTAAACTACTAAATTTCAAATCATAAAAAGGTTTGTTGATTTCAAGTAAGATCTCTTAAGTTCATGAAAACATGTGACTCATGAGTGAAAGGTGTAATTTGATCATGTGTTTTGTTTTGAAAAATAAAATATATTTTAATTAAAAAAAACATAGTTGATGCATTCATCTAACAACATCATTACTTTGGAAATAAATAAATGAAGTAAACAGCTTGAAGAGAAATTCACTTTTATTCTTGATACACTAAGCAATATCTGATTTTTCTTGGTAAACAAAACATGCAATCAATCAAATAGCTCAATCAACTACTCTTCATTATTACCTTTGAGTGTAATACAAACAAGAGAAAAATACAAGAAAAACTAAAAATAACAGGTTAAAAATGACTCTTTTCATGAGTGGTCTCTACAGTTAAATAAAAAAGGGAAACAACAAGGGTCTAGTCGCTACTTTAGGGATGAAAAGAACAACCAATTGTACGGTTGGTCAAATAGGTGCATCCAAACTATCCAAGAGACATAAAAATTGACCCAATTACTAAAAAAAGCTACTCAAATATAACTCAAAATTTCCCATACTGTCCACTAAGGTAAGATAAATGATGCTATAATTTCTATAGAGAAAATAGAAGAGAAACAACATGCCAATATAGTCGTTATTTCTATTATCATGGAAATTGTCACAAATCTAGAGAGCTAAGTGCTTTCCCCGGTGAGTGGGTTAGTCTCACTAATGAACAAATAAATGAGTTATTCTACTATACCCTAGATTTAACATGCACACAAGAAAAAAATATTATAATAAATATTAAATATTAAAATAATATTTATTGTCCATGTTAGTCCCCATCTATTGAAACCATCAATAGATAAAAGTTAATATAAGAAATGTTAAAATAATAGATACATCTACAAAAGTAATCAAAATAAAAACATATTTAATGCAAAACTTACAAATGGATGATATTCGTGTCCCCCCTCAGCGTGTCCATGTTCCCTACAATGCTTTCTGGCTGTTGTGATCAAAATTCTTCTCCTCTAAATCCCTTGCAGTGACTACATGGACAATAACATTTCCCATCACCCCTTCTTTTCACTCCTTCCCACAATCTAGCAAGCAATTGTCGATTTTGCTCGTCTAGATCAGGAATATTGCTAGTTGACATTTTCTCGTAAAGAGCTTGAACGAAGATTATCAATCTTAGAAAATCAAGCTCCACACTTCGCTCGCTTCAATAAAAAAAAATAGAAATAATGAAAAACAGTCTGCCGAATAAAAAAACTTCCGTAAACCGTCGCTTGTATAGCAAAGATGTCAGAACGTTTCGAAATTTATAGGTTTTAAAATATAACCATTCGTCGGATATCCGACGACTTGGACTTAGTTACCGTTGGAACGTAGATGTCAGATATCCGACACTCTAGGGCATCATATGATATCAGAAATCCGACATCCAGGGCCATAATATATGGTCAGATATCTGACATCGTCGGGCGTAATAGTAGGTCGGTTATCCGACGACACTGGTTAATATTCATCAGAGATCGCGGATATCCAAGGGCCGTCGGATATCCAATGGACCCTTCTCTCAATTTAAAAAAAGATCATCAAATTTCATAATTTTGAAGGTGAAATCCGATGACACAATCCTTTTCATCGGATGTCGTCAGATTTTCTCATCAGTTTTTGGGTTCAAATTCTCTATTGACTCTGGGAAAAATCATGCATATTGAGAATTAGTAATTTGATATTTTCAACATGAAGTATTCAGAGATGAAGGTAAGCTAAATGTTGATATCAACTCAAAGGGAAGGAAAATATGACATGTATAAGGGATCCTTCAGGATCAGAAACACCATACAACTTTAGTTTTGTATCACAATGAGTGCTCTTGGGATAAATTCTAAGACCAACATGAAGACTCTCAAACTTCCCACAGATGATTTCCAATTTTTGGTTGTTTACAATTCGAGCTACACTTTTCCCAACAGTAGCATCCAAGGAGTACTATAGCATGTTTGGAGGCTCCTTATCAGAAAGCACAAAGAAGTTCTTTGCAGAACTGTAGCTTAAAATTTCATTAAGCTTCTTCCACTCCTCTTTTTTCAACTGTCCTAGATGTGGCATGTCAGTGACCCCTTCTGAATATTCAGAAGCATTATATGGGTTTGAGTCTGATGTTGTTGACCACCTGTAAAATAGATTATTTTGTTTATAAACATAGAAGTTTTATTAGAAGAAATATTATTAGGAAAGAATCTCACAAATAACTAAGATCAAATCTCTTGCATATTAATTTGAAACTAGGTGCACCAATCAAACATCAACAAACCATCCAAAATACCACCAACTAGATTTCCTTGCACATGCCCTCTCTAAAGTCATTTCCTTTGATCTTTCACTCTCAACTCTGGCATGAGAAAGTAGCCTACATATAACAACCAGGGAACCAACAAATGTTAGTCACTATGATAATATTTATTTGTAAATTAACAATACCTTTCCACAACCATTTCACTCCAGTGCACATCAGGCTACAAAAAATGTGTTTAAAGCATAAACATTTATACAGGTAAAAACAATATGCCCACCTCCCTAGAAGGATAACCTTTGCATCTAGATCCTCCTCAATTTCTTTGATTTATTTTTTCTCCAGTCTAAGTATTTGTTGCAAATACACTCCATAAAGATGAACATACTTCCTATGAAGTTGACACAGACTATAAACATTTTCCCATGACAGATGGTTCCCGAGTAACTCAAATACAATAAAATAAATTGAGAGTGTTTCCACAAAACAACCTTCAAACTACAACTTGAAAAGAAAATTGAACCCTAACCAGACATGAAATCCATATAAATATGAAACGCATCTCCAAAATTCAACAAATTTTACCTTAGATTCTCCTTAAGTTTCAATTATTTTATGAATGGACAATTATTTTATTAACTTCAAAAAATGGGAATAGATTTACCTTCTCATTAAACCATCACAACTGAGCCCCTATGTTATCTATGCACATAAATAACAATGCATAACATAAACTAAAAATTAAACTGAAGCATGAACAATATAGCAAAAAAAAACATAAGCTACTAATCACAAAAACAAAATCTTTTTCCAACAAAGCCTTCCTTCCGGTGTATACTCAGATCAATATTCAAGAACAAATATCAACCCTCATGGCAGATCAATCATGGGACAACATCACATACCAGAGAGAGTGACTGTAGAGAAGTACATATGGCTATTGCAGAAGTGTTAACACCTAAAAAGTGCTCACTAGCTCATTTCCTTATTCACATGACCCATTTGTCCACTTTTCCACCATTTGAGCCTCTAAAGCCAACAAAAGGTCACCAAAAGACCTTAATACACCCATTTTCCCACTCAAAAAGATTAATTTTCCTAAAAAAACATAAAAAACCCTAAAAAAGGGTCCAAAATTCCCAAAAATATTAAAAAGGGAATAAAAATATTAATTTTATTCAAAAAAGGAAAAAGGAGGGAAAAGTACCTAAACCATGTTGGTCAATACCATTGGTTTTCACAAAACCACAATGGTATTCCCTACCACCAAAACCTATAAAAAGGTGGTAGGGGCTCCTCATTTCAGATCCATCCATATTCCTATCCTCATGCTGCCAAAATCTCCCTTGAGCTTTTGGCCATTGTAGCAACCTTGGAGAAAGGACCCTTTGGAGTTTGGAGCTGCTCACCCTTGGAGCTTCTCAACTATCTTCATCACTTGGAGGTATTATTATTGCAAGCACTTGCTTGCCCCCATTTTCAATACAAAATTATTTCTTATATTTCTTGTTCTTGTTTTTTAATTCAAAAATGCACATGCTAGTTTAGTTTAGATTTCGATTTAGTTTATTGTTTTTGCTTAATATTGAAACTGCTGCTACTAGTTAACAGGTGCCCATTTCACTAAGCTTGGTTGCACACTTTTATCCCTTCTTGGAGCTCATTAAAACTACAAAGAAGGACCCAATGGTGCTTCTCGGTGCCACAACAGATCACGTCTACTCATATGGAAGCTTCCCCATTTTGGTCACCTTTGTTCAGAGTATCCTGCAGTATGTCACCCTGAGAATCCCTCGACAACACCCATCAGCTTGATCCCCCAAGAGTCAATACATACCCTTCAGTCCTTAAAAGCAATGATACCCACACCTACAAGTCAGTTCCCTACGTTGCCAGGTCAACCATGTCATCATGCTCTGAACAAAGGAATTTTGAGTCTACCCACTATATGACCCCAGTTACTTCCCATCCCCACAAGTATGTCAGTCCTACCATCAGTACTACACCACTTCAGTTCTACACCTCGTGCTCCTATCAAGGAAACATCATTGCCTGGTTAGTTGTTGGTCTCCCTCTGTCGACGAAAACCAAATTTATTCCAGAGGATAGACCTAGAGGTCCCTGTGTCTTGGAATCATCACCATTTATGATGAGTGCCTACGAATCCTTTCGAGAAGAGTCCTCAGTGCCTCTCCAAATGGTTGTTTCTCACATGCTCGACTTCAAACACCTTGATCGCATCGTTGAGACTCGCACATGGCATTGGTTCATTCAGTTATTAGTTGAAGACCCCGGATACCATCTGACTCCTCCACATTTGAGAGTCTACCTATGGATACAACCAGTTACATTTTTCCTATAGATATCCGGGTTGCGCATGGCGACAGTTTTCAGATGTACCTCAGTTTTATACTCCCTCGAGTATATAGTTACATATACTTCCCAGAAATGGCTCACAGTCATTGAGTCCCTACAGATGTTGGACACCTTCAGTTTCAACAGTTCATCAGTTATTCCAGTATATCAGTCATTGAGATTAGTCACGATATGATCATAAGTACATCCCAAAATGATGTCCCCTCTAGACCATTATGATGTACCAGCATATTTTTTATGTATTTTCTCAGGTCCCCCTTCTTGGGACTAATTGTTTATATATGTCTTCATACGAGCATGGGTATGCCCGCCTCATTCATGATCAGGATTATTCCTCATTCATATTGAGGCCATGTAATATTGTTTATTTTTTGCAGCTTCCAAGGGCCGTAAATCCAGTCTCCAATCGGTCTCTTCTCCTCCCCAAACCCCAGAAAAAGACAAAAGAACTATGATGTCTATCATCCATACGATGAGCTCCTTCCCTCACACATCAGGGGGCAATCTGTTAACACCTAAAAAGTGCTCACTAGCTCATTTCCTTATTCACATGACCCATTTGTCCACTTTTCCACCATTTGAGCCTCTAAATCCAACAAAAGGTCACGAAAAGACCTTAATAAACCCCTTTTCCCACTCAAAAAGATTATTTTTCCTAAAAAAACATAAAAAAAAACCCTCAAAAAGGGTCCAAAATTCCCAAAAATATTAAAAAGGGAATAAAAATATTAATTTTATTCAAAAAAGGAAAAAGGAGGGAAAAGTACCTAAACCATGTTGGTCAATACCATTGGTTTCCACAAAACCACAATGGTATTCCCTACCACCAAAACCTATAAAAAGGTGGTAGGGGCTCCTCATTTCAGATCCATCCATATTCCTATCCTCATGCTGCCAAAATCTCCCTTGAGCTTTTGGCCATTGTAGCAACCTTGGAGAAAGGACCCTTTGGAGTTTGGAGCTGCTCACCCTTGGAGCTTCTCAACTATCTTCATCACTTGGAGGTATTATTATTGCAAGCACTTGCTTGCCCCCATTTTCAATACAAAATTATTTCTTATATTTCTTGTTCTTGTTTTTTAATTCAAAAATGCACATGCTAGTTTAGTTTAGATTTAGCTTTAGTTTATTGTTTTTGCTTAATATTGAAACTGCTGCTACTAGTTAGCAGGTGCCCATTGCACTAATCTTGGTTGCAAAACCAAGCCAACAAGAAGGGAGGGGTACAGGAGAGGAGGACGTATGGTTCAAGATCAAGTACTAACCATCAACAAACCCCATCAAGAGACTCAACCAGGCCTATGGACTTAATCTCCAAGGAACTCTAGGTCTCTAGGACAAACCCTAGCTGGATAAACCCCTTCAAACACAAATAGACCTATAGCATCAAATTGAAGATTGTATCACACATGAGAATGAAAAGACTCATCCCAAAGTCAGATAACCTCCAGACAAGAACGCTAAGGTATGGATAGACTCGATGGAATGAGGAGAAGCCAAAACAAGTGAACACTCAAGATGGAATGACTTGCAAACCCAACACCTTCACCCCACACAAGTACATATTAAAACCACATATCAGTGCATCAAGTGCAGAGTAGAATATCTCATAAAAAAATCTATCAAGTGAAGGCTACGGTGCTCTTTTATAACTTGACAATGGATTTCTAGAAAGCCCCCCTCCTAATTTCTCATTGGCCCCTTAGGACCCTTTCCCTTTACTAGACGCTACAACTTAAGGATAGGATGAAACAACAACAAGACAAATCGTTAGGGGATTCTTAGGGGAGTTGTCTAAAACCTCGACGATTTGGACCGAACGACCATTTTTCAATGGAATCCAACATTTTTTATTTTGCAAAATATGTATTGAGCAATGTTTCCATCGTCATTTTGATGGTAAAAATGGATTCAGCACCCTAAAAAATCCTTGGGCACCCAAAAAATTCATAAATTGACAGCTGTAACATGGATTTTGAAAATTTCCAATCAGATTTTTCCAAAATCCTGCCGTGTAAACATGTACATTCCGACCCAAATCATCCAATTTTTAGACTAGTACCTTCTAGGGAGGGCATTGCACAAATAACACATCGTTTGGATTTCTTGCAGGTTAGGGAGGCTACACAAGTCACCACAAGTCATCACAAGGAGGGGCACATAAGTTCTCTAACTCTCTCTATAGGTATGTGGTCCATATGAATAATCAAGAAGGACGTCATCAATGTATACATATTGGAAGGATTTGTCATAAGTGCTTGGGAATTTTTCCATAGCGCTATACCACTTAGTCCTAGGCCAAGAACCTCAGGAGTGAGTTGGGGGCCCTAAATCACTGCTAGGGACCAAATCATGAACAATCATAACTATTAAAACAAGAAGGATTCAATAACATCTATTAACTGAGAAACTATGCAATAACATGACATAAAACATTTTAGGAAAAAATATGATTGTCAAGCCATATCCAACACTGACTACATTCAATTTTATTATTTTCCTTACTTGTATGATTTTCACAGCAACATGGGCTAGTTCAATATTTCCACAAATAACAATTCAAATGAATTTAATTTCAATAACGTTCTTGAATGAAATTTACACATTTTATCTTCATACAGAGTTCTGTTACTACTTTATGCTAGCTGGGTATTTGGATTCTAAATCTGTGCGTGTAGTACCTTAGACCATGTTTGTTATCGCTTTCCTAGAAATCTACATTGGAACATGCTTCATTGCAGTGTAAGTGTTCAGAACATGAGATTTTCAATTCTACACCCATTTCTTTTCACAAAATGCTAATCTAGTCCAACTCTGAAGGGCACACAAAAAGAACTAAACTATCTGTACATGCACATGTGATGATAATTTTTTTTTTTTAATATTTCAAGCTCACAAGGCTAGGCTTATGCTATAAAACTAATAAAAATACATGTATAAAAACACTAAAATTAAAACCAAGCCACTCTTGATGCAAATAAAGAAATTAATACTTTCTGTAAAGTCAAATATTCTTACAACTTTGCATTAAAGTAACATCTGTAGCAAAAATGCAACCTGCACATGCAAAGTGGTAATCCCACTTTAAATCAACTTTGTAAATCAATTAGAATAAGGTACTTCAAATGCAATGTATTATGGAAATCAAAATGGTGGTCTCATCAGTAACTCAACCACAGAAGAACGGGAACATATCTCACTCATATATTATCTTATTCATATAAGAGAGAAAAAATGCATACTTGAATAGAAATGAACAAGGAATGAAATAAAGTTCTTACCTTGGCTTGAATTTTTGGATGTTGTACAAGTCTTGTGAGCACACCACTTATTATGCCCGAAGTTTCTAGGAAACCATGAAACAACATATCCATGACATTTCCATGAATTTCCTCTGCTAAATTGAAATGACCTGAAGAATTTGGTGGAGATAGAATTCTAGATATCAAATAATCAACAAACTATCTACTCGTCCCTTCATATTCAGCCACAATCCCAACAACAACATTTTCAAGAAATATCTTTTGACATGATATCCTTACATTATAATGTTGCTTCTTGCTCTCCTGAATCAGTTGCTCAGCCTTGCAGCCTTGCACATATGGCTTTGTACATTTCAAAGCTTTTGTTCCATAATGGCCAAAGTCCATTTCCTTTGATATTGCACTCTCAACTCTGGCATGAGCAAGTAGCCTACATATAACAACCAGGGAACCAACAAATGTTAGTCACTACGACATGTATAAGGGATCCTTCAGGAACATAAACACCATAAAACTTCAGTTTTGTATCACAATGAGTGCTCTTGGGATAAATTTTAAGACCAACATGAAGACTCTCAAACTTCCCACGATGATTTCCAATTTTTGGTTGTTTACAATTCGAGCTGCAATTTTCCTAACAGTAGCATCCAAGGAGTATTGTAGCATGTCTGGAGGCTCCTTATCAGAAGTCACAAAGAATTCCTTTGCATAACTATATCTTAAAAGTTCATTAAGCTTATTCCACTCCTCTTTTTTCAACTGTCCTGGATGTGGCATGTCAGTGACCCCTTCTGAATATTCAGAAGCATTATATGGGTTTGAGTATGATGTTGTTGACCACTTGTAAAATAGAGTATTTTTTTTATAAACATAGTAGATCTATTAGAATAAATATTATTAGGAAAGAATCTTGCAAATAACTAAGATCAAATAGATCTTGCATATTAATTTGAAACTAGGTGCACCAATCAAACATCAACAAACCATCCAAAATACCACCAACTAGATTTCCTTGCACATGCCCTCTCTAAGGCCATTTCCTTTGATCTTGCACTCTCAACTATGGCATGAGCAAGCAGCATACATATAAAACCAGGGAACGAACAAATGTTAGTCACTATGAGAATCTTATCTACAAATTAACAATACCTTTCCACAACCATTTCACTCCAGTGGACAACAGGATACAAAAAATGTGTAAAAAACATAAACAATTATACGGGTAAAAAAAAATTCCCGCCTCCATAGAAGGATAACCTTTGCATCTAGCTCCTCCTTAATTTCTCTGATTTATTTGTTCTCTAGTCTGGGTATTTGTTGCAAATACACTACATAAAGATGAACATACTTCCTACGAAGTTGACACGGACTAGAAACATTTTACCATGATAGATGGTTCCTAAGCAACTCAAGTACAATAAAAGACGTTGAGAGTGTTTCCACAAAACAACCTTCAAACTACAACTTGAAAAGAAAATTGAACCCTAACCAATCATGAAATCCATAATATGAAAGGAATCTCCAAAATTCAGCAAAGTTTGCTTCAGATTCTCCTTAAGTTTCAATTATTTTATGAATGGCCAATTATTTTATTGAATTCAAAAAATGGGAATAGATTTACCTTCTCATTAAACCATCACAACTATGCCCCGATGCTATCTATGAACATAAATAACAATGAATAGAATAAAATGAAACTTAAACTGAAGCATGAACAATATAGAAAAATAAAACATAAGCTACTAATCACAAAAACAAAATCTTTTCCAACAAATCCTTCCTTCCGGTGTTTACTTAGATCAAGCTTCAAGATCATATGTCAACCCTCATGGCAGATCAATCATGTGACAACATCACATTCGAGAAAGAGTGACTGCAAAGAAGGACATATGGATACTATAGAAGGGACAAGTGCAGGAGAGGAGGACAGATGGTTCAAGATCAAGCACTAACCATCAACAAACCCCATCAAGAGACTTAGCAAGTCCTATGGACTTAATCTCCAAGGAACTCTAGGTCTCTAGGACAAAATTTTAGAAAAATAGGATCGAAGAGCAATAACAATAAACAAAAATGCAAATATAATCACACAAACACATTACAAGAGAGACACCAATAAATCATGGTTCACCCAAGATGGGCTACGTCCACAATGAAATTTCCAGTCCTTATTATTATACCATCCAGCAAATGAAGGGATACAACCTGCATCACATACGCTGCAGTTTCTCTTCACTATCTCACAGTCTCTCTTCACAATCTTAGAAATATTTACAATGCATAATACCTAATCCATCAACCCTAGCCATGTTACAATGTCTTTCTTATAATGGGGAAATACAATGGGAAAATACCACGGGTTACCCAAAGCCATGGGCCCGTAAACTGTTGACGAAAACATCCCCAAGGTTGGGGAAAGAGTGTATAGTAAGCCTGGGGTACAAACACAACTGAATAACATCTCTGAATCTGGAAGATCATGCTCCACAACCAACAATCTCCCACTTGGAGACTGATCATAGCAACTCCACTGCTGCTGTACACGTTGGACTTGGACTTGGAAAGTTTCTCATCTTCACCTTCATGCTAGAAGGCCAACTAAAACCGAGCAGGAACTCAGCTTCTCTCTGGTCACTACCTTTGTGAACATGTCTGTAGGATTCTAGCTACTATGTATCTTTTCTAGTTTCAACAGTTCATCTTCCAGAATAGATCATATGAAATGGTACTTGAGTTGTATATATTTAGTCCTGGAATGGAATGCTGAGTTCTTTTCAATATGAATGGCACTCTGGTTGTCCCTATACAACCTGATATCCTTCTACTTCTTACCCAATTCCTCCATAAACCTATGCAACCAAATCATCTCTTTACTAGCCTCTGTAACAACAACATACCCTGCTTCCGTTGTTTAAAGTGAAACAACCTTTTGCAGTTTCAAAAATCTAACTTACTATTGTTCCACCTACAGTAAACACATACCCTGTGGTGATCCTCTTGTTATTCTTATCACCTACCATATCTGCATCAACATATCCCTGTAGAATAGTGTCTGAACCTCCAAAACATAATGCTTGAGTGGTAGTACCTCTCAAATACCTGAGAATCCACTGTACTTCCTTCCAATGTTCTTTACCTGGATTATTCATATATCTGCTCACAACTCCCACTGCATGTGCAATATCTGGTCTTATGCACACCATGGCATAGATCAAGTTGCCAACTGCTGATGAATAGAGAATCTTGGACATGTAATCTGTCTCTTCCTGTGTCCTGGGACACATTTCCTTACTTAGATTGAAATGGATGGCCAAAGGTGTACTAACTGGTTTTGCATTCTGCATTCTAAACCTCTCCAATGCCTTTTGTATGTACTCACCCTGAGACAATGTCAATTTGTGATTTTTCCTATCTCTTGTTATTCTCATACCAAGGATTTGCTTTGCAGTACCCAAATCCTTCATTGCAAATGAATTAGCTAGCTTCCTTTTGAGCACATTTATATCCTGCATGTTTGACCCTGCAACAAGAATGTCATCCACATACAATAACAAGATAATATATCTTGCATTATCTAGCCTCTTGAAATAAACATAGTGGTCAGAATGACATCTACTATAACCTTGTTATGTCATAAACCTGTCAAATTTTAAATACCACTGCCTTGGAGCTTGCTTCAAGCCATACAAGCTCTTCTTCAACCTGCATACCAAATCCTCCTTCCCTTTGACCTCATACCCTTGTGGTTGTTGCATATATATCCCTTCCTCCAAATCCCCATGGAGAAAGGTTGTTTTTACATCTAACTGTTCAAGATTCAAATCTTCTATTGCCACTAGACTTAAAATAGTCCTAATTGAAGTCATCTTAACAATATGAGAAAATATTTAATCAAAATCTATACCTTTCTTCTGTGCAAACCCCTTTACAACAAGTCTGGCCTTGTACAACTTCTTGCCTCCTTCTTCCTCCTTCAACCTATAAATCCATTTGTTCTACAATTCTCTTTTACCAGCAGGAAACTGAACCAAGTACCAAGTTCGGTTTCCTACCAATGAGTCCATCTCCTCATTCATGCCTTGATCCCACTTATTTCTAGTTCCACCTACATTGCTTCTTCATAACATTCTGGTTCACCAACATCAAACATCAATAAATAATACATTGAAGGAGAGTATCATTCAGGGAGTCTACTTAACCTGGTAGATCTTCTTACACTTGCAGGAGTTTCAGGTACTTGCTGTTGTTCTTGATTTTCTGGCACCTTTGGAACTTCATTTCTTCAATTTCATCAAGTACTGTGTACTCTATGTTTTCCTTTTCATGTTTCTTTTCCTGCAACTGATCTTTATACATGACCTTTTCATTGAATATCATATCTCTACTCCTGATGATTTTGTTATTTTCATAATCCCATAAGCGATAACCAAATTCATCAACCCCATATCCAATAAAGGTACATTTCTTGGATTTAGCTTCAAGCTTTGTTCTATTTTCTTTATCAATATGGACAAATTCTTCACAACCAAAAGTTCTCAGAAATGAGTAGTTTACCTTTTTATCTGTCCATGCCTCCTCTGGAATACCACCATCCAAAGCAGTTGAAGGCCCTCTATTTATTAAATAAAAAACAATGTTTACAACATCTGCCCAAAACTGTAAGGGCAAACTTGCATGCAATCTCATACACCTTGCATGCTTCATGATCATTCTATTCATCCTTTCTGACACACCATTTTATTGTGGTTTTCCTGGGACTGTCTTCTCTCTACGAATCCCATAGTATGAACAGTAACTATGAAACTCATTTCCACAGTGCTCACCTCCATTATCATATCTGAGACACTTCAACATTTTTCCTGTCTCATTCTTAACCAAAGCTTTCCACTTCTTAAAAGTAGCAAACACATCATATTTATGTCTAATGCAATAAACCCAAGTTTTCCTAGTTGCATCATCAATAAATGTAACATAATAATGAGAGCCACAAAGAGATTGTACCTAAGCCGATCCCCATACATCTGTATGCACAAGCTCTAGCTTTTCATTCTTCTTCTGTTTCCCAACCCTGAGAAATCTGACTCTCTTCTGTTTTCCATAAACACAGTTCTCACAGAATTCCAAACTTACTTGCTTCAAATCTGGAAGCAACTTCCTTGAGTGGAGAATCTGCATCCCCTTCTCACTCATGTGGCCAAGCCTATGATGCCACAATGTTGTATCTCTTCCTATGGAAGCTAAAGAGATAGAATGGTCATTATTATGAGGACATAAATACAACGTACCTACCCTGTCGCCTTTTGCTATCACCATTGATCCTTTAGTGATATTCCACCACGTTTCTCCAAACGTAGATAGACAACTGTCATCTCCCAACTGCCCTATTGAGATCAGATTTCTTTTCATAGCAGGAATATGCCTTACATCTTTCAGCAGCCAATCAGTTCCATTCTTAAATTTTATCCATACCTTACCCATTCCAACAATTTTACATGGCTCATCATCACCCAATAAAACATGTCCAAAATCACCTGGAACATAATCATGAAAATATTGCTTACGGGGTGTAGCATGAAATGAATCCCTCGAATCTACTACCCAATAATCACTAGTATTATCTAATGCAAGAATCAAAGCATCTTGTAACACATCACCTGCTACATTTGCTTCTAGGGTAATTTCCTTTTTTCCATCTCCTTTCTTCTTTAAAGATCTGCAGTCTTTATTCCAATGTCCTTTCTTTCCACAGTTCTAGCACTCTATCTTTCCCAGTATGGACTTGGATCTTCCCATTTTAGACTTGCTGCAATTACCTTGGCTCTTTCCTTTCTCCCTTTGTCTTCCCTTGCTCTCCATGGTCAACGCATTACTTGATGTATCACCTGTTCTTTTTCTTCACATTTCCTCGCTAAGAATAACACTAACAACATCATCAAATGTCAAGGTGTTTGACCTGCGACAGAGTTACTTACAACCATGACCAAGCCATTCCATCTTTCTGGCAATGAACACAATATTAGAAGAGACCTAACCTCATAATCAAGGTTCGCACTTACAAAATTTAGTTGATTTGTAACCGTATTAAATTCATTTAAATGATCAGCAACAGATCCACCTTCAGACATCTTCATATTAAATAAATGCTTCATTAGAAATACCTTGTTGGAGGTCGAAGTTTTTTCATACAGCTTACCCAATGCACTCATCAAACCCTCCGTTGTCTTTTCTTTTGAGATATTGAAAGCCACCGACGAAGCCAAGGACAACCGTATTGTTCCCAGTACCTTTCTGTCAAGAACCTCCCATTCTTCGTCCTTCATAGTCGTCAGTTGCTTTGCTCTTCATCCCAACGGTAGGAATAGATCCTTTTGGTACAGATAGTCCTCCATTTGCATCTTCGATAACTCGTAGTTTTGGCCATTAAAATTCTCGACCTTAAAATTTCCTTCTTCCGCCATTGCTCCCACTCGAACCAGAAACCCTAGTTTCCTGCGGGTTTATCTTCCAAATAGACCTTTAGCTCTGATACCAATTTATAGAAAAACAAGATCACAAAGCAATAACAATAAACAGAAATGCAAATATAATCACACAAACACATTACAAGAGAGACACCAATATATCGTAATTCACCCAAGATGGGCTACGTCCACACTAAAATTGCCAGTCCTTATTATTATACCATCCAACAAATGAAGGGATACAACCCGTAGCACATGCACTGCACTTCCTCTTCACTGTCTCACAGTCTCTCTTCATGATATCAGAGATCTTTACAATGCATAATACCTAATCCATCAACCCTAGCCGTGTTACAATGTCTTTCTTATAAAGGGGAAATACAATGGGAAAATACCACGGGTTACCCAAAACCATGGGCCCGTAAACTGTTGGCAAAAACAACCCCAAGGTTGGGGAACGAGTGTACAATAAGCCTGGGGTACAAACATGACTGAATAACATATCTGAATCTAGAAGATCAGGCTCCACAACCAACAAAAACCCTGGCTGGATAAACCCCCTCAAACAAAAATAGACATGTAGCATAAAAATGAAGCTTGGATCACACGTGGGAAGGAAAGACTCATCCCAAAGTCAGATTGAACCTCCAAATAAGAATGCTAAGGTATGGATAGACTCGCTAGAAGGAGGAGAATCCAAAACAAGTGAACACTCAAGCTGGAGTGACCTGCAAACCCAAAACATTCACCCCACACAAGTACATAGTAAAACCCTAGATTAGTGCGTCAAGTGCAGAGTAGAATATCTCATAAAAAAATCTATCAAGTGAAGGCTAGGGTGCTATTTTATAACTTAACAATGGCTTTCTAGAAGGTCCTCCTCCTAATTTCTCATTGACCCCTTAGGACCCTTTCCCTTTACTAGAAGCTACAACTTAAGGATAGGATGACACAAAAACAAGACAAATCATTAGGAGATTCTCGGGGGAGTTGTCTAAAACCTTGACAATTGGACCAAACGACCATTTTTCAATGGAACTTGACATTTTTTATTTTGCAAAATCTGTATTTAGCAATGTTTCCATCGCCATTTTGATGGTAAAAATGGATTCAACACCCTAACAAATCCCTGGGCACCCAAAAAAATCATAAATTGACAGTTGTAACATGGATTTTGAAAAATTCTGATCAGATTTTTCCAAAACCTTTCCGAGTAAACATGTATATTCACTCACATCCAATTTTGATCTATTAGCTCCATGAACCTACAAATCATTATCAACACATAATTAGTTGGATATAAATACGAATCAAAATGCAATATAACACAATGTACTTATAAATATACTTACAAAAATTCCATACATAATGTATTCAACAAAAAATACATATACTTACAAACATGTTTTGATTGGCTCGCCACCCACCACGACCCAAAATAAATCGATCCTTCACATTATCTCTTGATTTCTTCCCTTTTGTGCTATTTTGCATATACTCTTTAGAAATCATACTTTCCTTCAAATCTTCCCACTGTCTGGGAGTCAAGCTGATATCGCTATATTTTCTATCCAATATGGATTTTACACGTTTATGCCTAAAATTATTAATCATTTTTCTCATTCTTGTCTTGTAGTATTTGGTGGTAATCCTTCCACCAAGATTCTCAAAGATGCTATCCATTTGTCGAATCAACTGATCCACATTTATTTCATCTTGATCTTCAAAATTGACTTTGGTGACATCCAAATGAGACCTTACTCTCATGCCCAACTCTGAGGCACACCTTCAAGCATTTGGTCCAATAGGTTCACCATCTTTTACCACAACCAAACAAGCCTTTTTCCCTTCTGATTTCATTACTTTGGCTTCTCTTTCTGTGGACCTATACATGCCTTGACTAAATATTTGTTTTTTATCAAAGCATATATATATTCATTCGAACCAAGATTCGGTGATGCCGAACAACCACTCATATTTTTGGACACAACAGGTGTTTTGCCTTTGGCAGCTGAAGGCCTAATTAGTTCAATCAAATCAAGATTGGGTGATGTCGAATGAGCACTCATATTTGTTGACACAACAAGTGTTTTTTATTTCGCAGTTGAAGGACTAATTGGTCCTTGTTGGCCACACTATAATTATGTGTGGCAATAGCTATCTCACAAATTTGCTCATATGTGCCTTCAAATCTTTGTTTTAATTTTAAATAAAGGTATCACATACTTTTGATCCAGAATGTACGAAGTCTTCATCAATACCATATTGTAAATGATCATCATCATCATGTGATATATCAGGAAGTGGATCAATAGTATTGTCAACATCTTCTCCATGTACTGATCCACCAAGGCGTAGGCTTCTGTGAGCTAGAGGCAATGTTCCTTTGCTTGCATTTTTCTTTTGCTCATTTTGTGTAGAATCGACCTTTACCCTATAAAATAAAAAACTTATTGAATTAG
The DNA here is from genome assembly GCA_027924585.1 of Larix kaempferi. Taxonomy (NCBI): domain Eukaryota; kingdom Viridiplantae; phylum Streptophyta; class Pinopsida; order Pinales; family Pinaceae; genus Larix; species Larix kaempferi. Next base: position 1,424,284 of record BSBM01001010.1, read on the forward strand.
AATCGAAAGCATAGATGTCCCACATCATCAAATATATTATTTACAAATATCATAAAATATGCATAAAGTGGAAAAGTATGAGCAATAACTACTTATTGATTTTCCAAACCATGAGTTTGCAATGATGTTCCTTTGTTTGCCTTTTGGTTCTGCTCTTTTTCTATAGAAGCCAACTTTTCTTTATAAAACAAAAAACTTACCAAATGCGAATTAAAATCATATATAGGCTACGTCATGAAATAGATTATAAACAACTTTCATGATAGAATGTCACCTACCCAAATTTTGAGAATATTATTTTATTTGCAAAATACTTTATGTTAAATTATAATTACAAAGTTTTGTAATTATAACCAAGTTTGGTCAAGAATGATTGTAATTACTGATTATTATTATTTAATAAATTAAAATAGGATACAAACACCCAAGGGAACTGTTAAATGAGTGTTTCTTGACCCACTAGGAGGAATGGAAGTTGTTAGAAGGTATGGGACAGATGGCAGCATTTGCACTCCACCACTAGTTGTTGGTTATGGGACAACTACCCCTAAAGTTGTGGCATTATCCCCCAGGTGGGTGGAAGAGAGCAAACAACTCATTAATGACCAGTTAACCACTAAAAGTCCTAGGAATCCTAGATAAGACAATTCGAATTGGGCAAGAAGCCCTACAATATTTTTTGCATAAATATTCCTCAAGTGCATCAGGTGATCACTGAGAGATTCGAATAGGGAGGCTATGTGAGAGTGCAATTGTGAGTTTGCTTGTTATACTGAGAAGGAAAAACAGAGGTGCTGGTACATGTCTCTTTGACTGCTGAGTCTTGATGACTGGATAATCTATAGTCTACTGCAAGTTGATGTACTAAAGCTTCTACAGAATCTTCCTCCTGGTGGTTCAGTGAACAGGCTCAAGGGTCCTAAGGCAAGTAACTTGGTTGTCTTCAGGAATAGGTTCTTTGGGCTGTTTGTTTCTCCTTTAGTCAACTTGGTTTTACTGTTCTTACTTTTGTTTACAGTTAAATGTTTCTGCATGATAGAATTATTAATTACAGTCATATAGAAGAAACTATTTTATTTCCTGATTTAAGTATGATTCTGAATGAAAAAGCTTTATGAAATGATTGAATCGATAACCATCTCTCTCTCTCTCTCTCTCTCTATATATATATATATATATATATATATATTTTTTTTTTTTTTTTTTGTTCTGTATCGTACTCCAGTATAGAGAAGTAAATTAAGAAAGATGATTGATAGGCAGATTGCCAAATGATTGGATAGAATAATCCTGTAATGTTTTCTCTTAATTTTGATTTACTAATTCTTTATGATTAATCTAATATACATAATATTTTATCAAAGAAATCAGACTTATAGTAGATTCCCTTACTTAGAATAAAAATAAAAGTAAAATAATACATCTCTGCATTAGTTTAAGACTGCAAACTTTTACTAATTGTTCTTTCTGGTTTGTAATCAAATGTTCAACATAAAAATGTCATGTTTTCATTTACTACTCAGAGTACAGAACAACATCTCAGAAAATAGATTTATGTTCTTCACTGTAATAGAAGTAAAGCATTATAATATTGCTTCCTATGGCTAAGTTTCAAGCCTTTAACAGTCAACCTTTGAAAGACAAATTCTTTTCCATCTATTTCAGACAACATCATTCTGGAAATTTAACAGTTGTAAATTATCTTTCTTTTTGCAAAATCAATACATGTATTTCATTCTCATTTTATTTCTTTCATCATACATTTACGGTCAAATTAAACATTATTTCCACCATTTAAAACACTCTTCTATTTTCCATTTTTTTTTTTTTAGAATAGATGTATTCTAGGTTTTCATTTTCCAAAATCATATAAATCTGTTAAGACTAGACTTTCAACTACTGAAATTTGCAAATACGATTAAGTTCATTTCAAAACCCTAAGACCTAAGACCTCTTGTATCGGTTTACAGTCTACACTTATCATCCTGAACCTATTTTATTATATCAAGTTTTTCCAAGTTAAATGCAACATCATTTACAAGCTATCACTTCTTACGATAGTTATAGGTTAAACTTAAAAAAAAAAAGACTTATTTCCATATCAATGCTCACCCAAACGTTAGAACATTTCAAAACAAGACCTATTAGGTTTCACAATAGCTAGATAATCCTCGGCTCTCAGCCAAATGAGTTCAACACAGTATCATCCTAGATAGTCTATCAATTCTGCAAACCTTTCAAAAGAGAAATTTATGTTCAAAAACATTGTATTTAAGGTTCCTTCCTTTTTGATAAAGTCTTCAACAAAAATTTCATTTTAGGAGTACAGCGAAATGCTGTAGTGAGACGAGCCGAAGATCATTTGTCTTTTGGTTCCAAAGATTACATACTAGGCAAACATTGTGCCTTGAACCAAACGTCAAAAACCTCGCCATTTATCAAACATCGAACAGGAGGACCTACAAGGTAGGGAACCGCCGAGGCTTACCGGTGGACAAGCGGTCCCTCTTTGGAGCTCTCAAACTTTAAAAACCCTTCCACGTTGTGAAGAACTTGTCACAAAACAATTGGAGGTTAAATGATATTCACATTTTTGATAATATTAATACAATAGAAAAACTCTATCATTTCTTGTTCGAAGTTTTACCTGTGCTTGAAGTTCCAAACTACAAGACTCCACCTGCAAACGTTTAGACAAGCCACCTCTCTATCACATTAACGAAGAGTTCCATTTCTGTACACCATAGAATTTCGATACTTGAAAGTCAAGCACGGTTCCATGAAAAACCCTGAAATATTACTCTCAACCATACACAGCAAAAGCCGACTGCAATTTGCAACACTTTAGTTTCCAACTACTGTAAACACTCATTAAGCTTGGCTTCTTAACATAACAAACAATTGCAGGATAAACCCTCTTAGGTCACGGTTTCGAGCCTGGAGACCTCCTACATCCGAGAACCCCAAAAATATCTCGTCCTGTCGACCTCTCCCTTCTATCACTATCGAAAGAAATGGAAACCAAAGAAGGCACCTCAACGTTTAAACGCAGATCTAGGGTTTCATCACTACAACCAAGATTACACAAGATCAATGATGGAGAAATAGCCATCAAGATATGTTGAAGTTCGGGCAACGACCGAGTTTAAATGCATATTTAGTACTTCAACCACGTCAATACCAACACAGCAGACCATGGATCAAGGCTTGTTACAGCTCGACAATTTAGTTGTTGAATGTGAATTCATTCACATGCTATTCAGCCATGAGAGCATCCTCTTTTGTTACACTCAATACGGTAGTCAGGAGACTTAAAATTGTTGATGTATATGTAACTTCGGAATGTATTTCATCTATGTATTTTATATATATTTATTGTACCCTTATAAGAGATGTGTTATTCCTCTATAAGGAAGTGTCGTCATGTGGATTGACAAGTGCCGCAAGTGTGTGTACTTGCCGATGGGTTATTAGACCACCATGTGTGGGGTCGGCCCTGAAATATATATTATATTGTGGATGTACCGAGCTAGACAAGTCGGCCCCATAAGGTCACTGGGCAAACAGGTTAGTATAAATAGAGATCAGGAGATCTCTATTTAGATCATTCGAAAAGTCATATCTATCTCACTCAGAAAGTGGCGGACTAGTGAGGAGGAGGATCATATGCTCTAGGAGACTATATCAAGTGTATTTTGGTTGTACTTTGGTTGAGCCATTGCTCTCTCTATCTCTGAGGAAGTTGTGGGGTTTTTCACCTTAGGGTTTTCCCCACGGAAACTCTGTGTCTCTTATCTCTCATGTTTTTTATTCTTGTGATGCTTATTGTGATTGTTATGCATTGATATACTGTATATGTTATTCTCTTAGTAAATATCCAAGAGTATTGTGAATTAATGCTCAAAATTTAACAAAAATGTCAAGCCAACCTCATTAATGATGCCAGCTCGATTCGTACTCAACTTTTAATATCCCATCATATCACCTGCCAACTTTAAAAAAACTTAGTTTTACAACATTCATTTCGTATCTTTCCAAAGTTGAAAATCGAATGGATGGTTCACATTTATTGCATATCAATATATTTTTTAAGATTGATATAAGTCGCATTCCATAGTTAGGGTATTATTAAAATTACTTATATACATTGTATTTACTTGTTCACGTAGTATGATACATTGCATTATATGAATGTTTTGTAATATCCACATTTGAATCTCTAATATTTTTCTATTGTATTTACGAGATTTGCATTAACACTCCTCAAGTTGGGCATAGGTCATAATTCCTAGAACAATTTCGATGCTTAGTATATAGTTAGAATTAAATCTTGCAGCTCCTAATGTTTGTTTATGATATTATTCATAAAGTTGTACTTTTGATATTAAAAAGGTTCAATCATAGATTGTAGCATGTTCACAATAGAAATATGATAATAACATCATAATAGACAAGGCTATATCATCATATATGCCAATTATAAATGGAGAATTTAGAGCTACTATAGTTATTTTAATAAAATCCATGTATTGAAATATTAATTGGATCATGTTGCTATAGTTTAGAAATAATGTTCAAGTTGAAATGTTCATCAATCATTACACCTAGTAGTAACATTCTTTACGAAATAGAAAAGTATTGGCAGAATCATATTAGCATTTTAGACTTCGTAACCTAGTATTTATTTCTGAGATTCACAAGCAAAGGTATTTTCTCCTAGGCAAATCACCAATGAATCGGTATAGATATTATCGACGTATGCAACTTGTATCGTCTGCAACTTGTATTTTATTTGTCAAATTAACACATTTAGATTTTGGACAGAATTCCACACCTGAAGCGAGGAGGTACTTATAATTTTATTTACCAAACTTGACGACTAATTGGAAAACATAAATACTCATAACAATTGTTTATTTCATACTACTCTTACCTGTGAATCTGCGCAAGAAGGACAGGTACAAATTCTTTATCTAACATAGCTAAGTAAGCGTCAGGGTACCCCGTAGGATCCCTTTCATCATCATCAAAAAAACAAACTGTTAGTACCTTGTCTAGAAAAACTGATCATTTGATATTCGATCTAAAATTAACACAAGCAAAACTAATGTCATAAGCATGTTAAAAGAAGTGTGATGTGTCGCTTATCATTAAAATGCTTTTAATTATGAGACTCAGTTTTTAATTTGTTTTTCCACATTAACGACTTCATTATTCAATGTTGTCTTGTTAATCATTTATTATTTCCGCAATTGTAATGTTGTTTAAAATTTTTAAATTTTTATGAAATTATCAGGATGTTACATGTGGTATCAGAGCTCACGTTCAAACTCTAGGCCTGAAAAGGTCCAAAGAACACGCAACAGAAAATTTGATTACAGCAGGAATCTTACTAATTAAAAATTTAAACTATTATGTTATACATAATTTTTTTTTAAGCTACAGGTATGGAAGTATCAGCTGAACATATAGAGGACATATTTCGACCCAACAGTCATAGCATGGGACAACATTATGAAGAAGAATCCCGTGGCGAATTAAATGACAATTCATCAAAATTGTTATGTGCATTTCAAGAGTTAAAAGCAGAAATCAGATCTGTAAAACAAGCCAATGAGAAAATTCTAAAGGCACAAGAAGAACTTAATCAAGTACTGTTCGAATAGTGCCCAACTAATGAACAGGATAGAGAAATTGAAAATACCTCTAAGATTGAAGATTTACATCATCAAGACAGGGGTAAGAAAATGAAAACTGATGATGCGAACAGTATTTCAACATCATCAAAAACTTCCCATGACAAACGCAAAAAAAAATGAAATTATTCAAGTGATAACAAGAAGGAGACTATAAACCCAAAAGAAAAAGTCACAAACAGTATGAACACATTTCTGGGTAGTTCAAGAAAATCAAACCCCCAACCTTCAATGGTGAAACTGAAAAAGGAGAGACAGCCGAAGCATGGCTATCTGGCATGGAAAAGTATTTCCAGATTTATGATTATTCAGAATCATTGAAGGCAAAGATAGCTATATACAACCTGATCAGGAAGGCAGACATTTGGTGGCAGGACATCAAAAGAGTGAAGGGCGTCAAGGACAAGGATGTGAATTGGAGTACTTTCAAACGGTACTTCAAAAAGAAGTTCTTATCTAAACAATACTATGAAGAAAAATCAAAGGAGTTCTATGATTTAAAGCTAGGAACTATGAACATGAAAGAGGTGAACAGTAAATTTCTGAATTTGCTGAGGTATGTGCCATACCTCGTGGAAGAAAAAATGAAGATTCTAAGATACCTGAGTTGTCTACCTTTCAACATCAAGGACATGATAGAGTATGACAATCCAAAGACCTTAGAAGAGGCCATGAGGAAGGCAACTTTCTGTTATGACACTAATCGGAAAAGAGAAGGGATATCTAACTGGAAAAATCATAAACCCAACAACTTTGAGCTTAAAAAGAAAAATTTCATGTTTAGTGGAAATTCTGGTTTCCAAGAGAAAAATTTTCAGAATCAAAATTTTCAAGGAAACAATCCTAAAAATAATCAGCAGCAGAATTTTACAGCTCCTGGAAATACTCCCAATACCACCAGAACAAATGACCAAAAGGCACCTATCAAATGTTTTGAGTGTCAAGGTCCTCATTATGCATCAAAATGCTCCAAGAGGAAGCGGACAGCTAACAATATTCATTCCATATAGATTGAACCTACTGTGGGAGATTTGGCAAGCAAGATGCCCAGAATTAATGCAGCTATAGACAATATGAAAGTATGACATCAAGTCTCTATGGTAGATATTGAAGGTATGCTACAAAAACACCATGTTACTATTTTGATTGATCCAGGTGCTAGAATGAGTTATATATCACCAAATGTTGTAAAAAGTTTTAATTTGAAAACAGAAAAATTCAATGAATCCTGGTTAGTTAGACTAGCAAGAGGAACAAAAAGGAAAGTATCTGATTTTATTGAAAGTTGTGCCTTATCTATGAATCAGTTAAAGACACAAACCAAGTTGAATGTTTTACCTTTAGGGTCCTATGATATCTTAATTGGAATGGACTAGTTAGAAGCCCATCATGTCATTCTGAATTGTTATGAGAAGAGTTTCACATGTTTAAATGATGAAGGAAAAACAGTAGAAGGAAAAGGGATTCCAAGAAAGACATCACTTAGACAGATTTCAGCTATGCAAGTAAAGAGAGCAGTTAGAAAAGGATGACAAATGTTTGCAGTAAATGTAGTAAATGATGAGTTAATTACTAAAGAGGACAAACTGAAACTAGAAGATATACCTGTCCTAACAGATTTCCAAGATGTTTTTTCTGAAGAGATTCCAGGATTACCTCCTACAAGAGACCTAGATTTTACCATCGAGTTAATACCAGGAGCGGTACCAAATTCTAAAGCTCCATATAGGATGAATATACTGGAATTAAATGAGTTGAAATCACAGTTGAAGGAACTGATTGATAAAAACTATATAAGACCCAGCGTGTTTCCTTGGGGGGAACCTATTATATTTTTTAAGAAGAAAGATGGCACCCTAAGGCTTTATATAGATTATCGCCAACTGAATAAGATGACAATCAAGAATCAATATCCATTGCCCCGCATAGACGATCTATTTGATCAGCTACGTGGAGCAACGATATTTTCAAAGATTGATTTAAAGTCAATATATCATCAAGTTTGTGTGAAGGATGAGGATACTTTTAAAACAACCTTTAGAACTCGATATGGACATTATGAGTTCGTAGTCATGCCATTTGGATTGACTAATGTTCCGTCTGTATTTATGTGTTTAATGAACAATATTCTACACAAATACTTGGATAAGTTTGCTATTGTGTTCATAGACAACATTCTAGTGTATTCTAAAAGCAAAGAAGAGCATGATGAACATCTGCATATTATCTTACAAGTTTTGAGAGATCATCAACTATACGCTAAGTTTAGTAAGTGTAACTTTCACAAGGACAAAATTCAGTATTTAGGACACATAATTTCTAAGGAAGGAATCTCGGTTGACCCCGATAAGATAAAAGCCACTAATCATTGGCTGTTTCCTAAGGATGTGTCGGATGTACGATCATGTATGGGTATTACTGGATATTATAGAAAATTTATAGAAGTTTTTTCAAAGATTGCAAACCCCATAACCTCTTTACAAAAGAAATGGAAGAAATTTGTGTGGGATCAGAAATGTTCAGACAACTTTAAGAAGCTAAAAGAATTACTAACTACAACGCCTATTCTGAGGATAGCAGATCCTAATAAGGATTTTATAGTATGCATCGATGCATGTAATGACGGACTCGGTGGAGTCCTAACCCAAGAGGGACATGCTGTTGCATACGAGTATAGAAAGCTGAAAATACATGAGAAGAACTACTCTACTTATGATTTAGAGTTATTAGCAGTAATTCATGCTTTAAAAATGTGGTGTCACCACCTTATTGGTAGAAAATTTACCTTGTTGACAGATAACATGGGTCTGAAATATTTATTAGATCATACAAATTTGAACACTAGACAAGCTAGATGGTTAACTTTTCTAAGTGAATATGATTTTGAAATTCAACATATTAAAGGGAAAGAGAACAAGGTTGTTGATGCATTAAGTCGTAAAGCAAAGTTGAATTTTATTTCAGCCATCAGTACATACTCAACAGATTTAGAAAACCAGATCCTTGAAGGGATTACAACGGATGAAGAATACAAAAAATTACAAGAAAAGACAACAAATAGAAATTCTGAAAATTCTATGGTAGATTACAGTTTGAAGGAAAATGGACTGTTATTGTACAAAAACAGATTGTATTTACCCAACATACCAAAAGTAAAAATTCTGATTTTAGATGAGATGCACAAAATCCATTATTCTGGTCATCCACAGAAAATCATCACTATGTTACGAAAAGAGTACTATTGGCCCAGAATGAAAGATGAAGTAGTAGAATACATAGCTAAGTGTTTGGACTATCAAAAAGTGAAGGTTGAACATCAACATCCAGCTAGACTATTGCAGCCATTGCCTATACCTAGTTGGAAATGGGAGGTTATAAGCATAGACTTTATTACCAGTCTACCCAAAAATCATATACAAAATGACTCTATCATGGTGGTAGTGGATAAAATCAGCAAGGCAGCACATTTTATACTTGTAAAGACTACTCATAAGGCTCCAAACATTGCAGAAATCTTCATGAAATGGATTTTTCGATTACATGAGATACCAAAAGTGATCATTTCAGACCGTGATTCCAAGTTTACTGGAAATGTCTGGAGGTCTTTGTCTAAAGGGTTGAATACAACCTTAAATTTCAGTACAACATTTCATCCACAAACGGATGGACAAACAGAAAGGGTGAATCAGGTATTGGAAGACATGCTTAGGATGTACGTTAAAGACCAGCCTGGTAAGTGGGAGGACTACTTACATTTAGCATAATTTTCATATAATAACCATTATCATGCATCAGCTAGGCTTATCCCTTTTGAAATTCTTTATGGTAGGAAATGTGATACACCTGTTTCTTCGAATGACCCAGTAAATAGAGTTATTTTTGGACCTATATTGTTGCAGGAATTAGAACTAATTATGAAACAAGTACAAAGAAATCTTAAAGCTTCCCAAGATAGGCAAAAAGAGTCAAGTAGATCTTAGAAGGACTCATAAAGAGTTCCAGGTTGGTGAACATGTTTTTCTTAAGATAAGACCGAAAAATAGTTCATTGAAATTGGGAAGTTGTGCCAAGATGGCACCCAGGTATTGTGGCCCTTTCGAAATTTTGTCAAGGGTTGGACCCGTGGCATACCAAATGGCTTTGCCACCAAATCTAAAGATACATAATGTTTTTCATATATCATTTTTAAAGAAGTATGTACACAATGCTACTCATGTTGTAAATTGGAATGATGTACAGGTGGGACAAGATGGTGATTTTCAGGTGGAACCGGACTGTATCCTCGAAAGGAGGTAAACTCTACTCCAGAATTGCACCATTGGCGAGGTAAAGGTGCAATGGAAGCACCTTAGCCCATAAGAGGCAACCTGGGAGTTGTAGAGTAGTATGCGGGCAACATACCCAACTCTGTTTCAGGAACACCCAGAGAGTGATTAAACAACATCGAGGATGATGTTGAGACTTAAGGGGGGGTGTATGTGACCTATCCAAATTTTGAGAATATTATTTTATTTGCAAAATACTATATGTTAAATTATAATTACAAAGTTTTTTAGTTATGACCAAGTTTGGTCAAGGATGATTGTAATTACTGATTATTACTATTTAATAAATTAAAATAGGAGACAAACACCCAAGGGAACTGTTAAATGAATGTTCACTGACCCACTAGGAGGAATGAAAGCTGTTAGAAGGTATGGGGCAAATGGCAGCATTTGCACTCCACCACTAGCTGTTGGTTATGGGACAACTACCCCTAAAATTGTGGAATTATCCCCCAGGTGTGTGGAAGAGAGAAGGTAGCTCATTAATGACCACTTAACCACTAAAAGGCCTAGACAGCCTAGATAAGGCAATTCGAATTGGGCAGGAAGCCCTACAATATTTTCTGCAAAAATATTCCTCAAGTGCATCAGGTGATCACTAAGAGATTCGAATAGGGAGGCTATGTGAGAGTGAAACTATGAGTCTACTTGTTATACTAAGAAGGAAAACTAGAGGTGCTCGTGCAGGTCTCTTTGACTGCTGAGTCTTGATGAATGGATAATATATAGTCTACTGCAAGTTGATGTACTAAGGATTCTACAGAATCTTCCTCCTGGTGGTTTAGTGAACAGGCTTGGGGGTCCTAAGGCAAGTAAATTGGCTGTCTTCAGGAATAGGTTGGGTGGAACAGGTTCTTTGGGCTATTTGTTTCTCCTACAGTCAACCAGATTTTACTGTTCTTACTTTTGTTTACAGTTAAATGTTTCTGCATGATAGAATTATTAATTACAGTCATATAGAAGAAACTATTTTATTTTCTAATCTAAGTATGATTCTGAATGAAAAGGATTTATGAAATGATTGAATCGATAACCATCTCTATATTTTTCCCCATGTTGTTTTCTGCATCGTACTCTAGTATAGAGAAGTAAATTAAGAAAGATGATTGAGAGGCAGATTGCCAAATGATTGGATAGAATAATCCTGTAATGTTTTCTCTTAATTTTGATTTATTAATTCTTCATGATTAAACTAATATACAGAATAGTTTATCACATAAATTAGACTAATAGTAGATTCCCTTACTTAGAATAAAAATAAAAATAAAATAATACATCTATGCATCAGTTTAAGATTGCAAACTTTTACTAATTGTTCTTTTTTGTTTGTAATCAAATGTTCAACATAAAAATGTCATGTTTTCATTTAATACTCAGAGTACAGAACAACATCTCAGAAAATAGATTTATGTTCTTCACTGTAATAGAAGTAAAGCATTATAATATTGTTGCCTATGGCTAAGTTTCAAGCCTTTAACAGTCAACCTTTGAAAGACAAATACTTTTCCATCTATTTTAGACAACATCATTCTGGAAATTTAATAGTTGTAAATTATCTTTCTTTTTGCAAAATCAATACATGTATTTCATTCTCATTTTATTTCTTTCATCATACATTTACAGTCAAATTAAACATTATTTCCACCATTTAAAACACTCTGCTATTTTCCAATTTTCTTTTTAGAATAGATGTATTCTAGGTTTTCATTTTCCAAAATCATATAGTTTTGTTAAGACTAGAATTTCAACTGCTGAAATTTTCAAATATGATTAAGTTCGTTTCAAAAACCTAAGACCTTTTGTAACTGGTTTACAATCTACACTTATCATCCTGAACCTATTTTATTATATCAAGTTTTTCCAAGTTAAACGCAGCATCATTTACAAGCTATCACTTCTTACGATAGTTACAGGTTAAACTTAAAAAAAAGATACTTATTTCCATATCAACGCTCACCCAAATGTTTGAACATTTCAAAACAAGACCTATCAGGTTTCGCAATAGATAGCTAACCCTCGACTCTTGGCCAAATGAGTTCAACACAATATTATCCTAGATAGTCTAGAAATTCTGCAAACCATTAAAAAGAGAAATTTATGTTCAAAAACATTGTATTTAAGGTTCCTTCCTTTTTCATAAAGTCTTCAACAAAAATTACATTTTAAGAGTACAATGAAATGCTGCAGCGAGACGAGCCAAAGATCATTCGTCTTTTGGTTCCAAATATTACATACTAGGCAAACATTGTGCCTTGAACCAAACATCAAAAACCTTGCCATTTATCAAATGTCGAACAGGAGGACCTACAAGGTAGGGAACCACCGAGGCTTACCGGTTGACGAGTGGTCCCTCTTTGGAGCTCTCAAACTTTAAAAACCCTTCCACGTTGTGAAGAACCTGTCACAAAACAATCGGAGGTTAAATGATATTCACATTTTTGATAATATTAATACAATAGAAAAACTCTAGCATTTCTTGTTCGAAGTTTTACTTGTGCTTGAAGTTCTGAACTACAAGACTCCACCTGCAAACGTTTAGACAAGCCACCTCTCCAACACATCAAGGAAGAGTTCCAGTTCTATACACCATAGCATTTCGATACTTGAAATTCAAGCATGGTTCAATGAAAAACCCTGAAAGATTACTCTCAACCATACATAGCAAAAGCCGACTACAATTTGCAACACTCTAGTTTCCAACTACTGTAAACACTCATCAAGCTCGGCTTCTTAACATAACAAAAAATTGCAGGATAAACCCTCACAGGTCACGATTTCGAGCCTGGAGACCTCCTACATCCGAGAACCCCAAAAATATCTCGTCTTGTTGGCCTCTCCCCTCTATCTCTATCGAAAGAAATGGAAACCAAAGAAGGCACCTTAACGTTTAAATGCAGATCTAGGGTTTCATCACTACAACCAAGATTACACAAGATCAATGATGGAGAAATAGCTAGGATGATACGTTGAATTTCAGGCAACGACCGAGTTTAAATGCATATTTATTACTTCAACCACGTCGATACCAACACATCAGACCACGGATCAAGGCTTGTTACAGCTCGGCAATTTAGTTGTTGAATGTGAATTCATTCACGTGCTATTCAGCCATGAGAGCATCCTCTTTTGTTACACTCAATACGGTAGTCAGGAGACTTAAAATGTCAATCCAACCTCATTAACGATGCCATCATGATTCGTACTCAAATTTTAATATCCCATCATATCACCTGCCAACGTTAAAAAAAATTAGGCTTACAACGTTCATTTCGTATCTTTCCAAAGTTGAAAATCGAACGTATGGTTCACATTTATTGCATATCAATATATTTCTTAAGATTGATATAAGTCGCAGTCCATAGTTAGGGTATTATTAAAATTACTTATATACATCGTATTTACTTGTTCATATAGTATGATACATTGCATTATATGAATGTTTTGTAATATCCACATTTCAATCTTTAATATTTTTCTATTGTATTAACACTCAAGTTGGGCATAGGTCATAATTCCTAGAACAATTTTGGATGCTTAGTATATAGTTAGAATTAAATCTTGCAACTCCTAATGTTTGTTTATGATATTATTCATAAAGTTGTACTTTTGATATTAAAAAGGTTCAATCATAGATTGTAGCATGTTCACAATAGAAATATGATAATAACATCATAATAGACAAGGCTATATCATCATATATGCCAATTATAAATGGAGAATTTAGAGCTACTATAGTTATTTTAATAAAATCCATGTATTGAAATATTAATTGGATCATGTTGCTATAGTTTAGAAATAATGTTCAAGTTGAAATGTTCATCAATCATTACACCTAGTAGTAACATTCTTTACAAAATGGAAAAGTATTGGCAGAATCATATTAGCATTTTAGACTTCGTAACCTTGTATTTATTTCTGAGATTCACAAGCATAGGTATTTTCTCCTAGGCAAATCACCAATTAATCGGTATAGATATTATCGACGTCTGCAACTTGTATCGTCTGCAACTTGTATTTTATTTGTCAAATTAACACATTTATATTTTGGACATAATTCCATACCTGAAGCGAGGAGGTACTTATAATTTTATTTACCAAACTTGACGACTAATTGAAAAACATAAATACTCATAACACTTGTTTCTGTCGTACTACTCTTACCTGCAAATCTGCGCAAGAAGGACAAGTACAAATGCTTTAGCTAACATAGATAAGTAATCCTCAGGGTACCCCATAGGACCTCTTTCATCATCATCAAAGAAACAAACTATCAGTACCTTGTCCAGAAAACCTGATCATTTGATATTCGATCTACAATTAACACAAGCAAAACTAATGTTGTAAGCATGTTAAAAGAAGTGTGATGTGTCGCTTATCATAAAATGATTTTAATTATGAGACTCAATTTTTAATTTGTTTTTCCGCATTAATGACTTCATTATTCAATGGTGTCTTGTTAAGCATCTATTATTTCCGCAATTGTAATGTTGTTTAAAAATTTTAAATTTTTATGAAATTATCGGGATGTTACAAAGAAGCATAGAAGTGAAAAGGTACAAGTAATAACTACTTACTTATTTTCCAAACCAAGAGATGACATATATTCTTCATTTCTTCCAATCTATTCTTTACGAACACGCTCATATTCTAGAACATTTTCATCATTGTTTTGGCCACTTTTACATTTCAGCCCCATATTCTTCATAGCCTTTATGTCCAACATATCTCATAAAAAAATCATTAGTACATGGACCCAACATTGATATCAATGCAACAAGGTGCTATAATGACACCAAAGCACCATATATATATATGCTAGCCCTTATAAGGAATCCATATCATAAATCCTATCAGTCTGCCTCCCTTATCCAATCCAAAATGTCACAAGATTCACGCTTCATGCAATTGTATCTCCCCAAATGGGGAATACTTAACCAATGCTCCATCTATCTTCCCAACCCATATAAAATCAAAATTACATCACAATTATGCATATATAGAAAAGCCTGTACATCCTCATAGTCATAACTTCAAAATAAAACACTTCAAGTTAGATCTAACTATATTATAATAAAAACAAGGATAATCAAGATCACTCCCATCAACATTACCTTGTACCCCCATCATCAACATTAACCTGTACTTTTCCAATCAGCATATTGTTGTTCCATCTGATCAGCATTACCCCCACAGAAGTAGTCCAACATTGCATCAATAAGAAAAACCAACTCAAAGAAAAAATATTTATTCTCTTGACACAAATAAGTACCCTTCATTTGACCATTTCTGGTGAACTAAGTGTGGGTCGTGGCTAATAAGACATTTGGTGTTTCTGAAGCACAATTAATGCATCTAGGTAGTGCCCTTATGATCCATGATAAAATGATGGAAGAAAACTATGATGCTATAATTTCAGAGAATGAACTTGTTTTACTTCTCCCTATTACACTAACTTACCTCTGTTCAGAGTCAAGATCAACAAAAGTGTCATTTTTGGAGTTATAAAAAAAAGATCACATCTCACTATTTTAAATAATTTGGAAAGGCTTCTTGAAGTGGGATGAGTATGTCTGCCGTCAAATATTTGAAATTTTACTATGTGATGAAAGGATATGTTGTTGGCACAGGGTTAGACCACATGAAGTGCGGAAGCCGACAGCAACGAAAATGATTATTCGCGGAAGAAAGGACCATTCGCGGAGAATAAGGAAGCCGACGAAAGAACAAGTTATGGTTTAGTTAATTAGAATGGGTCAATTGGACCATTTTGTAACCACCTTATTTTGCTATAAATAGAACTATGATTTTAAGCATAAGGGAATCAAGTAATGATTCGATCGATGGATTGTGTAATGTGATATTCCACATTTATGTTTTTCTCTGCCTTTGGCGAGTTTTGTTCTATTTGTATGGATCCGCGACAAGTTGTTTAGATCTGTCCCTGTGAAGGTTGTACCGCAGGTTTTTGGGATGAGTTAATGCATGAAGGTGTTCGGCTATGTCTCTTCTTGTGTTTCTTTTTATGTTGAATGATGAATGCGACCTCAGTAACACGTTATGCTTAATTTTTTTTGTTGTCTGTAATATCTGTTGATGTGACTGTCAAATATACAATGTTAGTGTGAATGTTGATTATACATTGGTAATGCGAATGAAGAATGTGTGTTTTAACTATTAAGCATGATGCAAAGATAAATCTCTAGTTTCTGTAGCGATAAAGTGATAATAGATGCATGTCATCCCCCTAATGCGAAAACTTGGTTTCTATAGACCCCTTAATCATCTTGGGTGAGACCTCACTCGCTCTGCAAGTGTTGCTGGAAAGGGTAAAACCTTTTTGGGCCGATGCTTAAGGGTATTTGGTTGGTGTTTGTTGACTGCAGTGCGAAGTGAACCCCTGTTGACCGAACCGTGTCAACAAATGGTTCCGTTTCCAGGACCCTGAAGAAGAAAGAAGAGGACATGTTGTGGCATCCGACGAAACCGGAGATTTAGGATTGGTTCTATAGAAAGATACAAGAATTCTCAGAAGGAGAAAATAAGAACCTTGTGCAAACGATAAGCAGCTAGTTGCAAACGTATATTTATTATGATATCCACGAGGTATTTTTCTATGAATTTCTAGTATTGTTGCATGAGTGGTTGGCACAGCTGACATTTCAAAAGAAGAATTTCAAAGGGGGTGAACCTGACCATTGGACTCCAGAATTGATCCAACAGTTAAAATGGGTCGACAATAGAGTATCAAGGGATTTCGACTTCTGGGTAGATAGTATTCTAGAGGGATACATCACTGAGTTTGTCATTGACACAATCCAATCATACAATGATGCAGAGAGAAATTTTTTCAAAGGAACTGGAGGGATATTTCTACTATCGCTAAAGTTGTGGATTAGGATGCTCATCTTCGAAAAGGGTATACTGAAGATGAATTCCAACGAGTAGAGATCAGTGTGCAAAGGTTGTGGGTGCCGTGTGAATGCAGGTCTGATAGAAAAATGCGGGGTAGATGGACATGAGCGACAACGAATTTCTAAGGGAGTCTGAGGAAGATTGTGGTACCTTGAGAAGTGGGGTGAGATTCCGACGCCCAGAGAATAAGAGGAGGACTGATATTGAGAGAGAGTCTCCTGAGGCAACTGGAACGGAAAACTAGGAAATAGGACCACAAGGGACAAAGCGACCTTATTACGACGAAGAAAGTGACCAGGCTACACCAGAATCCGAAGAGGGATGAACCCAAAGCTACAATGTACCCTCAACTCCACGCACTACTCAGAAATTTGTAGGAAGAAATACAAGTTATTCGCAGTGTTGTCCGAAGTGTCAAAACAATGGTAAAAGTAGTGGATCTGTAAATAACAATAAGAGCGCAAGAATGGTAGGTGACAACATAAAATGCCAACTTTTTGAGTGAAGCGATATGGACTATGAAGCAAGTCCAGGACGGAGATATAAAAAAGGGACAGCTAGAGACGACCCTTAGGGGTCGTGCGTTAGACTAGTTTATGAAATTTACTAAGGTACGGACAAGGAGTCCAGATAAAACACTGCCACAGATCAAGGCAGGAATGATTGATGAATTTAGAAAATTGAAATCTAAGTCGCAGTATATCATAGAGTTGAAAGAAATCAAGTAGTTTCTGAATGAATCGGTATGGGAATTCGACCAACGATATAAAACTCTAATGGAAAAGGTGAGTTTTGGAATGAGCGATATGCATCATAAAGAGTGGTTCATCGCAGGATTAGTGCCACATATTCATGGACCACTGATGCAGCAGAAAATCACATCCCAGGCATAAGCATTGGAGATTTCAATGAAGTTGGAGGCTTCACCAGTTGGTGAGACAGACATAGGCATGGACCAAATACAAGCATAGTTGGAAAATCTGGTGATCCGGATCCAAGATATTAAGAAGGGAAAAGAAGTCTACGAAGACATATGGTGCAGTAGATGAAAAAAAAAAGGACATCACAAGGATCAATTCCTAGAGTTTCAAGAGTATTTACAGTCAAGAGCATCGAATCCCCTCAGTCAGGGAGGAATGCCTTGGTGTCACATCTTCTAGACGAGAGGACATCGACTAGAAGAATGCATTTACCTGCAGAAGATGGTGTCAAAGCCAGTTAATCTGTATTGCAAATTATGTCGATCGGTTGGCCATGAAGAAAATTATTGTAGGTCTTACGACCTACTTCAAGAAAGGATTGCGGATACATTTTTCATGAAGGGAGAGGAGAAACTGCCGATATAGTAGCAACAACAATACAATCAACAGTAGCCTCACTATCATCCGCAATCGCAGTATAGTAAACCTCAATATCAACAACCACAGTATGGTCAACCAAAATATCAACAACCATAGTATGGTTAACCTCAGTACCCACCATACGGTTAATCGTGAGGAGGATTTAGAGGGGGGTTCTACGGGGTCGAGGTATCGGTGTTGGTTGAGGAGGATATTTTGGACGAGGATGAGGGTCAATCGTATGTTACAATTGTGGTCAGCCTGTGAATTACCATAGGGATTTCCAAAATACACCCCCATAGTGCAATTACTGCAGCGCAGCGAACCATGGTGTCGAGGACTGTCCTCATCTTATCACGAAGTGGCAAACTAAGAACCTTCCCCTACCTCCACCAAATCAAAATCAGAACCAGAATCTGCCACCGGCTATATAGAAGATATTAGCGGAAGTAAGAATTCGAACTGTGAATGTTGGAGTAGTAACCCGAGGAGGAGTTGCGATAGGGGAAGACGGGCCACAGTCGAGCATCCGACCGAGAGCAAGAAAACAAGTCAGATCTGATGTGGAAGAAGAAAGGGAGAATTTATTGAAATCACAAGATACAATGAGACAAATGTTGGTGTCCAATTTTGCTACCATTTTTGAAACCATAATCGAGCAATGATTACACTATTTTGATATTTGTTATGCACCAAGTCCATATTTCACATCGTTTAGACTTGGATATTGGCTCAGGTACTTATTATCGAGCTATGTTTAATATTACCATCATTTTCCATTGTTTATCATCACATATGGTACATTGATATCAATTTAACATTTTTTCAAATCATTGGGCACATAGTTTTGCTGATTTAGGTTATGGTTTCCATACAGACGCTCATTCGGACCTGCATTCTTATTCAGACGTACATTCGGCCCATTGTTCGTACATGGAAAAGCATTTGTTTAGAAAGTTGGACGTGTTGAAGATCCCAACAAAGACGTGGGTTTTGTTTCCCACCTGGCACACATGGTGTATGAGCTTTTGCCTGTCAAGATTCGCACCATTACTCACCCAGGAATCTAGCAGTTCGTGGCCCATGTCTAAGGAACCAACACCCACGATTTGGGGAAAATTGGCCAGCCCTTTAATGGAGTCATTTTTCATCATTTAGGGATATGATATTATTAGAGGGGTCGACCATTGAAAGGGTCAACCCGCTCTCTATTGTAAAATTATTATAAAAATCCATTTTGGGTTGTGAAGAACATACAGAAAAACGTTTGTAAACTTTGCTTTTGATATAAGACAAAAGCTCTGCTTAGCTGTCAGTTTCATTTCCATCTTAGCATAGACATCCTCTGCTTTTGAGAAGGGCCCCTCATCAACAATAGATACACCTGTCCATATAATTAATTTTTCTTTTCTTTTGTACAGATAAGTAATTTTAATTTCAGTATTGTGAATGGTTGTAGTTGCAAGTTTTTTTTCCTGTATGTACAAATTCAGATTGTATAAAAATCATTTAGCTTTCTTTTGTTCATAATTTGTGTAATTTTTATCATTCTGCCTATCGTGCGCACAAGGCATTCAGACTGCTATTCGACCTTTAATAATTTCAGCTGCATTTTGCAATTAGCTAGGGTTTTAATTCTTGATTAGAGTTTTCATTTACAACCTGTAGTTGTTTAGTATTTGAACTTACAGCCAGAATCTTCCTTTTTATTTTAATAGCATAATGATTTTATAGATCTTGTTAACTCCATTTAAATTTTAGTTCATTTCATTTTTGTGGCCATAAGAACATTCAACATTTCATTTCCATTTTTCATCTGAATTTACAACCAATATTTCACCTCTGTTTTCATAGCATGATATTGGTGGTTCCATTCTTAGCTTAGTTTATTTCATTCCTGTAGGTGCAAAAGAATAGAAGTTGACTTTTAATTCAAACTTAGTAATCTCATTTGGATTTTAGAGATTCCATTCTTCCGAGTTAATTGTTATGCTTTTTCAATTGAAGATTAGTTAAACTAGCTTAGCATAGATTTGTTTTTCAAAGTATAGATTAGTTGCATTATATTTCCATGGTTGATTAGAATTACTTAGCTTATGGTTTGATTTATCCTAAAAGTAGAATAGCAATGCTTTTTTTTTTCTGATTTGCTTACAAGTTCAAGTTATTTCCATCCATTTGAGTTATGCTTAGGTTTGCCTAGGTTGCTTTTGTATTTGAAGTTTTATAAGATAGGTTGAAGTCTTGACAAGGTAGAAACTAGATAGGCATTGCATATTTTAATTATAAAATGGCCATTAGAGATAAAATAATTTAGAGTGCAAGCTTTTTATTTCTCGTTAGTAGGGTTAGATTGTTAGGTAGTTTAGATGGGTATGTTTTTGAATCATTCACTGCTTTGAAATCTTAGTTATCAATGCATGTTTAGACCTTAGAATAATATTTTCTTTTCCTAAATTTGTAGTTAATTGCTTGGTTGGAATTCTTAGGTCAATTAATTAGTTGTCTTTCTTTTGAATAGTTAATCACAATCGCATTTGGTTTCATAGTTAGAATTGTGATATCGTATAACAAAGTAGTCTTCCAATTTCTAGAATAGGTTAGAATGATTGTTTCTGTAGTATAGTTTTCTTTCACTTGAGCATTGTTTCCTAGGACAATAATCTTCCTTCATTTTTGCAATCTTAAATTCCATTCTTAGAATTTGTATAGTGTGAATTTTATAGTTAGGTTTTACATTTTGAAATTGCATCATAATTCTTTCAAGTTACCAGGTCAAGTTTGAATTCATTCAGTAGATTGTAGTTTAATACTTTTTAACTCGGTTTTTCATTTTGAAAGAAAACATCCCTAGGATCTTCATAGTACACATCTTAGTTTCCTTTCTACCTCGGCATATAATTTGTGACAACTCTAAGATTACCAACCCCGGTCGATAATTAAATATTGGAATTATTTAACACATAATAAACACCAACATTTTGGCATCATTGCTGGGGAGTTGTAGATAGGTAGAATTTCCTTATGAAACTTAGTGATAGGTAGAATTTCGTTATGAAACTTAGTGATAGGCTGGTGGCAGGTGAGCGGTAAGATGAGAGGTAAGAACATGTGCATCTGTTATAACAAGAATCCCCAAAACCCAACAATAGCAGTAGTGCAATTAGGTTTTGATCTAGTTTTAGCTTTGCTTCTTGGTATTTTGTTTCTTTCTTTTATGCAAATAGTGAGTGTGAGTTTATTTATTTCATGCAAGTGTGGGACTTATTTTTACAATTAAATCACTTAGTGGTGTTGTAAGCACCACCCATCCTGCTAACAAACTGACAGGAACATTCGAAAGAGGAGCCTCAAGATAACACATGAAGAACTACTTATATTGTGGGAAGATATGTCATGAGAGAAGGATGAAGAAGTTGTTACCTTTGAATTCCCTATTAGAGATTCAGGAGGAGTGGCACAAATGCAAAGCATTCCCCCATCCATTCTACCAAATTTTCACGGACTGGAGAACGAAGACCCTGATGAATTCTTATTTCAATTTGAAGTACATTGTAGAGGATATGATGTTCAAAAGTTGAAATTTTTTCCTCTTACTTTGAAAGGGCAGCCCTCTGATGGTTCATGAGCCTAGGTGGGAAATTAATTCAAACTTGGAAAGATATGAAACATGTATTCTTGAAAAGATACCAAGATTATTGTAGGGTCAATGATGATATCTTGAAAATAACACAGGGAGAAGAAGAAACTTTGGAAAATTATGTCGAACGCTTTCAATACAACCTTCAAAGATCAAAACTAAGACAGTCGGGGAAAGACACCTTGAAAAGACTTTTACTCAAAGGAATAAAAAATGAACATTTAGAAATCTTAAGTCTGATGGGAACAGGTGATGTATTTCAATTACCATATGATGGTGTTCGTGAGTTATGTAGAAGTTATTCAAGATGAAAATTCAAAACTGGTAAGAATATACCCTCTTCTCAGTTTTTGAAGTCTGCTGCAGGAATTGGAATTAAAAGAGTTGAAATTGGTAATTTATTTGAAATATTTAAATATGATATTATCATCTCTCTAAATTCACAAATGGATATATTGTAGGTTGGGAAAAATGAGGAATTTGAAGGAGAATTTTTCCATCAGTGTCGAAAGAAACATCTCACAAAGAATTGTCCTTTGGATAGTCTCAGAATGTGTGGCAGATGTAGCTTGAATCATTACATGGGTAGTTTCTCTTCCTTAACCAGGATGAAAGCAACATATCAAAGAGATCGAAGAGTTGTAGCAAATTTATTGAAATAGTTATGGAAACCATGGCCTACATGTATGGTTCAGAGCTCCATCCCTCCATTTTCCTACTCTCATAATCAATCAGTGAATACTTCTACACCATGGCAACTGTTGCAGCCTCATAACCCCTACTAACCTTGTTCACAAAGCCTTCATGGCCCATCTTATGATCATATGGATACTCTCTCTCACATTGCAACACTACCTGGTCCTCTATACTCTCCACAAGATTTTCAACAATATCCTATTTACCCGGAAGGATCAACCAAACAAGTCAATCAACTGCATCTGCCACAATCACCTTCTCATAAACCTCCTCTATTCCCTACGCACATTACTGCTCAATCGATTCCACATTCTAACAACAATAAAGAAGTATAATATTCTTACAGTGTTGAACTGCAACATTTACCCACCTTTCCTACCTCACCAACATCACTGCAGGAAATCCATACAAGGTCTAGAGAGGTTATAGATCTAGGAGTCGTAGAAAATATGGAAGAAAAAGAAGTTTCTACCTGGCCTTATCCACAAGAAGACAAGATCAACATGGCATGCATCACATTTGATGAGGGACAAACATTAGAACCTGAATATTCCCCATCACCAAACACAGATTCTTTATGCATTCTAGAGTTTGATGAAAGACCTCGTAACATGACAAATGAAGAAGAGAACCCATAATACAAGGATTATATTGAGATCTGGTTCCACAAGGTAACCAAGCCACAATACCATTCTCTCCTTCAATGCTTCTTGCTGCTAAATCAAATAGGTCGGTTGGTTCTTCATATCCAGGTAATCACTGCAATAATTTTCTCGTATGTGGATAAAGGTATAATTTTAATCTTGCTTCGCACTTGGTTACATTGAAAGAATTCATATACTTGAATATAATTGTTTTCTTTCTCCCTAAGTAGAATAGGATATTATGTACATATATTTATGTATCTTGGAATAAATAAGAATCATTTCTGACAATTTGTTTATATTTACACAGGAATTTTGGTCAGCTCATATAACTTCATCAATTAAAAAGGGAAGTAATTCTTGTGATTTATTTTCCCTTGATTATTTTGTGAAATGAAAATTCTTGGTTTTTAGACCACTTCTCTTCTATGATTCTTTTTGTTAGTTTCATTTTGTATGCTTCTATATGTTTGTATTTGATTCATACATGCACATTCCTGATCTATCATTAGAATAGTTGCTTAGAGACCTTCATAACCATCTGAATTTTCAAAGATCTATCCAACACGGGAGTGAACTATGAAGTATTTCTTTAGACATCTCAATGATTATATTGTGAAGGAATAATGCCCATGTTTAGTTGTAATTCCCTACATTGGTACAATTTGATGTCGGATTAAAATTAGAAGTAACAAGTTTCGAGGAGGAAAACCAATTTTGAATTAGCCTATTTTTTTGCTAGAAAGTAGTTCTTATCCTAGTTATCCAATGTTACCATGAATTTTGTATTATAGATATAAATTTTTATGCAATGCAAAATTAACAACATTTAGTGTTAAAACGATCGACACATGCCCTTAAAAACACAACAAATACTTTTGTAATATTGCTTAAGTCACGAGGAGTTGGTGTAAGGTGGTAAATGGCATCAGGGAGACAATCAAATTAGGACTAGCTCTTGTTAGAACTTGAAGGCCAATTTGCTCAAGGTGGAGCATTTGTTATCAACTCAATTACTTGAAGTGGTTTCATGTCACTAACAGGTTTGTAGAGATAAGGTCCAAGTTCATATAATGAATTGGTCCATATTTTGATAATAGTTCTGCCAACTTTTGTTCATACAATAATTTTAGAATGTACAAGGGTTTGATTTTTTATTGCCAAGTTTAAGCAATGGATTTTGGGTATTGATTAAATGCAAGGTTTCTTAAGGCCTATTTTTTTGAGTGATTGTGTAGCTAGTGCATTGTTATGTACTCTTCCTTTTGTATAAATAAGTTTTAACTTCCCTAATAATGATATGGTTGACATAAAATATGGTTTCTTTTAACTACAATCTTACTAAAAAATACATCCTAGCCTCCATAGGAACATGCACTAATAAGCACTAAGTTGAAAAGTGTGAACTTCAATGTCCCATGTTGTTTAGACATGACAATGCAAGGTGGTTGTTATCAATATCTAAATTGTTTTTATTTTTTATTTTTCACAATGTATTGTTGAGACTCCAAACAATATAACCACATAACTAAGCTTTACTAAGTTTTATAAATAAATGTTATCCTAGTCAACAAGGCCTTAGTTTCTTATTGCAGTTAACAAAGTTTTATTTTATGCATGAGAGTCTAATTCTTATTTTGATATATCCTACCTATATGGCATCAGTTTCAAAGGGATGAGGTCAAGTACAAGTCTTAGGCAATTTTGACAGAATAAAGACCCCTCAAACCTAGCAACTAAGTTGCGGGAAGTTTGTTTCTTGCATCAGTTCCAAAATAAAGTACCTTAAGCACATAGATAAGTGATACAAATCCTTATGATTTTGTATGGTGCATACATACACAACCATGGAATAGGAATATGAATCTATAATTTGAACAAATGGAACTTTGCAATGTTACAGTATATAGATAGTACAATTGATTAGTGGAGGCCAAACCTAATGCGATAGATATGAAATCAATTTGTCTACATTTAGGAGAGAACTATGAAGTATTTCTTTAGATATCTCAATGATTATATTGTGAAGGAATAATACCCATGTTTAGTTGTAGTGCCCTACATTGATAGAATTTGATGTAGGATTAAAATTAGAAGTAACAAATTTCGAGGAGGAAAACCAATATTGAATTAGCCTATTTTTTGTTAGAAAGTAGTTCTTATCCTAGTTATCCAATGTTACCATGAATTTTGTATTATAGATATAAATTCTTTTGCAATGCAAAATTAACAACATTTAATGTTAAAATGATCGGCACATGCCCTTAAAAACAAAACAAATACTTTTGTAATGCTTAAATCATGAGGAGTTGGTGTAAGGTGGTAAATGGCATCAAGGAGACTATCACAATAGGAATAGCTCTTGTTAGAACTTGAAGGCCAATTTGCTCAAGGTGGAGCATTTGTTATCAACTAAATTACCTAATGTGGTTTCATGTCACTAGTACCAAGTTTGTAGAGATAAGGTCCAAGTTCATATAATGAATTGGTCCATATTTTGATAATAGTTCGGTCAACTTTTGTTCATACAATAATTTTAGAATGTACAAGGGTTTGATTTTTTATTGCCATGTATAAGCAATGGCTTATGATTATTGATTAAATGCAAGGTTTCTTAAGGCCTTTTTTTTGAGTGATTGTGTAGTTAGTGCATTGTTATGTACTCTTCCTTTTGTATAAATAAGTTTTAACTTCCCTAATAATGATATGGTTGACATAAACTATGGTTTCTTGTTTATTGAATCTTGATGTGGACCATCTTGAAATTTTATGTGAGCTTATTTTATGATTGCGTTATTCTTTTAGTTTTTTTTCCAAATGTAAGGATCTGGCTAGCACAAGATGCATAATGTGCTCTTCATTATTTTATCTATTGTAATTTCTTTTAACTACAATCTTAGTAAAAACAAAGAAGAGAAAATTTGAAGGCCAATATCTACTTCCTAAGACTTTAGTAATTGGCCCATATATGTTAATGAAGTTCTGTCGTGATGTACATGGTTTTGTAAGATGTTAAACATGAAATTGTGATAATATGGCTGTCGTCTTTATGTGACAGTTTGTACAAAATAATATTCCTTAAACATGTTCAAATTATGAAGTCATTAGGCCAAACACATTCTATGGCACTTTCTTGGAGAATATATCACTTGAGGGAAAGTTGAATAATAATAGTATAGCATTTATAAAATCTCATTATGTTTAGATGAAACTATTGAAATTTAAATAGACTATATTTGATATTGAAATTTATAATATAAAATATTTTCACTTTGATTGAATTTTGAAATTTAGAATAAAAAATACCTTCACTTCAATTTAATTTCTATATAATTATATTTATTAATTAACTAGATAAATTATTTTATTAAATAATGTGTAAATCCAAACCTTATAAAATTTTCCAATTACCATAGAAATACAAACATTATACAAAGGGCCTTTGATGCATATTATTGCAATTGCAAAAGGGAAACCCATGGTATTGTATTGGGATATATTACTATTATTTACAAGTCAAGACATAAATTTAGGGAAAATTGACTTGGGTTGTTGGCATAACTACTTGTTGTAAAGGTGTGATCTAGGCCATTGATCTAGCACATCATCTTCTTGAATTCATCACTAATTTGTAACTACTTTTTGGGCGACATCTTGACTTAATTCACCCTCTTAAGCTATAAAAGAGAGGCTCATGTTCGTTTTTAGGGGTTGAACTCTCTCAGAATAAAATAATACTCTATTGGAATATCACTCTAGTGATTCTTAGGCTCTAGTGTTGGTGCATTTGTAGCTAACTTGTCTCATTGGTGGAAGGAGGCTCTTCACAAGGGTCTTAGGCAACTCTTGGTATTTTATTTTTCATTAAGTAAACTAAGTAAATGATTGTTACAACCTCATTTCTTACGAATGAATCCCTATTTGCTTGATTAGATTGTTGCAACTTGTTTTCAATTTATAGTTGATCCAATCACTTAAGGCATTTACTAAATTTTGGTGGGTTAGAGTTTAGGAAATAGATTGCTTTTCCTCTTGAATTTTTTTAGGAATCCATCAAAGTTGGAGTGATAAATCAATTGTTACATTTGACCAGCAAAGGAAAGGGATTGCTTTCCTCCATTCTCCCATGAAGATATTAACCAACTTTTGTGAATTGATAATGAATCCATTTCCCAACACTTGTTTCTCTTTAAGGCACTAGATATATATTTTTAGTGGTTTAATTTTTTTTTTAAGCCATTCTTTCATTTACTAATCATTTTTCTAAATTTTTCAGGTGCTTGGATCTATTTATCTCAAAATCATATCTAAGAGACTTCCAGGGGAGTCAATCCTTCCCCTCCTTGGCTTATCATCTCATAATCATTAAACATTAAGGAGTTAAACCTTTACATAGCATAATATCTAATAAACCAACAATATATATAAGTAATTTTTGTGGTGAACTGTAAGTCTCTAATTTTGATTTTAACTAAATGATTCAAGTACCTAGCTAGTAGATTGATATAAAATATTAAATTTTAGTTCCTATTAGATTTATTTGTTGTTATAATAATCAATTTTCAGATCTGAAATTTACAACAAGTAAAATTGTGTTGATTAGCTCATTTCAAGGGTACTGACATTGTGCATTTAAGTCTTTGTTTAAAAATCTAGTTCACTATTGTTAGTCATTATTTCATCTTGTCAACATTTTGGTTTCTCATATTAGATTAGCTAAATGTCAGTTTCTATCTTGTGGTTGATCTCATTCATAGCATAGACTATAAGAAAACATTGCCATGATTTCACCAAGGGTAATATTTAATACAACACAAGTAAAGGAAATATACAAAATATGATCACTATGAAATTGAACAATGATGATTTCAACACATAAATTAATTGATGGTGATGGAAAATGGAGATAATTATCATTTGATTTTTAATCACAAACAAGGATTCCATGATTGTGAAACTTATGCTAAATTAGAGCAATAATTAGACAACAAACGATGAAAATTATTTAACTTGTTGTCTAAAATCATTGCTTCAATTTATCATAAGATTCACATCATGGAATATCCTCCAATATGGTCCAACCTAATGTCGAGCTCTTCTATCAGCCACTCTTCCCGTTTCAAATGAGCCCGGGCCAGTCGTGGGCTCCATTATTTTCTATTTAAGTCTAACATCCCTCGATCGAGGTTTAATATCTCGATCGAGGTATATTATAACCCCTCAATCGAGGTATGTTTGAAACCTCGATCGAGGTATGTTTGAAACCTCAATCGAGGTATGTTTAAGCCCTCGATCGAGGTATTAAAATCTTGATTGAGGGTTTAAAAATACCTCGATCGAGGAATTGCTACATGTATTTTTCCACCTCGCTTGCCAAAAACCGTGAAGCACATTCATGGATTTACCCTCATTTTCTCCTTTATTGAATCATACCATTCTATGCTATAATTGCAACAATTATGGGCATATAGCAAGGTTTTGTAGAAGTGGTTTCAAGAAAAATAAGAATGAAGAAATTCCAACAGTTATGGAGAAAAATCAGGAACCAAGGGAATATAAGAAAGAAAAATCCATGTGTATACAAGTTGCGCTATGTGAAAAAAATAAAAGGGATGAGTGGTACATTGACAATGGGTGCTTAAGTCACATGACATGGGATAAAACAAAGTTTATCACCTTGAAGAATAATTAAGGTAATGTTACCTTTGGGGATAATGACACTTCAACTATAATTGGAAAAGGGACACTTAATCCGGATAATGGAAGATCTAAGGTAGAAAATGTTCTTTGTGTTGAAGACTTAAAACAAAATATTCTCAGTGTCATTCAGATGTGTGATCAAGGACATAATCTCACTTTTGATTCCCAAGAATGTGAGATCAGAAAGGAAAAGTCAGGGAAATTATCTTCCAGAGCAATCATAACGCCAAACAATGTGTATATTCTTGATGAGATCAGTGGAGAAAGGAAAACAGATGAAATTTGGTTGTGGAAAAATAGATGAAAGTTGGTTGTAGCATAAAAGAATGGGCCATACGAACTTTGAAAACTTGGTAAAAATAAGCACTAAACATGCAATAAGAGATATGCCAAAGATCACAAAACCATCAAACATTGTGCGTAAGTAGTGTCAACGTGGAAATCAAACAAATGTAAGCTTCAAGTGAAAGGAATACACAACATCGAAGCCATTGGAACTTGTGCATACAAATCTTTGTGGACCAACCAAAACACAAATCCTGGAAGGAGAGAATTACTTTATGCTATTTATTGATGATTATACAAGAATGACTTGGGTGGCATTTCTTAGACATAAATATGATGCCTTTGAAAATTTTAAAGATTTTAAAGCTTTAGTTGAAAATGAGACTAATATGAAAATCAAATGTTTAAGGTTAGATAATGAAGGTGAGTTTACATCTAATGAATTTGAATAATTATGTGAAATTGATGGAATAAGAAGGCAATATTCAACTGCAAGAAATCCTTAGCAAAATGGAGTGGTTGAAAGAAAAAATAGACATGTGTGGGAGATTGCTAGGACAATGTTTAATGAAGCAAGGTTATCATACATATTTTGGAGAGAAGCAATGTATAATTCAATTTACATTTTGAATAGACGGAAAAGCAGACTTAACAATGACAAGACAACCTCTAAACCGTGGAAAGGAAGACCAACATCTATCAAACATTTAGAATATTTGGAAGCAAGTGTTATATCAAGAGAGATTATGAGGCTATAAGCATGTTTGATTCAAGGGAATATGAAGGATTTTTTCTTGGTTATTCATCAAGCAACAATCCTATAGATGTTATAACAAAATATTACAAAAAATTGTTGAAAGTATACATGTCAAAATAGATAAAGCAAGGCCTTAGGAAGACAAACAACAAGAAGAAGGAATTGAATGCAGTAGAGAATAAGAAGAAGAAAAGAAAGAAGAGGAAATGGAAAAATAATGCCAAAATACATAAGACCTGTCAAGC
Organism: Larix kaempferi; assembly: GCA_027924585.1. NCBI lineage: Eukaryota > Viridiplantae > Streptophyta > Pinopsida > Pinales > Pinaceae > Larix > Larix kaempferi. Next base: position 1,454,524 of record BSBM01001010.1, read on the forward strand.
TTTGTGCAAAAGAACCATTCATAATACTTAATTATTGGTGATAAAAATGTAGGAACCCAAACTAGGATAAAATTGGCAAGCATTTATGAACAAGTCAATCTTAAATAGAACCTAAAAACTTTACAGAAGCAAGTAAAGATGAGATTTGGATTGATACCATGAATGAAGAATTAGATCAAACTGAGAAGAACTAAACTTGGGAACTTGTCCCAAGACCTAAAGACAAAAATGTGATTAGAACAAAGTGGGTTTTCAGAAATAAGTTGAAGATGGAAAAGTTGTCAGAAACAAGGAAAGATTGGTCTGTAAGGAATATTCTCAACTTGAAGGCATTGAATTTGAAGAAACCTTTTCCCTCGTGGCTATACTAGAAGTCATTAGATTGATTTTAGTATTACCATGTTACAAGAATTTCAAGGTTTACCAAATTGATGTCAAGTCAACATTCCTAAATGGAAACTTAGAAGAATAAGTGTACATTGAGCCACCTGAGGGATTTCAACTGACACAAGAAAAAGACTATGTATGCAGATTGAAGAAATCACTCTATGGTCTAAATTAGCAAGCTCCTAGAGCATGGTATTCAAGACTTGACAAATACCTACAACAACACGGTTTCAAAAGAGGAGTTGCATACAATAATCTCTAAATCAAGTTTGAAAATGAAAATATGATTATTATTATGGTTTATGTCGATGACATCATTTTTGTAAGTGATATTTACAATGTAAGTAAACATTTTGTAGAAGAGATGCAAAAAGAATTTGAGATGTCTATTCTAGGAGAGTTGTCATTCTTCCTTGATCTGCATATTTCCCAATCTAAAGAAGGAATATTCATTTCTCAAGATAAATATATTAAAGAAATGTTGAATTTTTTGGAATGGAATATTGCAAACCTATCGGCACCCCCATGGTTACAGGTTGCAAATTAAGCAAAGATGATGATTAATTGGAAGAAAATCAAACTTAGTATACGTCAATGATTGGCAGCTTAGTATATGTGACATCATCAAGGCCAGATGTTAGGAAGGTAGTAGGATTTGTTGAAATATTTCAATATACACCAAAGGAGACACATGTTCAAGCATTAAAAATAATCTTTAGATATCTAAAAGGAGCTTTGGACTTTGGAATTTGGTATATGAAAGGTGAAGATTTTACTTTGAAATCATATGCTGATGCAGATTAGGGAGGTAATATTGATGACAAAAAAGTACAAGTGGAGGAGCATTCTTTTTGGTTAACCATTTAGTATCTTGGTTGAACGAAGAAAATCTTCAATTTATATATCTATAGCAGAGGCTGAGTACATTGTAGTAGCATCTTGTTGCACTCAAGTTCTCTGGATGAAGAAAACATTGCAATACATTAAGGTAGAATACAAACATCCAATCTCTTTAATGCGTGACAACAATAGTGGCATAAACATATCCAATAACCTTGTTATGCACTAAAAAAAACACATTCCAATCAAGTATCATTTTCTAAGGGAACAAGTTTCAAAACAGATTGCCAAGTTGTAATACATTGCTACTAAGGAACAAATTACAAATGTATTTATCAAACCCATTCCTAGAGACACATTTGAGTATATCTGATAAAAATTGGGCTTGGATTCTATCCCTAACTAGATACACAAGCTCAGGGGAAGCAACCCTTTTCCATTGATGTCAAATGGGGGAAATTGTATAGGGGGAGAAGTTGCATATTATGAAACTGTACAGAGACCTAATTGTGCAGAAACATATCTGTCCAAAGATAGAGTTACACAGAAACATAATTGAGTAGAGACAAAATTGTAGACAAGGGGGCTATCTACAGGTTTGTTATATAATTTTGTAAAGGTTTACATGGCTCATCATTGGCAAAGGGGGGAATTGTTGGAAATATTGTTTTGGATGCCTAGTTTGGATACCCTATATTTGAAGGAATTTTTACATTATATACCTAGCTCAAATGGGAATATAGGTTACATGGTTGGAAACACTTATTCCAAGATCTTACAAAGGTATATGGAAGTCCCTCTAACTCCATAGCATTGACGATATATGCAAGAATTTGTAAGATCAACCTAGACAGAATGTTAGGTCGACCCTGCCAAGATATTGAACAATGTTATGTCAGACCAAAAAATGATTTAAGAACAATATAAATAAGTGGATCCCTCCCTCATTTGATTTTTATTTCAATACTTTATGGAGCTTTGAAAAGGTGCACAGTTGTGGAAGAGGAAGGTATTCTAGGGTTTGAAGATGGATTTGAAGATGTTTTCTTGGTTTTGGAATATATTCTTGATCATATTCTTCAAAAGTTTTTTGTAAAGGTTTCTAAGTTTCTCCAAGGAAGAAGAGGTGCATCTTGTGAAGAGGAATGGATGTTTTATTGCAGGATGTTTTTTGGATGAGGTACAGAAGTTGAGAGAAACATAGAATTTGAATAATGTGCAGTAGTGAGTATTTCCTTGTGCATTGCAGCATGTGATAGAAAATAGTGTGACATCAATGAAGATTGTCTTACGCAGAGTAGAGTAGAGTGTGACCGTTGTGAAGATTGTCTTGTGTAGAGTAGCCTTGTGATAGAACAAAGTGTGACAGTAGTGAATATAGTCTTGTGTAGAGCAGAGCAATGTGTTATAGTAGTGAATATTATCTTGTGCAGAGTAGAGTGCAACAGAAGAAAGTGCGACAATAGTCTTACACAGAGCAGAGTGTGACAATAATATTGTGTAGAGAAGAACGCGACATAGAAGATCAATGTGACAATGCAAGAAGGGACATTGGTGTACATAAGTTAGAATTTTTTTGTATCTTAAAATAAATACCAGTGCACAAGAGTTAGATGTGTTTTTCAAAGTGTAGTGTGCAATAGGCAAGTCATTGCAAAATAAATATTCGAAGTAAGAAAAAATGTAATATTGAATCCAATGATAGATACGTAGGCCGTGGGACTCAAGAAGGTTACCATATTTGAAGAACAACTTATACCAAAAAAGTAGGAGGGTGCCTATGCAATACTTTTTGAGTTGGTTCTCAACCAAGGGGATTGTTGTCTCCAACAAGTTGGTGTTAGAAAACATTGTAACAATGAGTTGGTGCTCAACTGAGGAGATTGGTGTCTCCAACAATTTGGTGCTAATTGAAAACCTTGTAACAATAGGTTGGTGCCTAAAATTATTATAATAGTAGGTTGGTTCCTACTCAATATTCATAAAGATAAAAATCATTGTTGTTTTCTCCCATTTGGGTTTCCACGTTACATCTTTTGTTCTATGGTTTGAGCCTACTTGTGTTCACTCTCATGAATTGATTGAGAATGCTTAAAGTAAGAAAAAGTGTGTTATACTGATTCACCCCCACTCTCAGTATAACCATAAATCCAACAAGGTTATCATTCTAAATTGATGAATGTTTTCTACATGTAGGTATGACTTCTCCAATGCTATAAATCTAGAGTAATATGTGTATAATATATAGAACAACCACCTTATATCCACATGATATTAAGAACTTCTTGCATTATATTAAAGCATCAACATACATAGGTTTGAAATTCCCAGTTCAAATTATTAGAGATAAGAAAATTCGGGGCATTAGACAAGCCCCAAGCAATGTCCCAAATGAAAGGAACATTAAGATTGATCACGATGATGTCCTTATCCAAAAAATAGTGTCAATATGCTCAAAATAAAGTTCCTTATTTCAAACTTAGCATACATCCAAAACACAAAAAGTATCCATATGTTCCTTTCAAACAAACTATTCTTTACCTAAATATAAATCCAATACCTTTACAACCATGCCATGCACATTAGATTCCATGAAAAGTTTCTATAGTTAAAAGTCATACATATTTCTACAATAATTCAAATTGGCAAAGTTACAGCCATGCATGTCAACTTATACAATAAATAGATGGATTAAGAAACTTATCATTTTCTTACAAAATGTTCCAAATTAAGCATTTAACTTAGCGGGGGGCCTTTGTTTCTTAAAACCACAAGTTGTTCTACTACAAAATACCAACCCCATGCTGGGATATGATATCTCCACTGAGAAGAAGGTTATCAAGTTTTCTTTTTGAACTACTAAATCTTTCACAAAATCAACCAAGATGTCACCATTGGAATGTATCTTTACTTTCAGCTAGTCTAGTTCTTGGCACACCTCATCTTTCTCCATATAACACAAGAAGCCACCATTTCTATATTGCATAGTACCTTAGGCATGCCCTTCCTTTCTATGATCTTAAATCTGGCTAATATAGTCCCAAGCAATTATTTGCTTCCAGGTTTCTTTTACAACATAAAGACAGTTATTGGGAAACAAATTAATGACATTGTGTAGAGTATGGTAGACCAACCATTCTCAAAATTTCTATGTTGTGGTATAAATACCTTCTAATGGTATCTATTACCTCTCATTAGTCATTCTTTCACACCTCCATGGTTTCTCTATCAATTGGGCCAAGATTTTTTCTCTTCCAAGATCTTCTTTCTTTCAAGAACATCTTGTTTTTCCATCTATCCCTCCTCTACTCAATATTTCTTGAGTGCATTAATGAATGAGGGAGGAGTTTTCCTACACTTATTTCTTGGCTACACAAATATAGGAGTTGGTTACTTCTGATTAGGATTTAGTCACTTTGTATTAATATTCCAATGTCTCAACTCACATTCCTTCGTATATAACTTGGCATTAGGTTTAACTTTTAAGTTAATTGGGTCAATGTTAACATAGCGGGAGGAGGCTTATGGGTCAGATAATGAATCCTCATAAGGAATAGGTAATCTCTCAATTGGACCCCCTTACTCTTCTTCACTGGTGATCTCATATCCCATTGGTTTACTCCTCCAGTTAGCCTTGAAAAGTTTCTTTTGTTGCTGGTCACAAAATCATGTTATAAGTTTTGTTTTTCAAACAAAAATAACCATGGTATGTTTATTGCATGTCCTAATAAAACATGGTTATGAAAAATTATTTACAACATATTCAAAATTAAAAAATAAGAGTTTCCATAGGGTTAAAATTGGGGTATTAAAGCTGGCCCCTAGAATAACACTATCAACACCCGAGTGTCCCAATCCAAATCCATTACTTTGAATAAGAACAGAGGAAACCACACATCATCTAGGGCTAGATTCCTTCCTCTAATATGCATACCACTTCTCTTTACTAGTAGGGTGCTCTCTAAGAAAGTGGAGTCTCCATGTGGCCATCATGAACGGTGTCCACTATAATGTCAAGAGATATCCAACACCTAATGGAAGAATACCAATCCAACAACTATTTAAGCTCAAGAAATCATTGAGAAAGATATATCATCTATGTAAATCCATCACAAACCATTTCCTATGTGCAAATATATCTCAAACTAACCAAGGGATGAACATACACAATGTACCTGTAACGCCCATATTTTGATTAGGCATATTTATCAGTTCGACATGTACCATACTTTATTTTCTTATATATTCTGTTGAACTCAGCTCGACTGAGTAAACTATATTACGATATGATGGACCTCATTATATGATGTTACTATGTTTTATGATTTCACCATGATTATGATGTTACTATGTTAGGTGGTTATGATGTCATGATTATCATATGATTTCTTTACTTTACGATTACAGTATATGTTTATATGTTTTCAGTGATGAAATGTGAAATATATGATTAGGTACGTGGATACTATCTTCTTATATGAATTATTGAAGTGTTATATGTCATACGCATCTATGATGAGCTAAAAATGTTGCATGAAATAAAATGATTTTTGATAGCATGGATCAATTGGCGATCAATGGGAAATGTTTTCTATAAATTTTTATTTTGCAAAATACTAACCTACAGGACTCAAGGGCTATGGGATAGCCAGTTACTTGATCTGATGTACATTGGAAAGGAAAAACATGTTCATACAGCAAACCTTAGCAGCCAAAATGAGGATACGATAACACAAACTGATAATCCCGATAGCAGCAAGTATGAGTTGATAAGGGCGTAGGCCCAGTATGTTGAGAGGGATGGATGTGTTTCCCACCCTATGTTTCCATGAGACCCGAGGTCATGGGAGGGCCGTGCTGAGACACGCTCCCCATGTTGTTGTGATGACGATGGTCGGATGCCTGCTAGGGGAGGATAGGTCCGCTGTTCAGCCGACGCTATTGCTCTCAAGTTCTATGTGGTCAGATCGGTGAGTCCGACATCCACTGTTGTACTAGCAGAGGGAGGATAGGGAGGATGTTGGACGTAGGTTATGATGGGAGGATGTGTTAGTTAGTACTGTTGGGGGTTTAGTATTCCTTGATTCCGAGTTAGTGGAAGTAGGCACCCTTCCTGTACTTGATTGATTAAACTAATGTAAACATAAAGACAATGATGTTAAATCGTAAAGGGTTAACTGTTAAATAACCGAGGATGTTAAAGTAATTATACTATATATTATGCTTGCTCTTCTGCATGGGGGTAGATACTATTATTAGTTAGCAAGTATGCATAGGCGGAATGGGGTTTGTTTATAGTACATGTCCGACATGTGCATACACTGGCCATGCATGCACACCTTGTACGTGTACAATATTACTGGTGTATAACATACTTGTCATGCTTGAATAGTAGTATAAATGTCATAGATAACTCAGTTAAGGATACATCAATCAACTTAGGTAATAAATGGTTAGGTTGTCAATGTGTAAATAAGTGAATTAGTAATTATATGAAAACATTGTAATAATAAACTAAGACAAGTGTCGTCAGTTAACATTGTCATAGGAGAACTGTTGTGAATAGGGTAATGATGGTGTCTAAGTAATTAGTAAAATTGTTTAAGCCCTCACAAGTGCTTTGTTTATAAGAACAAGGATGCTATGTTGATGATAGGGTACTCATGGGATAAACAAATAATTAAGAATACTATGATTAATTCACCTTTTATAATTAATAAATGGTGATCTAATTATTATTTTTACTTAATTAATAATATTCCAGCAACATTTATATATCCCTATCGTAACAATTGCAATATAAGTAAGATTTAAAATATTGATTTATAAATTAATATTGTGTGATTATTTCCATTTCAAAAGTTAGCCATAATAGGATAATCATTTTTGGAATGAACGTGATGTGATGGAAAATGGTTATTTAATTATTCAATGTTAATCTTGGAATTTAAACCTCAAGCTAAGTGATCTCGACGGATAAGGTAGACCATTAAGACACATCATGTCCAAGTTGAAAAGGGTCAACTAAATATATAATATTTTATTAATTACATTAATAACATTTAAAAACCAAGGATGGCGAATAGACTTGTAATTAATGAAGCTTGTCCCGAATGGATAACCTTTGGGTGATAATTCCCACCGTAATAAATACTTACGACCGTCAATCCAAAACCAAGTAAAATTTCCATGAAGGTAATTAATTATACATTTTTATATAAGGAAACGTGTATGAATGAACTGGGAAGGGGAGTAAATATTGAGGGGCTCGAGAGGGGGAGTTTGGGGCGGTGGAGTAAGCCCCAGGTCTTCTCGAGGATGGACATGTATATAGAGGGGGAGAAGGTTGAAGGTTGGGGGAGTTTTTTTTTTGGATTGGGGAAGAAAAGAAGTTTGGAGAACAGAAGTTGGGAGAACAGAAAGTTTGGAGAACAGAAAGATTTTGAGAACAGAAGGAAACTCTGCTCTCGGGATTATCAGATTGTGGGCTCGGGGGCTTGGAAATCCTTTGATTTCCAAGGGCCAGCAAGATAATAGCTGGTCGGTAGGGTGGACACTTCAGTTTGGCTGCCTAAGAGGTTATACAACCCGCTACAACTTACGGTTAGCATCAGCATCAGGTAATTTCCGTTATTTGACTATTATGCTAAAACTTACTGTAAACATGCATAACTTGCTATTTACTGATTTACTGAGTTATGAAACATATTCTTATGCTGGAACATGATTGTTGAAAATGAATTATTGATATGCTTGCTTATTTTAAATTACGAATGTAAGGTTGATGGAAAACACGAAAGTACACTAAATATCATTTAGGCACTTAGTAATTGTTAGAAATTTACTTCCATACACTTGATAAAGTTTAATACGTAGAAAATTTTACTCTGAAATTTACTTAGTGCTCTGCTGTAAAAACCAGAGCACTACAGCACCTCAAATCTCATAAAGCACTCCAAACATGGTGTACACACTTTCGTAGCAACCTGAAAAAACTAATAATGATGGAAACACACTTTGATATTGTAGGAGGAATAATCATTGAAGCTTTAAAATTGAAGGTAGAACTCTCCCAAAGAGATTCCATCTCTTATTTTATTTTAATGACCTCTACACATGTTAAGTTAATAGTTTGCATACTATCTTGCTTGATCAATCAGGAAACGATAAAATACAAAGGCTTTAGATAAAATTATAAAGTTAATTATGTTGGTAGATGGTTATTTGCCATAATTTGGTTGTACAAGGTACTAACCTTGAGTTGAAATCTTTGGCTTTTTCCTTCAATTTAATTTTTAGTTTGTCAATTGCAAATGCAAAGTTTCCAGATTTTGATCATCACCAAAGTTTGCAATCAAGGTGGTTTGAAGGCTCATTCCAGTCATTTATTGTACCACAAGAAATTTATAATGCCATGAAGATGTTGTACCAATGAATATAAATGGAATTGTTTTACAAACTATAGATCCATGTCTCACATTTAAAATTCTATTGACTTGCATAAAATCCTTTACATGGTCTTTGTCTAAAATAGGTTTGTTGGGATTGTACTTTGATAATATATGCATTTCAACTATTTTAAGAAAAATATTTTATTGAGGCAAGTAGTTTCAACATGTTGGGTCCCAACCAAGCCATAATGTTATTATTCTTAGGTGGAAATGGTTGGGGGGATGTGATCAATCCACTAAAGTTTATCCTAAGTAATTTGATGTCACCTAAGTAATTTGATGGATAGATTCAATGATATATTTAACTTGCATATCCATATGTGATAAGGGTAAGGGTACTCTATGGGATTATATATGTGTAGGTAGTTTTTGGAATGTAGGGGGAATGTCGTGACATTATGACTAGTTCCAAGTTAATATTTAGAAGGAATATAGTATAGGAGGAAAATAAAATTAATGTTGGAGAACTTCATTAGTTCAAACTTCAATTTATACAGTTACAGGAAAAGAATGAACATTTTGTTAAATTTCTTCATTGCTTTGAACTCCAAAATCTTGGTTTTTTAGAGGAAAATATTTTTGTTTCTCTTCTCACAAGCTAATATATTTTGAATTGTTAACTTCTTCAAAACCTTGATATATTCATATTCATTCTTACCAATATAAGGGTTAACCATCCTTTTAGTGCCAATATGTTGACATGGGATTTTATATCTTGTCCATTCACATGAATCCATTGTGATAAAACACTAGTGGATCCCCCACTTTTTTTTCCTCGAAAGTGGATCCCCCACTTTATATTACTAGTTACCCAATTCATTTAAAAAAAAAAATAGATTTTTTTATTCATTTTCTGTTTTGATTTGGAAAGCAAAACATGAAAAAAAAATCCTATTATTAGAATAAAATTATAATGAATTTAAAACTGAAACACAATATAATCTAAACTAAAGCATGTATAGGAAATAACAATTAATTCATACATTATCAAAAGATAAATATGAAATAAACAAGAGCATGTATAGGAAATAACAATTAATTCATACAATATTAAAAGATAAATATGAAATACACAAGGTAGTTGTAAAATTCCTAATCCCAAACTCGACTCAAAACCAAGTAAGAGATATATACAATGGCAAGTATAAGAAAAAATAAAACAAGCCAAAGAAATCATACACAAATGTGAAGATAGCTTGCACCCTAACCATTCACTAAATTTGAATTACTTTGAAAAGGTAATAATGACTCAATCTATGTTACAATATAGCTTGGTTACAAAAAGTGATAACCTATATTCTTTCATACAAAGTTTTATTTAACAAAAAATGCATAGCCCTCGGCCTTCTATCTACCTCTTGAGACTTTCAAAATTCCACGACCTTTTGGTTACTGATAAATTTTTATCTTCTTGACTATATGAAAGTTGACCTAACACTTTGACTTTATAAAATGATTATGATCAAGCTACAAGGAAACTCTCAGCATACTTACTAAGATGAGAGTAAGTCTCTTGAAATTGTTTTACTTTTGTACGTAACACATTTTCCACCTTGGGCTTGACACCACCTAACCTAATGTAGAAAGAAAAAGTCGTTTTAGTCACATCTGTTATTACATTGGTTAGAAGCTCTTGTTTCTTTGAAGGACTCATGACATAGTTTCATTGAAAGCTCCAAGTTTTGGGGTGGATCCACCATATGGTTTTTTGAGGTTTTTTAAGCGAGCTTTATTGGAAAATTTCTAAATGTGTGGTGCCGGGTGGTTCTTTATTTGAATAATTCAAATTATTATCAGCTTCTATTAAACTGTGGGGGAGGCACAAACACTAGGGAAGAAATTTTGGCCTTGTGGAATTTATTATTTTTTGAAAGGAAAAAATTGTGATATAATTAATAGGTGACTGTGCTCGATAATTGGAAGAATAAAATCAGAGGTCTTCAAAATGATTTTTAGGAGCTCTTCATAGGGAATTTAATGGTACACCTGAATATTTATCTAAACAAGCATTGCTTAATCTAGAAGGTTATTTTTTTGTTTGAAGAATTCTATGGCTTGGCTTTAGTTGCTAGTGACTATTTCAATTTTCCACTCTTTATCAGTTCCTAGTTGCGATCTTTTGCTGGTGGTTTGGGACCCTACTTGGCTATTTTGTATTAGATGACTATTTATTATATTTTTTTCTATTACTATTTAGTTATATACTTCTCAGATGTCCCTCACTGTATACCAGTTTTGGCAGTTATTTCCAACTCTTTTCTGGGTTGGTCGTTGGAATTGATGTATTGATACATGGCGGTTGTGTCTTTCTTCCTTTGTTTTTGTAAGTATAGTACGCATATTATGTTACCTGGAATGAAATTAGAACTATTTATTTATTCCTCCTTGAGTGGTTTTCGTATCTGTGCATGCCAAGTCAATTTTTGGGTTTTTTCCAGTCCGGGGAATTTTTCTCATTCACATTATTGATGTAACCTCGGTGGGGATGCTAACTTGTGTCAATGGCTCTATGTTCCCTAGGTTGGGTCAGTTTCTGTGGTTTCTTCTCTCGATTGTTGGGTTGGTAAAGTTTGATGTTAGCTCTGCCCAGGTGGTAATGACAGTTTACCTCTTTGTGCCTCTGTTATGTATCTTATACATTTTTAAAGTATAGTTTTTTATTCACTTCAAGAAAATATCTCAATGGTCTATAATAAAATACTCTGTAGCTAAATGCATTGGACTATTTTCTCCTGGAATTCCTCTTATGGAATGGTGTCACCCTTTGAGCATGATTGAGGTTATACAATCATGTTCCTTACCACCTGCATGTATAATAGTACACAAGATACATCATATAATATACTAGTAATTTGCACCCACACACTTTATACACTGGATTCTCCAAAGGAAAACTCACCAGCTTCTTATGCAACTTCAAACTTATCCCAAGTTGTCACTCCATCTTGGATCAATGCATCTTCTCCTTCCTTGTAGTACATTTCATTAGCTAAAATTTTTGTTGGAAACTTTTACCAACATTTGATCAATGTTCACACTATATCCCACCATTGAACCATGAAAATAACACATCTCTTCAAGGTTATCAAAATATTCAACAATTGAGTTCAAGAAAACATATCCCAAAGAATTAACGACTTCAATGAACACAAATTTGTTTCCAAACCTTGTATTATGAACTCAAATATTCTTTAAGAATATAAATATCCATATTTTGGATTGGATTTATGATAACCTTGCAATTGTCAGATATTGTATATTTTACATGTGTTTTTCTTTGCAACTAAGTTCTTGTATTAAGAAAGTGATTTGTCCCAATTTTGATTTTGCATGTCAACTTATTTATCTTGAGAGTTTCAACATGCAGTGACTCTTTTGTTGAGCATGCATATGGTCTTGTTTCTTTTCTCTGGAACCAATTCCTTAACCATTTTCAACTTGATCTTTTTCCATTATAAACCTTCTACTTGAGCAATCTGCGCTTAGAAACAAACTCTTTGCTTTACATCTAGTCATTCACTTGAAAACTTGGATCCTTTCCCTTTGTTTGGTAGAACACCCTTTTGCTCAAAAACAAAATCCATTTACTCAACAAATTAGACTAACCCATTTTTTAATCCTTTTATTCCTAAAGATGCATCTATGAGTCTTATTGCTTGGTATCTTCCCTTACATGCAAATCATTTAAATGATTATGCTTTTGAAAAATGAAAAAACTATGATGCATATAGAAATCAACACCTATGATCATTATAATGGCCTCGATATCTTAAGTTATTATGATCGACAAATAGATAATAGTGTTTAACATGGATATTATAATATGTGAAATTGAAAAATATAAAAAATTCTTTTGAGTTTGGCTCTTTATCCTTTATATGCATTAATATGAAGTATGTGATTATTAGGTTACATACTTAGTTGGTAAGAAGAAACCTTGAAATGTTTAAGGTGAAGTGAAGGGTACGAAAATGAAGGTTGTCCCTTAAGACATCTTAGAGTGTTGATATAACCATTCTCAATTTGTAGATCAATAGATAATAATGAGAGGTTTAAAATAATGTGTCTCTCTTAGTGAGCCTCCTCCATAATAACTTTATGGATATATAATTTAGATACTTTAATATTAAGAAAAAAACATTGGATTAGGGGGATTGTTAATATCCATGCCAAAATAGTGTAAATAGTTGTATACCTTATATATCAAGAGGGTTGATAGCTAGGGATTTGCATGGAAGATTGAATTGTAAGAAAATGGTGCCTTTGCTTACAAAAACTAAAATGAACAAAGAAATACAACTAGTGTAGGAAAGTTATAATAAAAAGAAATGCCTTAGTAATAAGAGGATAAACCCAAAAGTTTGTAAAAAAAATATCTCAGGGTAACTGATTTCTTAGATGTAGTGAGGTTAGAGATCATGGAAATAAGAAATCTCTTGACAGATAATCATTTTGTTTGTCAAAGTCTAGAATATCAAATCATACTTGCATCCATATAAAAAATATGTGAAATAACCTCATGGAAAAGGTTGATGACACAAAGCATACCCTCAAACAAGAATTGAGCATTATTATCCATAGGGGAAAAATATTAGGAGTAACCAATGCATCATTAAAGAAGTAGATAAGTGAGTAGTGAGAAATGCCATGAGAATCACAACATCAAATGAAGAACCAAATGTTTTAGAAAGAATAACATTGACATTAGGGAAAGTGTTGGTAGAGAAGAAGGCCTTCATAGATATGAATACAAGGCTATTAAACATCAATACTAGGGCATTGACAATGACTATGCACAATACCTTTGAAATAGTTATTGTCTTAACTTCAATTTTTTGATAAAGATAGTAATAGTATTGAAATCTTGCTCTTCTCTCTCAAATCTCTTCAACACCTTCTAGTGATATAATAATGACTTATAGATTTAAATGTTTCTTCCAAATACCTAGCTTTGAAACACCTTGATTCAAGGTGTTGTTATAATAGGTATTTGAACATTATAGGGATGTGGCTTTGGTGTAGATGGATGTTAGGGTTTTGAAGTGTTGCTCTGGTGCACCAAGATCCTGCATATTCTGGTTTCCTTACTAGAATATGTATGCAGGAGCTAGGAGTCTGTCTTCCTTCCTAGTACGCTTAGTACCAACCTAGTAATAAAAAAGTGGGAATATGCCTTTTCTGTTGTTTGGGTTTTTTCTTTTTTCATGATGGTGAGTTGTAATCCTCCGGTGTTGTCATGATCAAGTGGGGAAACATCCAGTGGGATGCAGTTTAAACAACCATCTATTGTGGTTAGTTTTGACCGAGTCGGTCTAGATGGTGACCGCGCTTTTGCTTCACCTTTAACTATCTATCCAAACCTTATGGTTTGGACTAATCCCAAATCCGAGGTGGGTTTTACCTTTCCTAACAAAGGTTTGGTTGGTAATAGGGTTTTGGATTCTGACCACACTAAGCCACCCTCATTGAAACTTTTCCCCTGCCTTGGTCAGTTCTGACTAGTATCACTAAGGTTAGGGATTTTGATAATAGTGATCTCATTTCTATACCAAAGTGAAACTTGATACGGGTGCATGCCCGACAATGCTAAAGGATTAAATTTGAAAAGGTGACAAAGGGTCATTCCTTGTGTGTGTTGGGGAAGGATGTTACTTTCGACATGGTCCAGGGTTTATCATCCAGGGCTCTGATGGGTAAATTTGAGTATCATTAAATTCAATCGTACGAAGATACTAGAATGGATTTCTTGCACTTGGAAACCCCTTATCAATTACGTTCCAAGGGTCATTATGTTGATTAATGGTTGGATCTACTTCCACTTTCTATAGGAGGAGAGCCTTTAGATTATCTCTTCCAAGTTCCAGGTTATTGACAATGGCTCCTTGGTGTTGTGCAGATGGAATTCAACATTCGACCCTTGGAAGGAGAAGTTATAGAAAAAACATCTTTGGGATTTGCTACGAGGTTTTCTTATTCACTATTGCAACTTCCATGCATTTATGGTTGTTTCCAACTCCATCGGTCGCTTCATTTTGGTTGAAGAAGCAACTCTCATGTGCTATGACCGGAAGGTGCTGAGGGTTTTGGTTGAAATCTATACTTCAGAAGGTATCCATAATGAGTTTGAAGTGATATGGGATGGTGGAACTTTAATTCAATGTTTGGATTATTGGAGGATTCCATTTCGTTGCTTTCAGTGCCATAAGATTGGACATTTTCGTCAGTATTGCTCTAGGGTTTCTCGGGATGACTTTTGCTTCTATGGACTCAACTTATTCCCAGGTGGTATCTGATGAATCAGAGCCCGATATTTCATTCTCGTTGCCATTGGATATGGATTCAACATTGTGTTTCATGGGTAGTTTTTGTACTTTTCTCCCTTTGTTGTTAAAAACCCTTTCTCTGGATGAAATCCTAGGTTCCTTGAAACTATCTCCACTTCTGAAGGAGGGGGATCCAAAAGGGGTGGTTTCTGATGCCCTTGTGCTTATCTCAAAGGCTCCTGGTAGTAGGTCATTAGGCACGGGGTCTTCTACTCAGATTTCCCTGTTCTTTGAGAATGATGTACACAACCCCTCTTCCCACGACCTGGTCGCATTGCCTCATTCAGTGCCTCGGTCTATTGTGATACCTTTTAGTGGCATAGGGTCATTTAAGGTTTATGGGGCCCCCCTTTGATAGTTTTGAGATCTCTTCAAATTTCCATCTCTCCTTCCTCCCTTGGAGATCATCCCTTGTCGGATACATGTTTTTCTCCACTTTTGGTAATTGCAACCTATCTACTTATGGGGGGATTCCGAGTAAGAATTTGCATCTGAACTATGTCAATATCATTGATAATGATGGTGATGCCATCCTAATTGCCTCTGTGAGGCATCCCTTTCTTACTACTCGGAAAATGAAAAAGGGTAATCCTGGTAAACATCCCGAGATACCTTCAGGGAAGCTATTGGGGGGTTTGTCCTCCTGTATCACTCTAAGGCATCCTACTTACTTTCTAGTTCTACGACTTTATCCTTTGATTCTCCTATATTTTCATTAGTTGGGGCTCTTAGAGCAAGTATGCCCCAAAACAATGTTACCTAATGATTATTTTATCTTTTAATATTAGAGGGACTGGTAGTTCTCCCAAAAGAACTGCCTTAAAGCGTTTGCTAGATTCTATTAA
Organism: Larix kaempferi; assembly: GCA_027924585.1. Lineage (NCBI taxonomy): Eukaryota > Viridiplantae > Streptophyta > Pinopsida > Pinales > Pinaceae > Larix > Larix kaempferi. The sequence continues at coordinate 1,470,370 of BSBM01001010.1, forward strand.
ACCAAGCATTGTTATGCTTCAAGAAACTATGTCTTCTGGCATCAAAGCATGTGAGTTCTTTGTTAAGATCAAGCCACTTTGGAAATGTTGTGGCTTGGATTCCTGTGGCCTCTTGGGGGGTTTATTGGCGGCTTGGAACCCTTCTAGTGTTGATTTTAATCCATTGCATAATGTTGCAAGTATCCACATTGACAATAAACTACAGGGTTTGCAAAAATATTTGAGTATTTTGAATATTTATAGTCCTTATCATCAGATAAAGGAATTCTAGGATAAACTTATTTTCTCTGGGGTTCTTCAGAATCCATCTTTAATTATTGCAGGAGATTTCAATTTGACTATGTCTTCGGCTGAGGTCTGGGGGTCTGGTACCATGACCGATCCTCTTGATTCCTTTTCTAGTGAGACTTTTGAAAATGTTTGATTAATGGATGTGATGCTGGGTTCAATGGTTCCTACATGGTCAAATGACCGCACGTGGAGTACCGGGGTGGAAAAATGACTGGATAGGCTCTTAATGGAGGTTGGTATTAGTGAAGATATGGGAAGGTACATAACTCGGGCTATCTACTGGTGTATTTGATCATAAATCCATTTCTCTTGAAAAGGATTTTAATAAATTTTTTAACTTCTTCCCTTATAATTTCAACCGAACCTAGCTTGAAGAAAATGATTTCCGTGATTTTGTTAAGAAAAAGTGGAAATCATTTTCCAATATCGTCTCCTTGCCTCCTTTACAGGACCTGATGGAAAAATTAAGGTTACTCAAACTTGAGGTCTCCAAGTGGGATCATGAGAAAAAGATGGCAAATTCTGAAAATTTAATTTAGATTGAACATCAGATTGCTTCACTGGTGGAAACCGTGGATGCAAACTTATTCTCAACTTTTACAAAAGAGAGTCTCATTAACTTGGAACTACAAAAGACTAAATTTTGCAACAAGGGGAATCCACTTGCCGGCTTAAAAGTATAGTAGTCTAGGTTTCACAGGGTGCAACAATACAAATTTTTTCCAGCGTTATGCTAACCAACACATAATTGTGAATTCCATTTGGCAGTTGAAGGATGTTGCTAGGACTCTTCATACCGACAACAAGTCATTAAAAGATGCAACAATTAGTTATTTTAAGTATATCTACAATCAAGGTGCCTCTACCAACTTGGAAGATCAACTGAAGGTGTTAAAATATTATCCTAGATTTTTTAGTACTTAGGAGTTTAATACTATTGGTTAAGAGGTCAGTCTAGAAGAGATTAAAGATTCCATTAAAAAATTTGCAAAAGATAAAAGTCTCAGTCTAGATGGTTGGACAATGGAGTTTTGTGTACATTTCTTTGACCTGGTTGGTCATGACATCTTGATGGTTGTGGAGGAATCTAGGAGGAGGTGTCAAATTGGATTATGTCATGTATCACTTCGGATACCTTTGCGGTGTTAGTCAATTGATCCCCTACCTCTTTCTTCCCTTCCAACAAGGGCCTTAGACAAGGTTGTCCCTTATCACCATTGCTATTTCTATTGGTTATTGAAGGACTCAACAGGTCCATTGACAGTACCAGAAATGACAAGAAGCTAAAAGGTATCAAAGTTTCTCACTCTTATATTATTACTCATCTTTTTTCGTTGGTGATGTAATGATTTTTGGGAGTGGATATGTGGATGAATGGCTAAGTTTTCAAACTTTATTTGATATTTTCTTCTCTACGTTCGGAATGGAAATAAGTGTTCATAAATCTATAATTGTGCTAATTCTGGTATTTGAGATCATACCGCCCTCCTTTTCCCATATCAAATGAACAGGATGGATAGTGGATTTAAATACCTTGGGCATAATTTTCCTAAAGCCTAATTGTTACAGGAAAGAGGATTGGTATTGGATTATTACAAATATGGATAAAATAATCAGCAATTGTACATTCATATGGCTATTCATTGGGGGTAGACTAATCTTAGCGAAATCAGTTCTTGAAAGCACTCTTGTATATTGGTTTTCACTAGCTATGGTTCCTGCTTCTATTATTAGTTGTAATAATAGAAAGAGAATCTTACATTTTCTTTGGGTTGGTAACTTGCAGGAATCCAAATTCCATTTATCATCCCAGGAAAGCATTTCTTTTCCTAAACACCTGGGTGGGTGGGGTATTAAGCACCCATAATGGTTCAACCAAGCATTAAGTGTCAAAATCCTTTGGAGGGGTTTATTTGGTGTTGGATTATGGAGTAAAGTGATCAATTCGAAATATTTGAAGTCTTTCTCAGTTACTCAGTGGATTCAGAATCCACAAAAGAGTGTTGGAAATGCCTCCATCATCTAGCGAGGCCTCATTAAAACTTTCCCACTATTGGGCGGATGGATCAGTTGGAAAAATGGTAACGGAACCCGAGTCTTTATTGGCATTGACCCCTTTGTTTGTTCCGGGGAAAACTATAAGTTATATTCCTCTTTGATTTATCATTTACATAAGATAAATATATAGGTTTTAGCCCATGTTCGATGCATTAACATGACTTTTGATTCATCTTCATCATACTGGTATTTGGCCCTGGATCTTGGTCTATCGACGGAGGTGGCTAATCGATGGTATGACTACATTATGTTACTCAACAGAGTGGGAATCACCTTATCTAATCATGTGGAGGATACTTTAGTTTGGGATTGGGGCAAATCAAATCGTGTTCTCACGGAAAAAAATGCATATGAGGCTATCTCCTCCCAACAAGTTATAAGTTCCCCAAAGTGGCGAGTCAGAGCAGTTTGGAAATGGTGTATCCCTTTAAAAATAAGATGTTTCATTTGGCTCTGTCTGGAAAATAAAATACTCTCATGGGACAATTTACTTAAATGGGTATTTTTCAGTCTTGGCAGGTGCTCCTTATGCCAGATGGATGAAGAAGCTATTACTCATCCATTCAACCAATGACATTTCTTTAGAACTGTATGGTATGATTTAGGTACTATGCTACATCAACGGGATGATTGGTGTCAATAAAATTTTTAGGATATTTTTTTTGAGTGGTTTCATACCAAAGTCAAGTATAAGGAATTGTCTCTGTTCATCATTTGGAGGTATTGAATGCTAAGAATCGGTCCATATTCGATGACATTGGACCTTCTCAGTTCCTTATTTGTTCTAAACTGATTGGTTCCTTTTATGAGTACTTCAAAAAAATACCTGTTATCACTCAATATTTTCCTGGGTTGTGGCAAGAAATACCATGAGGTAACTATTGCAAACCAATCTTTAGTGGATGGAAACTAGCCTTTCCAACCACAGAGAGGGATCTCCCTTTAGCGCTTCCAGCAACAGGATGTAGCTTAAATGGGATGGTTTATTGGTAAAGTGGTGGCTAGAACTTCAAACAATGGATTAAAGGGGTGTTTTTGGTTGGTTGGAGTTAAGAATAGGGGGACAGTTGGGCATGGAGTTAACTTCGGTAGGTTGATAGTCACCAATGACGGGTCCATACCATAATTGCAGAGGCAAGAGGCAAGGTAGATGGGGTTCTTTCAAGTCAAGATAATCAGTGAGTGGAGGAAGAAAAATGGGACAAGTTCCATTATAAGGTTAGAGCATTTACAAATGAATTCTAACCTACAAATTTAAGAAGAAAAGGGTGGGATACCTAGTCATATGCTTCTAGAGCATGGGGACATGAATTCCAAACCATGTAGTCTTGATATAGGTACTGCAGAAGCAAAAAGTTAATGGAAATACAAAGCAAGAACACATACACGAGAAATAACAGACATCATAACACACATCACAGGAATCTCTAGCTCCAGAATCGGGTCTTCTCATTGAATTAAGAGGTCGAGTTCAATACAAGTGCAGAGCAGTAATATCTCTGAATCGAAGACTTCCAACCTTTTGGTCCTCTTCGGAACCAGCCTTTATAGGCTTACAAAACATCTGAATCTTCTAACTAATTCAAAACAAACTTGGATTGGTAATGATGAGGCCGTTCGAGCTGGGATGCCCAAATCAACAACCTCTGATTTTGTTATGTGTGAAGGTGGGGAATATTTTGTGCTATTAGTGCGCCATTGGGATGTGGAAGCCACTTGATTTTCCTTCGGATCATGCCGACTTAGATTGATTAGGACAGATAACTAAAACAAACCCCTTTTCTGCTTCTCGGACGTGTTATTCCTCTGTGAAAATATTCATTCCCTGCAGCCACCATCTTCTCTGAAACACTTCCTCCAATCCACAATTATCTTTCCGCAATCTGCAATCCGCAATGCGGAATGCGGAATTCAGAAACTCCACTTCGTGCCTTCTAAAAAATGACTCTTTCTACAATCTGCAATCCGCAATGCGGGAGGCGGGATTCAGAAACTTACCTTTTGCGCTCCTCAAAAATTACCTTTCCGCAATCCGCAATGTGGGAGGAGAGATTCAGAAACTTACTTTTTGCGTTCTTGGAAAATTACCTTTCCGCAATCCGCAATGTGAGAGGCAGGATTCAGAAACTTAATTTTTGTGATCGTCAAAAATGTCATTTCCGCAATCCGCAATGCGGAATTCGTAACTCGGAAATTCGAACCCGTGCCTTTGGGAAAATAGGGCTCCCACAATCAGCAATCTGCAATGCGGGATGCAGAACTTGGAAAGCCACCTTTGCGTTCTTGGAAAGATATCATTCCGCAATCCGCAATCCGTAATCGGGTTGCGAGAAGTAGGAAAGGAGGAAAACTTCTAGATCGGGGCCATTGCAGATCACTTCCCAGCCATAGATTTGGCCCTATTATTCAATCTTGGTCGTCCAAAATTATTTAGTTGCGAAAGAAGCCCCTTTTGCTGGTTTTTCTCATCTTTTTTACTGCGGCTATGTCATTTGGCTAGATATTTCTTGACACTTAGCCATTTTTTGGGATTTCTGACTCTTTATTTGGTGGAAACCAAAATAGGTGATAACAGCAGCTCCAACAGGGGATGTTATCCTCCCTTCAAGGTAGCAAGAACATGTAGACTAGTGGCCCCTATTTTCCTCTCCCTTGTCTTTCTTGTAAAAAAAAACTAAAAGACGACTAACTAAAAATAAACAATGGCAATGTACAGTGAGAGTGGGTCGACGGACTTGTTTTTACTCGAGATAATTTTTCAAGAACTTCCCATTAACGGGTCTCTTTCCAACTGGTTCATCATCCTCGTCCTGTAGGAAGAAAGCGTTATTCCCATGGTGGGCGATGATCGTATAGGGCCCCTTCCATAGGTTATCAAACTTTTGGGCTTGGTCTTCTCTTCTAGCATCCCATTTCAATACCAGATCTCCCACTTGGAAATCATGAGCCTTTGTCTTTCTATCAAAAGTATTCTTGATTCTATCATGAGCTTGCATAGCCTCAGCTTGTACCCTGTCTCTAATTCCTTGTATTTCCACTTGCTGGTTAGCTCTCCTTATCTCATGGTTTGGATCTTCTTCTTGCTCCTATAGCAGCTTCACTGCAGGCCCTCTGAGGGAATCATGTAATATTAACTTTTCCCCATATACTAATTTGAAAGGGGACGTTCCAATGGATCTTTTAGAAGTAATCTTATCCGCCCACAGAGAAAAGGTCAGCTTGGTGTGCCAAGCCCTTTTATTTTCTTGCAGCAAATTCTTGATTATCCTCACCATAATTTTGTTGGAGGATTCAGCCAATCCATTTCCTTGGGGGTAGTAAGCAGTAGAATGGCCCAACTTTATGTGGTATTTATCACAGAATTTGACCATTTTCTTATATTTGAAATCTTGAGCATTGTCAGTGATTATCTTGATAGGGAACCCAAACCTAGACATGATATTTTATTACAGGAATTTGATGATGGTAGTGTCTGTGGCCTTCCTGGTTAGTATTGCTTCAATCCACTTAGTGAAATAATCAGTGGCAGTCAATATCCACTCGTGTTGTCCAGAGGAGTTGGGGAAAATTTCACCGATGAAGTCAAGCCCCCGCTGCTGGAAATGGGCTTCTATCGAGATGGGTTTCAGGGGAAAGGATAAGAGCTTCCTCTTTCCTTCAAAGACTTGGCATTCATGGCAAGCAACTAATTCCTTATAGGAATCTTTGAACATGGTGGGCCAATAAAATCCTGCCCTGAGAATTTCCTTGACAGTATCCTTCTAGTAATGATGCCCCCCACAAACCCCCTCGTGGAACTCTTTCAACATAACTTTGGCTTCATCTTCCACTACACAGTTCAATAGAACCCCTCCAGGGTCTTTCCAATAAAGGCATCTTTTCATTATGCAAAACTTGGCATCCTTCATCTTGGTTGACTTGGATTTTCTTTTACCCATCTCAGGGGGTGCTTGTAAGTTCTGCAAAACATATATAATATCGGAATACCAAGGAGATGATAGGAATTTGCTTGATACTTGCGACAGTGGTTCTTCGACAGCTTCTTCCAGCATGTGTGAGATCAAATTCACACTTAGTGAATCCCAATTTGACTCAACCATGAGCCTGTCCAGTCCTTGTACTTTGATAAGCTTCGTAGGTTTGATCTATAGGTCATATTCCAAAAGCACAACTATCCACTTAGCCCTTTTACCTTCTGGATCAGGTTGAGTCAATATATCCTTTACTGCAGCATTAGGAACATAAGCGATCACATAGGGATGTAGAACATAAAATCTGAAATATTTCAAAGTTTTAACCATGGCATACGCTTGCTTCTCCATGATGTTGTACTTGAACTCAACATCTCTAAGAGCTCTGATAAAGAAGGCTATGGGATTCCCATCTCCTTCCTGATTTTTCTGTAAAAGCACTCCCACTATGGAATGCTCAGATGCAAAATAAAACATCAGAAATTCTTTGCTAAAATCGGGACTGGTTAGCACAGGTGATTCAACAATTTCCCTTTTTATTTGCTCAAATGCTAGCTTGGCTTCAACAGTCCACCTGACCTGGGTGTCTTTCTTAAGCATGTTTGTGATTGACCTCGTGATCTCCGCAAAATTTGGAATGAACCTTCTTAAGAAGTTCATAGCTCCCAGAAAGGATTGAACCTCCTTTTTACTCTTGGGGAGTTCAAATTTATGTATTGTATCGACTCCGTCTGGGTCAATTTTGATCCCCTATTCAGATATTATGTGACCCAGCAGCTTTCCTTCTTGCATGGAAAAGTTTGACTTTTTAGGGTTCAAGGAGATCCCAAATTTTCTACACTTGGAAAATACTTGATGCAAATGTTTCAAATGCTCTGCATCAGACTTGGAATATACAGTGATGTCATCCATGTATATGACCACAAATTTGTCCTTCTCTTCTACAAAATCTATATCCATAGCTCTTTGGAAGGTGGCTCTTGCATTCAATAGACCAAAAGGCATCTTTGCATACATGGAGGTCCCCCAAGGTGTGGTAAAGGTTGTCTTATCTTGGTCTTTTGGCTGCACCTTAATCTGATTGTATCCTTAAAATCCATCAAGCATATAAATTCTTGCTGCCCCTACAACCTTCTGTAAGATGTGGTCCATTTTGCGCAAGGGGTATTGTCTTTTAGGGACACCTTGTTCAGATTTATGAAGTCAATACACAGTATGATTTCACCATTCTTCTTCCTTACTGGAACTATGTTGGCTACCCACTTTGAAAACCTCAAGGAGACTATGATTTTAGCCTCATACAGCCTCTTCACTTCTTTTTCCCAGTGGGAGCAGCATGGGGCTCATCCTTATCAATTTATGCCTGAATAGTTTCTCCCTTGCCTTGACTGGTATGGTATGTTGGATGATGGTAGTGTCATATTCCTTCAAGTCCTCATAGAACCATGCAAACACATCATAAAAATTTCTCATTAAATTCATGTAGTTATCTTTAATGCACGAGGTTAAAGACTTTGATAGTTTGACAATTTTGGGCCCTTCATCTCTTCCAATGTTACAATCTTCCACTTCACTGTGGTTTGGAGAAACCTTGTGGTCTTTGGCCACATAATTTTCATCGAAAATCCTTTCTAATGGCACAAATCCTTTGGGTATGCAATTGATCTTCAGTTGCAAGATCTCTTTGTCTCCCAAAGCGGCTAGGAGATCTAGTGGATCGGGTTCCCATTCATCACCCGAGAAGTCCTCTCGATCAATCTGGGTGTTGGAAAATTCCTCAGTCATATCCAGGAATTTCTTGAGCTACTGATCATCTTAAAATACTTTCCAATGTCTGGTGTTATCTGGAACAAAGGTTCTATGTATTATATTGATCATGTAAGCTTTGGTAGGATAGGAAGGGAGATGAAATATGCTAGCAGAGATGGCCAAAATGTCTATTATTCTATTTTTCTCTCTAGGAATGAAAGAAATATCATGCTCCGTGAAGAAATTATCTAACATATCCCACACAACATTTCTGTAATCTCTCATTATGGGATGTTTAGTCTCATAGTTTCCATTCACCTGTTAGATTATTAACTCTGCATCTCCATAAATATTGACTATTTTAGCCTTTAGATCTTTTAGTATATTTAGACCCAACATCAAGGCTTCATATTCTGCCACATTATTGGAACAATCAAACATTAGTTTGAAGGTATTTCATCTGGCACATTCATTTCTTTCATCTGGAGGGATGATCCATACTCCTACCCCAACTCCTTCCTTATTCACAGCTCCATCAAATCTCATCACCCAGTAATCTTCTTTTTGGACCGTGGCTGTAGCATCTACGTCTGACTCTGATTTTTCATCACTGCCCTTTTCCACTCGTAGACCTCTGTCTTCCATGCTGGCAGAGCTTCCAATGCATTGTATTTCTTTCTTATTACTATGCTCATCCTTTGCTTCATGCAGATCAACCATTTTCAAACCTGTCTCTGTTAAATCAAGATCATAATGGAAGACTAACGAGCCTATATCAGTATCTACAACAAAGATTGGGTGAATATCAGGCTTACTCTTACTGCTTACCACATAGGACAACCTATGCTCTTTGTATAAGTTTCGGTTTTCCCCAAAGGCATGAATGTTTGCATAAGACATGTCCATCTGCAGAGTTACTTTTAATTTTGATGCCCAAGATCTAGATAATAACATCCCAAACTTAGGCAGAATATCAACCACTACCACATCCATGATTACATTCTTCTGAGGTATTTGAGTTAGTGAGACAACCATATCCTTGATTATCCCCAAACATTGGACTCTTCTGGAATCAAAAGAAAATAGATCTTTATAGGACCTCGTGATTTCTAACCCCAGATTTTCCACTGCCGATCTTGGCATGAGGTTATGTGAAGCTCCATAATCTAACATAGCATTGCGTAATATATGATCATGTATGTGCAGAATGATATAGAAGGGAGGAACATCATCTTCTGGAGCACTTTATACATGGGGTCTGAACAAGAGAGTGGGATTATCATCATGCAAATTTAGAGTATCGGGCTGATTTCCTTCCTCTACATTCACTACTCTTAGAATCTGGTCTCTGTACTTTGAGTTTTTGACCAACTCATTGAAGGGAATTGAGATTTTTAATTTAGATATTTCATTTTATAAACTGAAAGCAGAATGGATCTTTTCTATTGTCTTTACATTACCTTCATCTCTCCCTTCTGAACCCTTTTTAGGAGCCTCTGCCTTCTTTTCAATTGCTTTGTATGAGGAAACAATACTTGGGTCACCCCTCCTAGGGGTTTCTCTTTTCTACTGCTGAGACGTAGATGGATCAGTCTTAGCCTTTCCTTTGTCTACTGTTACCTTCCTCTTTCTCAAATCATGTTGCCTCTGAAATTCATAGATTTCATTTTGGAATCCTCTTTGGTATTGATCAGATTCTGACTCTTCTTGGCTACTATCTGACTACAGGGAGGATTGGTCATGTTCCTCTTTAGTTAAATAGAACTGGGGTTGGATCTGATCAAAGAGTTGAATCTCATCTTCAAGGTGTTTTTCTTCTTCTTCTCTTGATACTAGGTTGTCAGCAAAAGGTGGTCTGATTGGCTAGTTCTCAGCATTTCTAGGCTCCCTCGGCTCTCTTAGCCTTCCTTGTGGGGCAGGGGTTCTCCTATAGTTGTTATTTCGAGCTTGAGGCTCTGGGTTTTCTCTGGCCAGAGGTCTATTATCAAGGGAGATCCTATCTACCAGCCTTTCCATAGTCCTCATCATTTGATCAAACCTGGTATCAATGGATTGGGATGTGGAAGGATGGGCTACCTCACTAAGTCTCTTTTTCTCAGCTTCCTTTATGTGCTTCACTTTACTCGAGGCCATCAAATTAGCTTCCACCTCTACAACGTTCTTTATCATATCAGGGAGAGTGTCAGACCTCCTTTCTCTCAACATGAAAGAAAAGTCATTGTCGAAACAATTGGCATAATGAATCTTGGCTGCTCCCACAAGAGGCTTGATGTCCACCGGGATATAGTTATACACTCTCATGAATCTAGCTGAAAACTCTTGGACAGTCTCAAAATTGGTCTTCTTTGTATCTTCATACTGAGTGAGAATCTAGAGAGGATTTTTTTTATCTAGCCATCTGGCTAGGAAAGCTTCTTCAAATCTCTCATAAGTAGAAATCCCCCCATTTGGAAGGGCTTTGAACCACTTCTTCACTTCTCCCGCAAGACTTTGGGCAAATAGCCTCATCTTGACATCATATTCATCCACCTCTTCTAGGTCTATAAAATCAGCAAAGTAGTCTACATGCTACTGTGCAGAACCATTTCCTTCGCCATCAAATCTCATGAGGCGTTGGGCATAGCCCACATGTAAGTCATGGAGATTAGCAAGGATGTCTAAAGGGGAATATATGGCATCCATTACTCTTAGGTTTCTCCTAGGAGAAGGAGTAACAGTAGGTGTTACAAAGGTAGGTCTAGGAACAACAGGGGAAGTAATCAAGATGTGGGTATTTTGGCTAGCAACATTAGTGAAAAGAAATAAATTACTGCTTTCTTCTCTAGGTAGGGAAAAAGACCTAGTTAACGAGGAAATACTTGTTTGTTCTCTCTTTGTTTTCCTGATGATCTTCTCAGGATATGATACAAACTTTGCTAGTTCAAGATCTGGATGAATTCTGGTAGGTATCCTCCTGGAAGCCAGAATTCCTCCTAGTAGCTCACCGAGTTGAAAGAGGGGGACGCCAGGCGAATAATATGAGACCATCTCGGTATCTGACCACTATTCACCATCAGCAATCAACTTTGATCTGATACAACTTTTTTTAAGTAAGATCGCCCTCCAGTGGAATCACCAATTTGAAAGTTTGAGTCGCCATGGCAAATGATGCAGCCTTGGAAATTCAGACTCTCTGTTTTCCTTCAGAGGTCCGATTTGATGCCGTAAAAACCAGATATTCTCCCCAGCAGAGTCGCCAGAAATGTTATCACTCAATATTTTCCTGGGTTGTGGTAAGAAAGACCATGAGGTAATTGTTGCAAACCAATCTTTACTAGATGGAAACTAGCCTTTCCAACCACAAAGAGGGATCTCTCTTTAGTGCTTCCAGCAACAGAATGTAGATTAAATGGGCTGGGTTATTGGTAAAGTGGTGGCTAGACCTTCAAATAACATATTAAAGGGGTGTTTTTGGTTGGTTGGAGTTAAGAATAGGGGGACAGTTGGGCATGGATTCAACTTCGGTAGGTTTACAATCACCAATGACAGGTCCATACTACAATTGTAGAGGCAAGAGGCAAGGTAGATGGGATTCTTTCAAGTCAAGATAATCAATGAGTGGAGGCAGAAAAAGGGGACAAGTTCCATTACAAGGTTAGAGAATTTACAAATGAATTCTAACCTACAACTTCAAGAAGAAAATGGTGGGATACCTAGTCATATGCTTCTAAAGCATGGGGACATGAATTCCAGACCATGTAGTCTTGATCTAGGTACTGCAGAAGCAAACAATTAATGGAAATGCAAAGCAAGAACACATACATGAGAAATAACAGATATCAGAACACACATCACAGGAATCTTAAGCTCCAGAATCAGGTCTTCTCATTGAATTAAGAGGCCGAGTTCAATACAAGCGCAAAGCAGTAATCTCTCTGAATCTAAAAATTCCAACCTTTTGGTCCTTTTCGGAACCTGCCTTTATAGGTTTACAAAACATCTGAATCTTCTAACTAATTCAAACAAACTTGGGGGTTTGTGCACGAAGTTGAGGGACCCTTTAGGTGCAATTCTGTACCTAAATATGCATGTTTTTCACCCCTCTCTACAGCATGACATACATGACGATTATTGACAAAATTTTAGGCATAGATATAATTTTTTATGCAGATTCCAAATATGTAATTTAAAAAAAAATATTGATATTTTCTATTTATTTCCTAATTTTCTTGTTTCATCACTTCGTTGGTCAAAAAACATATTGTTAGTGTTTATTTCAAAACTTTTTCATTTCACAACCATTTAAAAAAACATTGTAAGCTGCACTAGACGACACCGTCCTCTAAATGCGATAAAAAATCCAAGTCGAAATAACTACATTAAGACCTTCAAAGGCTGCACCCACATTTGACGTATTGTCCTCGAGGTTTGATCACTTACATAATTCAAAAAAAATAAAAAATTAAACATTTAATTTTGGAAAAATAGCGCTACACTATTGCTACGGGTTCTATACATGTCTACCAATTTTTGTAGCCTGAAACCATCATTTAGGCATTGGAAGGCTGCACCCACAAAAACATATACCTTATCATTAGCCAAAAAAATAAAAAGTGATTGTTAGAAAACATGAAATTTGACATAGTTATGTAAATTTTCAATACTTAAAACTTATATATTCGGAAACGTGAATGAATTTTCTACGTTTCATCTTTTTTACTCGATGCAAGATATCTTGTGTAAGAATGTAAAAAAAAACAAGTTGAGGGATGCCTGATTTTTCATTTTTTTATTGCATCTAACGCACCAAAAGTGACCCTCATTAGCTTGCACATGCCCTTGGATTGGTAATGATGAGGCCATTCGAGCTGGGCTGCCCGAATCAACAACCTCTGATTTTGTTATGCATGAAGGTGGGGAATATTTTGCGTTGTCAGTGTGCGATTGGGCTGCGGAAGACACTTGATTTTCCTTCGAATCATGCTGCCTTAGATTGATTAGGACAGATAACTGAAACAGGCCCCTTTGTCGCTTCTTGGACGTGTTATTCCTCTGTGAAAATATTCATTCCCTGCAATCACCGTCTTCTCTGCAACACTTCCTCCAATCCACAATTATCTTTCTGTAATCTGCAATCTACAATGCGGAATGCGGAATTCGGAAACTCCACTTTATGCCTTCTGAAAAATGACTCTTTCCACAATCCACAATGCGGGAGGTGGGATTCAGAAACTTACCTTTTGCGCTCCTCGAAAATTACCTTTCCGCAATCCACAATCCGCAATGCGGGAGGAGGGATTCAGAAACTTACTTTTTGTGTTCCTGGAAAAATACCTTTCCACAATCCTCAATGCAGGAGTTGGGATTCAGAAACTAACTTTTGCGTTCCTGGAAAATGTCATTTCCGCAATGCGGAATGCATAACTCGGAAAGTCGAACCCACGCCTTTGGGAAAATTGGGCTCCCACAATCCAAAATCCGCAATGTGGGATGCAAAACTCGAAAAGCCACCTCTGTGTTCTTGGAAAAATATCATCCTGTAATCCGCAATGCACAATGCGGGTTGCGGGAAGTCGGAAAGGGAGAAAACTTCTAGATCGGGGCCATTGCGGATCGCTTCCCTGCCATTGATCTGGCCCTGTTACTCAATCTTGGCCGTCCAAACTTCTTTAGTTGCGGAAGAAGCCCCTTTTGCTGGTTTTTCTCATCTTCCTCACTGCAGCTCTGTCATTTGGCTAGATATTGCTTGACACTTAGCGATTTGTTGGGCTTTCTAACTCTTTCTTCGGTGGAAACCAAAATAGGTGCTAACAATACCCATACACAAAATTAGACATCTGAAGCTACCACATGTGGAGGAATAATTTATTTATTTTTCGATGGTGTTGAGCATGGGGGCTCGTGTCGGGCTGGTATGGTGCTACAGATTAAAAAAAACATCAGGTTCATTTGAGAATGGGTGTTGGCACTGGTACAAACACAAAGGAAAAACTTTTGGCCCTTTGGGAGTTGCTTTGGATTGCGAAGCATCGAGGCATTCTCAACATTAGTATTTTTGGCGATTCTCGAATGGTGGTTGATTGGGCTGCAGGTTACTCTAGATTTCAGGCACTCCATCTTGGATATTGGGCTTGGAGGATCTAGGATTTGCTCAAAGGTTTTCTCCATTCCTCCATTTCACATATCTTTTTGGAATTAAATGAAAGGGCCTATTAGTTATCCAATCTAGCCATCGGTCTTATGGATGGTTTCATACATTATGAGGACCTGATTGCAGATCAAGTGGTAGATTCTAGCACTTATTGTGTCTTCTAATATGTGGTCCTTCACAACTTGATGTCTGTTCCTCCTTTTCTATTTGTTGGAAGGACTTGGATTTATTTGTAATATTTGAGCACCGTCTCCTTAAACTTCAGTTTTGCAGGATTGTACGTAGGTTGGACTTGTTTTTTTCTTAATATTTGAGCACGGTCTCCTTAGAGTGCAATTTTGCAGGATTGTATGTAGGTTGGATTTACTTTTTTTACTACAGACATAGTATTTGGATTTGGTGATTATTATGTAACTTTGATTTCTCATAAATAACAAATTACAGCTTTTCATTTATGAAAAAATGAAAAAAAGGTGTTGTTCTAACTCAACTCCTCTATATTTCTGTTACAGTAGATACAATCCAATTATTGTTTGTTGCTTGCATCCTTAATCCAGTAAGACATATCTCTTCCAAATCGTTGGACATATATAAAAAAGGTGGTCGAATCGTTATGCTATGCTTCAGCCGACGTAAATTGCATATGAGAAAACCATATATATAAACGCTTCCTCATTCATAGTTTACAAATAATTTAAAGAAAGCAAAGTTGTGTTTGAGCTAAAGTTGAAAAAGTAATTGGTATTCATAGGCGAAATGGGCGGAGTAATGGGTGTTTCTAATGATGATAATGCGGACTACGATTACTGGTGCCATTACTGTCACCAGTTGGTCGTCCCTTTGATTGTTGGAAGTGATGCGATTACTTGCTCTCGCTGCCGCCACCGTCTCGTGGAACAAATCCCGCGACAAACTCCATTGCCTGGCCACGATCGAGGCAACAGGCACAGGTCCATGTTTGTTCACCAGTCGCCTCCGATCGCTTTCCCCCACAATATGGGAGGGACTAGCGACAACTTGATGGAACGGGGGATTCAAAATACAGAGAATAGAATTCAACTGAACGGATATGGTACGCCCCCGGCTTCTACAGCTGCAGTCCAAGCGATGACCAGCGTTACCATTTCACCAGAGCGCCTCCCTTTGCAGTGTGTGGTATGCTTGGAGGACTTTCGGGTGGAAGAGGTGGCACGTCAGATGCCATGTAAGCACATCTACCACTCCCACTGCATTGTATCCTGGCTGGAGTTGCACAGTATTTGTCCCGTCTGCCGATTCCAGATGCCCGTCCGCGACCACGATGAGCAAGGACCGCAGCGGGATGAGTCCACCTCAGCCAACCCGAACGGAAATAGTTGGTTTAGTAACCTAATTTTCTTGGGCCTTCGGTACAGGTGGACAACAGGACTCTTCTCGGCGCGATGAATAAGTCATGTTTGAAATCGAGATGTAGTAACGATGTCCGTGGATTTAGGGTTTTTCTTTAACAAAGATGTTAGTTTGCGAGCATAATAAATATATCAATTTGACTTTTCATTATTTCATCCCATTTTTTATAAAGTTTGATTAGTAATTAGTATTAATTTTTATATTTTTAAATATATATTTAATTTTATAAATGTTTAAAATTTGATATTTTGATTTTTTTTTTAATTGATGAAAGCAAGTTATTTGACTAATTACTCTTCAAACTTCAAATTTGAAGCATTCAATGCTTTTCATGACCTATATTACCCTTATAGAAGGGAACAACAATTTTTGCCATAATTGTTTTTTTGCATTAGGCCCTTCAATAATGAAATTAACCATTGTTTTGTAACTGTGCAATTGAAGTGCTTATCCAAATTTTGTTTTTCAAACTTTTAAATGGTTGAGAATGGATGATAGGAAGTAACAATGGAAAAATCCAAATCAAGTCTACCATACATTTCATCAACATTATTTATCAAAGTTTAAATCAAGTTGAAACTTTAAATCATTTAAAAATTAAGTTTAAATGTTAGTGTCATATTACATGTAGCTTCTTCAATCCGGATGCTAAGTGCTCAATCACATGTCAATTTTGGAAAAACCTTTGAAAATTAAGTTCGAACACATCCACAACACACATCTCAACTTTCATTGTCTTGGATAATTTATGGGCCCAAATACAATTAACTCAATTCTAAATTTATAGTGGATAAAATTGACCAACAAACTGAAATCTAAATTCATAGTGGATAAAATTGACCAACAAACCAAAGCCTCTAATAAAGTCAATTGTGAAAGCTCATTCAATTATAATTTGAACAATCTTTTATAGCAAGATATGGATGGACTCAGATCAATGTATTTGTAATTATTCTTTATTCAAATATTAGTTCTTTATAATAAAAAAAATTAAAATAATTTTTTAATGCTTATTAATTTGTTTCAGAAGTGCAATAGTCTCTACCAGGCAAAGAATTTAGCAATTGCAATAAGTTGTATTGATTTTTTTTGTTATGTTGTGACTTTGCAATGGGTTGTATTGATTTTATAAAATTTAGTACATTGTAATTTTCTAGCATGGCTTCATTTTGGAAGAAGACTTAAATTATCATTTCCTAGGATCATAAGATGGTTACATTTTCATTAGAACTCTTCCTTTGATAACAACATTTCCTTTCTTGGATTTGCATATGGAAATTTTCTTCATTGTCCTAGGTCAAAGGCCATCAAGATATTGTGCAAGCATTCAAAATTCCGTTCCATGACCTTGTCTTCATTTAGGGTTTGAATCCTCCAAAACTATGTTTTGCAAAGCCATGTTTGGTTTATTGTATGCAACACTTATCACTTGTTAGATGGGACATGTGTTATAATGTAAGATGGTTGTGCTACTAGCCATTGATTCATGATATCATCAACTATGGTTAGTCCCATAGTTTGGAGGCTTGGCGAAAAATTGAATGAAAGTCTAGAGGCTTAGAGTAGAATTGAATGAGAATGTACAACAAGCTATTAATGGAGGAGAATGGTGCAACAAGATTGCCAAACTTTGAGAAGAGAGTGTGTAACGCGTGGGAGTCGGATTTATGTACTCTTTTGGTATAGATCTATGTTGCAATATTTGGTTAGAAAACTTATCCAGAATGAAGGGGTTTGAATGATAAATTCTCAAAATAAGGTGATTTTATAGCTCTTTCTCCTAGATTATATTTGATGGAGAATTTGTATTACATTGAAAAATGTGATCCATAAATGCTAATAATCTATACCTTTCCACTACTTGCCACAAGATTATAACCAATAATCATGTGTGACACATGCTCTAGCCCTAAGCACCAAGCATTAATTGACAATCACTTCTGGTAAGTTGGTATCCTAGTAGCAAATAAAGCATTAATTGACAATCACTTGTGCCAGGCCGGTAGACTGGTAGAAAACAAACACATTAACGATGGTTGTGTTTCGATGGGCTATGATAGTTGAAATAAACTGACAATAGGCTTCAAACACTTAATGTAGCTTGAAACCTATTCCTTCACAAATCCCAACTAGTCTATGTGTTAGGTGAATAAGTAATGTATTAATAGAAAATGCAATCACATAATCCATAGTTAAATTGTGCAGTAGATGATATGAAATTAGAATTAGCATGGATTCATCATATTTTATGATGGTTTATAATTAATGCATTTGAGTGGTTGGAATTAGGAATCTGGATTCAGAATTGCAGTTAATCAAATGGTTAGTGGATTTTGGAAATGTGATTATCAAAGTTGAAAGTTTGAAGTTGTTTAGTAGTTTCAAACTCTAAACTTTTATTTATCATTATTCCAATTTCCAAATTCATCAACCCTACTTAGGTTGTGCATTCTTCCATTGTCACTATTGAGTCTCAAGCCTATTTCAATTTCAAATTTCTATCGTGTTTCATGTTTTAGTACATGCTAGAGTTATGGTACCTAGATAGGGGCTAAGATCCCATTCCAGGGCACAAGTAGCTCTGGGATTCAATCGAGACTTAGGATATTGCATTGCTTAGGTAAACAAATGAACACAATTACCAAGGCTCTTGTTGGAGCAAGTTCCTTGATCACTTTTCGATGAATACTACTTACTTCAAAATTGAGAAGTGAGACATGGAGATTCATGTTGGTAAGCGATATGGCGGGTCACTTCCTATTTCGCTAGGTTTGTGAATGGTTAATATGGATCAGAATCTACCAAAAGAGTTTGTCCATATATCTTGAATGTATATGCTGGTATTTACTGATCTGTCTACCGTCGCAACTCTTGGGGTGCTCCTATTTCCGTAGGGAGGTGGCCTTGCATACCCTCCCCGAGGGTAGCTTCGAGGGTCCTTCCCTACAAACCCTGACTGTTGAGAGTTGAATGACCTGATGGGATTTGTACCCAACATCTCCTCTATGTAATGAGCGCAATCTACCGCTTCGAAAACTGAAGTCGGTTTCCACATCTATACCTGGGCCCTCATCTTGGTATTGAGCCCATACACAAAGCGCTCAACCTAGAGTTCGTTGTTGTCCAAGTAAGGAATGTACTTGAATAATTCCATGAACCTTTCTTCGTACTCCTCCATGGATAGTTGCCTTTGTACCAAGACGTGAAGGGCCCCTGCTTGTTCCTCTTGGTAGGATGTAGGTAAGTACTTCCCTTTGAACTTTCCCACAAATAGTTCCCATGGGACCGTGTCTGGTGTGAGGTGCAATTGCCTTTCTTGGTTTCCCCGCCAATTCAAAGTGGCTTCCTTTAGTTGAAATATGGTGATCTTGGACTTGGACGTGGAATGTACTCCTGTAAGGTTAAGCACCTGGAACCACTTATACTATGAAACGAGAACTCGACACAGTTCTCGTTTTTCTCTCTCCTAATTTTAGTAGCTATTTTTATCTCCGTTTCAAAAAGGGTTGATGCCAGTATCACACATTTTCATTTTGAGGCATTTTTTTGGGCCTTTGACACATCTTTATTGTAAAGTATTTTTAATTTCTATTTTCAAGTGTGTTTTTTAGAAATTTAACAAAAAACATACATTTAGAAGCTAGCTATAATGAAAAACACATGCATTTTCGAAATTTATCTTTAAAATTTAATCATAAATAATATATTTTTATGGAAAAAATAGTAAACAAATCGAGAAAAAAAAGACATTTAAACCCATTTTTAATAGATTTTTAGTCATTTTGTATAAAAATGATACTCTTTCACATTATTTTTCATAATATTTAACCACCTAACCAATTATTATTAAAATTTAAAAAGAAAATATTTTAAAAAATTACATTGGCCCCTTCTACCCTAACCCTATCCCTACCCCCCCACAAACTATTACAAAAGTTAAAAAAATAATTATAATGCGTCCCTTCTACCCTAACCCCCTAACAAACTATTAATAATTTTTTTTAAAAATTACATTTAAAAAAATAATTACATATCCTACCCTAACCCCTCAACCAACCATTAATAAACATTTAAAAAAACAAAGTACATTTCCTAATGCCCTAACCCCCTACATTACCCCCCCGAAAATTACATTCCCTAATGCCCTACCCACTACCCCCATTACCCCTCACACATCGTTTTAATTAAAACCAATTTAAAATCCAGCTTAAAAAAATTAAAAAATAAAAATAAAAACCTAAACTTAAAAAATAAAAAATAAAACCTAAACTTTACCAAAAAAAACAAAACAAAACACAAACTCGACTTTACAAATTAAAAAAAAAAAACTTTACAAAAAAAAATTTAAAATTTTAAAAAATACTTTACAAAAAAAATTAAAAATTAAAAAGAAAACTAAACTTTACAAAAAAAAAAAAAATCAAATTCAAAATTAAACAAAACCAAACTTTAAAAAAAAATTAAAAATTAAACAAAACAAAAATTAAAAATAAAAATAAAAATACCAACAAAAAAAACAAAGATCGCACCCAAAGAGGTGGGCGGATGCTGGCTCCGCTCCCTTGGGTGCCCAAAGGGCCGCCCCACGGGGCAGCTCGATGCCCGGCATCGAGCTGCCCCGTGGGGCGGCCCTTTGGGCGCCCAAACACGTTAAAAATTAAAAATTAAAAAAAAAACTTTACAAAAAATAAATTAAAAATTAAACAAATTAAAAATTAAAAAAAAACAAGTTACAAAAAAAAATTAAAGATTCAAAAAAAACCTTTACAAAAAACAAATTAAAAATTAAAAAATACACTTTACAAAAAAAAATTAAAAATTAAAATAAAAAACAAAACTTAAAAAAAAAAAAATCAAAATGGGGGCCCAAAGAGCTCAGCTGCGCCCAAAGGCCGCCCCACGGGCGGCAGCTCGATGCCGGGCATCGAGCTGCCGCCCGTGGGGCGGCCTTTGGGCGCCCATCGGGGCGGAGCTCAGCCCGATGGGCGCCCAAAGGCCGCCCCACGGGCGGCAGCTCGCCCGTGGGGCGGCCTTTGGGCGCCCAAGGGGGCGGAGCTCCGCCCGATGGGCACCCAAAGGCCGCCCCACGGGCGGCCTTTGGGCGCCCATCGGGCGGAGCTCAGCCCCCTTGGGCGCCCAAAGGCAGCCCCACGGGCGGCAGCTCGATGCCGGGCATCAAGCTGCCGCCCGTGGGGCGGCCTTTGGGCGCCCATCGGGCTGAGCTCTTTGGGCCCCCATTTTGATTTTTTTTTTTTTAAAGTTTTGTGTTTTATTTTAATTTTTAATTTTTTTTTGTAAAATGTTTTTTTTAATTTTTAATTTGTTTTTTGTAAAGGTTTTTTTTTAATCTTTAATTTTTTTTTTAACTTGTTTTTTTTAATTTATTTTTGGTAAAGTTTTTTTTTTAATTTTTATTTTTTTTTTGTAACTTGTTCTTTTTAATTTTTAATTTGCTTTTTGATTTATTTTTTGTAAAGTATTTTTTTTTAATTTTTAATTTGTTTTTTTTGTAAAGTCTAGATTGTTTTTTGTTATTTTTTTTTTGTAAAGTTTTGGTTTTATTTTTCATTTTTTAAATTTAGGTTTTTATTTTAATTGTTTAATTTTTTGAAGTTGGGTTTTAATTTTTTTTAGTTAAAACAATGTGTGAGGGGCAATGGGGTAACATTGGGGGGTTAACGTAGTGGGTAGGGCATTAGGAAATGTAATTTTTGGGCAGTTAAGGTAGGGGGTAACGTAGGGGGCTAGGGAATTAGGAAATGTACTTTGTTTTTTAAAATCTAATTTTTTCAAACATTTATTAATGGTTCGTTGGGGGGTTAGGGTCAGATATGTAATTTTTTTTTAAATGTAAATTTTAAAAAAAATTATTAATATGGGGCAAATGAGACAACCCTGACCATTTAAGGTAGGAGGGGCGCATTATAATTTTTTTTTTAACTTTTGTAATAGTTTGTTGGGGGTTAGGGTTAGGAATTTATTTGTTGAAAACATAAAATTTCAATTTAGGGGTTGATTTTAAGGCTTTCGTAAACAACAGTATGATATTTTTAAGCCATGGCTATATTTTTAACCCAGAGAAAAAAAACGTTGATACTAGTATCAACACTTTTCGATTTGGGGGTTGTTTTTGGTGTTTTTTATGAAAACATGATACTGGCATCAACACTTTTTGATTTGGGGGTTGTTTTCGGTGTTTTTTATGCAAAAATATGAGTTTGTATGGCTAGAGTTCTCGTTCTTAGTATATAGTTCTCGTTTCATAGTATAAGTGGTTCTGGTAATCTCTTCCAACAAATATTCAACTCATATCCCTACTCAACCCCTTGAAACATATGGAAGCCTTATCTTCTGAAGCTCCCTTGTGATATCCTGACGCAGAGGTCTCGGTGCTACTTCAAGAATTTATTCCCTTAGTGGAGGGGACTCCAGTTCTACCTCTGAGGTAACACTTCCCCTCTATAGTTCATAGAGTCTTTCGTTTATTGCCTCCAGAGAGCACAAATAAGGATGGTCTCTGGCGATGGTGCTGGTACATTCAACTCAGGTAACGCCGTTGCCTGACCTTGCCCCTGACTTCCTCGCATCCTTACCATGTTTAACCCTATATCATGGCATAATACGACAATTAGCATATGTTGACATCAGGACTAGGTTACTATTAAACTCATACTCAGACCTACTAGAGTGTGAAATTTTATTTCTTTCTTCACTCGTAAACGGATTTTACTTGATACTGAGGCGAAAGCCTGACAGGGTAAGGGTACGTGGTCACTACTACATCCCTAGCGGGCATCACCGTTGTGAGTCGCATGTAGAAGATAGGATGTCTTAGTTCTGTGTGGCATTGTGTCATCCTCTTGCCTTCGGTAGTCACTGACGACCGCACCCACCGCCAGGGTGACTCTCGGCGCGATCGCTCGACGTGAAACGCTCTATCTCACTTAATTTATCCTAAAATTTTATTTTATTATTATTATTATTATTTGTTTAACTCAAGTTGCCTTCAAACCCAGTAACCATGTTCATTTTATTTGTAGGACCCATGTCCTAGTTTATCTCATGTTTATAAATTAAACCTATGGTGTCATAGGTTAATTAATTAGTACTTTTTATAGGTAAAAGTATTTCATATGAGAAAAACATCAAAGGTTACATAAATTCAAGAGTTCATAGCTCCGAGAAAACATGTTGATAACAAACTTCCTATGCTTACTGAAGTTCTATCATAGTAGCTATCCCTAACACAGTCCCAAAAAGGATCAGCCTTCACAATTCTATCAGTAACCACAGAGCCATTACAAAATAACAGCCTAACAACAGAACAATAAGACTGAATAGAGGACCTTCCCCTCCTAATTACAACTGAAACATCATGTTGATAACAAACTTCCTATGCTTACTGAAGTTCTATCATAGTAGCTATCCCTAACACAGTCCCAAAAAGGATCAGCCTTCCCAATTCTATCAGTAACCATAGAGCCATTACAAAATAACAGCCTAACAACAGAACAATAAGACTGAATAGAGGACCTTCCCCTCCTAATTACAACTGAAACATCATTTAACATAAAAACATTCAGAAGTATTAATTACCGAAGTGAACAGGAAATAACATAAGTCCGGAACAACAAAAAGGAGGTCACCCTAACTACGGCGCATGGCGGTCGGCAAAGCGTTCGGGGTTGTTTTCGATTGCACCAGAGGGATCCTGAATGGTTACATCTCTACACAGAGGGATTCTAGAGCTACTTCCCGTATCGACTAGATATTGATTGAGTGGTGGATACAGCGAAATTCCTAGTTTCAAAGTGATGAGATCCATTGTCTTGTGCAATACTCTACAGTCATTGTAATTTTATTTTCAAGCATGAACCTGCTCTGCATCACCTAGAGCCTTGTCCTCGCAGTCCATCAGCACATGGGACAACAAGCCCCGTAGAGATGATGCAGTCATAGGCCAATGGACGACCTGAAGTGGCTCGAGGGTCCTGAACCCATTCATCAACCTTGTCGTGGATACTCTATAAGTTCTCGCATGAAATATGTTCCTAGAGTTCCTTCTCCAGGCCCTCAATTTCCTCGTGAATTTGGTGAGGAATTCACTTTTTGAAGAACTTGGCATCCAGGGTAGCTTTGTCTTTCTCTTGGGTGGATTTCTTGGATTTGCAAGATGGCTGAGGTCGAGTCCTATCTCTGAAGGCCTAGGAGGTGCGAGGCTTAGGGTCCATGTCAGGGAAGGGGAAGTTGCAAGGGAGAACAAAAGACTTGGAGTTCAGCTGGGTGGGAAGGAAGCACGCAATAGTACCCAGAAGCGACCACCGGAGGGAGACTAGGGAAGCCCAATGGTGTAAGGTGAAGCAAAAAAAAATAAAAGGAACAAGAATAGGAGAAAACACATGAACTTGAAGCTGCAAGGTTCCACAATTTATAACATAATTCTGGCGAATTGCCATCATGTCTTTGTAATGCCCTGGATCATATCGACGTACTACAGTACTCAATCCATCATAGTGACCTCCATTTTCAATTACTCACTGCATTGAGTATGCATGTGTGAAGGACTATCTATAACCCTTCTGTTATCAAAACTCCTTTCACAGTTTAAATGCCCATGACAGTCTTGATTTCCATTGATATCATTCCCACCAATGTCATGTGTTGGCACATGCTGAAGAGAGGTGGTAGATCTAGTGCCCTCGTGGGATGTTTCCAAGGAATCATTGCAGGTTGAGGTGTCGATCTCTTGATGCCGCCTTTCTTCATTATCATTATTATCTTGCTGAGTGCAATGCGTAGACCAAGGAAAATTCGAAAAGAGAGACAGGGGCCCTGTTCGAAATCTGTGAGGGGAGAAGGCTCCGACATTTTCCAGGGTGTCATCCACCTTATTCCCATCACGTCTAACGTGGAAAAAATACCAAGCGCGGGGGTTGCGGAGTATGGCTCCAAGTTCTTCCACCCTGTACGCCAGTCTCCAGCTATCTGAGACCTTTTCTGGGGGGCGACCAAGTTGGATCTTTTTTTCCATCTGAATAATCAACTTTGAATCCCCTTTAGCTATGAGGGGTTCCCAATTGTTCCCCTCTGCCAACTTTAATACTTGTAAGAGACCTTCAAGCTCGGCAGTATTGTTCGTGTCCTGCCTGATATTACCATAGTAAATATGCATGATTTAACCATTATGGTTCCTGAAAACACCCCCGAAGCCCGCAGCACCTAGGTTACCTTTGGAAGTTCCGTTAAAATTGAGCTTGTAGGAGCCGAAAGGGGGTGGCGACTAGAAGTTGGGGATAGTGGGATTAGGAGATCGCTTTGGCTTGCCAATCTGTCCGAGATCCGATTTGTTTAAACCAAGTTGTTCCAGAATCTGAGCCTCCTAGATATTGGCATCCCAGTCCTTGTCCAAGCATGGGGTAATATTGAAAGTTTCCTGGATATGATTCACAATTTTATTCCAGATAGCCTAAACATGATTTTTTGTTTCTCGAAAAATTCGTTGGTTGTGCTCCTTCCAAATTTCCCATAATAGGAAGCCAGGAAGCATGAGCCATGCCAAATTAACAATGTTATTATTGAAGGCCGTAGTGTCCCAGGTTCTCACAGTTTGATCAGGATTCCCTTGTTGTCTATTGGTTTGTCTGAATAATTTTTCTCCCCAATCCCACAAAGAAGAAAAGAACGAGCAAGAATCCAGCAGATGATTCATAGTTTCTTCAACATTGGAGCAAAGAGGGCATTGAGAGGGGCCAACTATTCCTCTTTTTTGGAGATTTTCACCTGTGAGAATTCTTCTATATATGACCAACCATACAAAGCAAGACACCTTTGTCCAAGGGTTTGATAACCATATTTTCTTCCAGATACTTTCTTCCGGATAAGTTTCTCTTTTTACCCAGAGATCATAAGCTTCCTTGGTGTTGAAGTTTCCTTTAGTTGAGTAACCCCACCCGATTCAATCATGGCCCCTCTGATTTTTTATGATTATTTCCTTAAGGATCTCTCCCATGTGGTAACTACCTTCGGGCATGGATCTTTGTAGCCACTAGTCCAAAGGTTGACATTCCCTGTAAGTTGTGTCCTCCAAGTCAGGTTTCCAAAAATGGGCCACTTTGGAGAGGTTAAGGGCATAGCAAAGCACCTGGAACTCAAGGGTGGGGGGGATGAAGCAAGTTTTGGGATTTTCTTCTAGGATTCCTCCCAAAGGTCCGTAGAGAGCCCATCACGGATTTCCCAAAAGCTGTAGTCTTGGATGATATTTTGATTTTGGAAGGCAATTTTCCATATGTGAGAGCCCTGTAGTTCCTCATTGGATCGGATGAGTTCCTTCTTTGGTCTTTCATGGGCGTATTTAGCATGCCACAACTGATCCAAAGGTTCCTCATTGTGGGTAAGCCATTTTCAACATATTTTAGCTCCCAAAAATTCATTATTCATATCGGGATCTCTCAAACCAAGACCTCCCTAGATTTTGGGTTGACGAACTTTTTCCCAACTGACAAGAGCCCATTTCGGTTTCTATGCATTTCCACCCCATAAAAAGGTTCTTTGGATGGCTATGATTTCCTTGGTCACAAATTTGGGAGCAGTAAGAACTCATAAGAGATAAATGGGCATTTCCTGGAGGACATCTTTGATAAGAGTGAGCCTACTGGCCAGGTTCAAGGGTCGGAGCATCCAATTATTAGGCTTTTTCTGCATTCTATCAAGAACATCAGTCCACGATACTCATCTGATGACACCTTCATCCAGAGGGGAGTCCAAATATTTGGATGGAAGGGAGCTCCCTTGGAAGTCGAGAATACAAAGGATGTTTCTTTGGGAAATGTTTGGGGTGTTAAAAAAGTAGACTTGTGATTTTTCTTTGTTAATCTCTAACCTAGATGCCTTGGAGAAGGTGTTAAGGAATTTCTTGATGGATTTTTCTTCCTGGATGGAAGCATGACCCATGAGCATAGTCTCATCCAAGAAGTGTTGATGAGTTTTTTTGATGGCATGCGGGTGAACGTTGAGGCCTCTCATTTCTCCATTGGACACCATAGATTTGATAAGTCTGCGTAGGCCTTCTTCCATCAAGATAAAGAGGAAGGGGGATAGAGGATCCCCCTGGTGGATTCCTCTTGAAGGGAAGAAGGTCCTTGTAGGGGTTCCATTAAGCAGAATGGAGGAAAAAGTAGTTGAGTTCATACTCATAACCCAATTTGTCCATTCCTCATTAATGCCATAGGAAGTGGGCATTTCCCTCATGTATTTCCAGCTTAACTTATCATAGGATTTAGAGATGTCAAGTTTGAGCAGCATTCCTAGGATTTTGGAAACCTTGAGGGAGTGAATAACTTTATGGATAAGAATCACCCCATACAATATTTGTCTTCCTTCAACGAACCCAGATTGCTCCGAAGTAATAAGATGGGGGAGAACGAGCTTTAGGCGATTGGCCATGACTTTGGTGATTATTTTATAGATGAAATTACATAGGGCAATTGGTCGAAACTTACCTGGAGTGTCTGCACCTTCCGCTTTGGGGATAAGAGTGATGAAAGTAGCATTGAAAGCATGGAGCACTCCTTTGTTTCGTTTAGAATCTTCAACAATTTTCCTGACGTCGTGTTTGATCATGTTCCAGAAGTGGTGAAAGAAGTTAGTCGTGAAGCGATCAGGGCATGGGGCATTGCCTTCCTCCATTTGGTGGAGGGATTCTTCAACTTCCATGAGAGTCACTGGTTTCTTTAGGAGATCGTTCTATTCATCAGTGACTATGTGGGGGATAAGCTGGGTGATTCTTGTGATATGCTCTGATCGGTTGCCTTGGTATTCTTTCATGATATCCCCAAAAAATTGAGTCACTTATGTTTCCATATATTCATTTGTTTCCACATATTGGCCAGATTCCATCTTGAGTCCGTGAATCTTAGCTTTCTGTCTATTCTGGACGACATATTTTTGGAAGAAAGATGTGTTTCGTTCCCCCTCTCGAAGCCATTGGTTTCTAGACTTCTGTCTCCAATAGATCTCCTCCTGATTTTATTTGGCTTGAAGTTGATCTATTAGGATTTGCTCTTGTTTTTTCAAATATTCATTATAACCGCTATTCATACCTTCCCATTGGAGGCTTTCCAGTTGATCGCTTAATTGTTTTTTATCTTGGAATATGTTCCCGAATTCTTCCTTGTTCCATGTGCGAATCTTGGCTTTTAAGGCTTTTAGCTTTTGCTAGAATTGGTAGATTCTTGTCCCTCCTGGGGGAACAATGTCTTCCCACCATTGTTGAACCAATGATTTGAAGTCCTTGTGCTCCATCCAGAACTGTTCAAATTGAAAATGTTTCCAACCTTTGAGCCTAGTCCAATCCTAGAGAAGGCTGATAGGCCAATGATCAGACCCTGCCGTGGGGAGAACATAATTCATCAACTCACCACCCTCCGTGGTAAGATCCTTAGATATTAGGAACCTATCAAAATGACTGGAAACATGATGTTATCCCCCTCTTGTATTATTCCATGTGAACCGACTATTCCCAGTTTCCAAGTCGACAAGCTTGTTGGATTCAATGAAGTCCTTGAAAGCTTCATTGGAAGGTCCAAGCAAGCGTTTGCCACCTTTCTTTTCTTCTAGGTAAGTAATCATATTGAAGTCCCCTCCTATCAGCCAGTCCTTTTCTCCTATCTAGTTTTCCATCCATGATAGGGAAAGGAGGAATGAATTCTTTTGGAGGTTAATGCTTGGTCCGTAAACGTTTGAAATCACTCCCTTTATTCTTGTCTCCATGGTTTCAAAGTCTGCTAAGAGCGCAAACCTAGTAGCCCAAAAGTTCCCCAGGGTGATCTCCTCAAAATTCCAGAGGGTCACTAACCCACCAGCAGAACCTCGAGCCTCTATGGTGACTGTTTGGCATCCTTTCCACACCTTACTCCCTATTTCCTCATTTTGTTTCCTAGAGAAAAACAATATCTGGTTTCTCCATGTTGATCTTATTCTTCAGATTTTTAATCTTGTGTGGATGATTCACCCCTCGTATGTTCTAGGTGATAATCTTCATTGACTAACTCCTATTAGCTTCCGTGAAGGCAACCTTGATAGTAGGGTACTGCCCTGACTCTATGAGTTTGGTTCTTATCTCCGCAATCCTTTGCTTGTTTGATTTTCGGCCTCAAACCGTTTGTTCCCTTTCAGGGATTCCTATGCAATTCCTAAATAGGGATTCTCCCTGGCTTTGAGGATCACCTCATGCAGGAGTTCTAACTGTATGCGTGAAACATAGAATTTTATTTTGTTACTGCATTCCTTATCGATGGCATCTAGGTCTAGTTCTCCTAGATCCATATCTTCTGCGTCCTCCAGAGAGTCATCCTCCATATCCTCCAGGCCTTCCAGAGGTGCTGCTTCGGCCGATATCTCGGCCTCCTGGATTAGTTCTTTTCCATTCTTCTTGTTCCACGAAACCTCCAGGGACTCCCCGATATCGTTTAGGGTATCAAACCTATTCTATAGGGAAGGGTTCTTGACCTTGGGTTGATTTAGTGCCTGGGGGTTGATTTGTCGTCATCCTGATTGCTTCCGGCTCACCTGAGTGAAACATTCTGTATCTACCTTTCTCCCCTTCTCCGTTGTAGCGGGGGTGGGATCAAGGTTTTTTATGTTCCGCAGATAGTCGCGACTGAGGTGTCCATACTCATGGCGGTTGCAATAGTGAAATATGAGGTGCTCATAGTCTAGAGACTGGGTCCATTCCTCATCATCCCACATCAGGTTGATGGCGTCTGGGAGAGATTGTGCTAGATCCATGTAGACACAGATCCGAGCAAACAAAGTGTAACGTCTCTGAAGAATTTGTTCAGATGTCTTCACAAATTTTCTGAGTGCATTATCGATATCTTACAGGATTTATGGTTCCCAGTAATCACAGGGGATAGAGTACAACCTAATCTAGGCTGGGGCAATGTTGAGATCCTCCTTATCAGGGTTGAATCTCTCCTTCCACGGGCAGAGATACAGCCCTCCAGAGAAGAAGAGGTATGGCCCTCCTTACAGGATCTGTTCTCTATCTTCTTGGTTGAAAAATACTATTGTGAAAAAACCCTTAGCTCCAAGGTGTAGATCATAATGGCCCTTAGGGTTCCAAGTGCTCATCATCCATCTGGTTAGGTCCTTTTCCTTGGGCCAGATGCCTATGAAATTCCCGAACAAGGCCTTTTCCTTCCACTACTCCACACGCTACAGCAGTTTTTCCAATCTTTTCTGTAGGGATGGGATCTCTTTGGCTCTGGGAAGACACCCCCCCGCAGGTTTTCCCTAAGCCGTGATTGGCATGTACAGGGCCATCATTCTCCGGTTCTGTTTCACAGGTATCCTTAGGTTTATGCGATGGGACCTGGGCAGTCGCACTTGGTTTTCGGCACGAGGAAGAGCAGGGGTATCCGTCCCCTCCAGGGATCGTCATGGGCTGCAAACCCTCGCAGCGAAACAAAAAACCCTAAAAAATATTTGGCAAATCAGCGAGTTTTTCAAAAATCTTCCCATAATGAATCTCACGGCTTAACCTCTACCAGGTTAATTAGTACTTAATCCTAATATAACATTTCAATTATAAATTTAATTAATTATTTAATAACTTAATTATATTAATATTTACAATATTAAATGGCATTATATTAATATTAAATTATATTAACCTTAATAAAATTTAAAGAACTTAACATAATTCAATTTAAACATAAAATTTTAGTAATAAAATAAAATAAAAATTTGATTTAACCACAATTGATATATATATATATATATATATTATCAAACTTCAATTAATAACATCTATATTAATAACCAAATTAATATAGAACTTAATGTGACCGTAACCATATCTAAATTTAACCAAGCCCTATCTTTGCGAACCCTAACCCTAAGTGACTAAAATGAGGGCCACGCGACCTCCCCACGTTGTCCCACCCCCATGTGTGCAATGAAATCCTAAAAGGGGCAAGCCCAAGGGTTGTTTTCCATTTAACCCTTCTCTCATGAGGGTTCAGTTCTGCAACAGCTCTGCGAGCTTGCATTGAGCTCCACTGTTTGGCTGACCCTTTTCCTCTTGTGGTGTGTTCCACACTGAGCTGCACCCAACAAGTGGAGGTGCAACTTGGAATCAACCGACGGAGGGATCTTAATAGGGTAATATGCTACATAAATGTGGATGAAGAAGGGCTCTATATTCCTTGGAGACCTGATGTGAGCAATGATCCTTGCAACTTGTCATTTGGAAGAAGGATGGTCTAGTATCCCTAACGGTGTCGGCAAGCAGGAGCAGGGTTTAGCCCAGGTCGGAAGGTATGAATTATTTTTTTAAAATATTTAAATATATATGGTTTATGCTAGCCAAACTGGCCTGCACATCCTCCCTTCCGCCACTTGCTTCAGGAAAAAATCATGGCCATGGCCCTTTGAACTGGAACAGTCCGACGGTCTAAATGCAAGACCCAAACGAGCTGAGCGATAGAGCTTTTCTGTTTCTTGTTCTTTTGGGGAAAGTGTTGGGATTGTGCTTCAGTGTTAAGATAATATTTAGGAATCAACCAAGCTATGAGGTACCCATATAGTCTATCCCTTCATTGGAGGTTGTGCTGGTATATTTCCCCAGCCGCGTTACCCTCTCTCCTTGTAGGGAGGTGTGGCTGCAAGTCCATTCAAGGGCCTAGCCCTCCCACCATGCATAGGTCGTGAGAACACACATCGTGGCCCTCACTCGCCTAGCTAGACTCGTAGGTTCTTATTCCTCTCTCTCTGTACAACTGCTTCTCATGGCCTCTCCTCTACGCAAGTATCACCCCTTTCTACGCAAACCTTTCCCTTTGTGCTCTCCCAGGCTGCATCCACTCTACTGAAACGGGTTGCGGCCTCCTCCTCTACACAGGTCGGGCCCTCCCTTCACACAAGTCGTCTCTCTTACTGGACGCGTTGTGCACATACTATGATCCTCGTGGCTTGGTTCCTAGCCCTGTAATTTGTGTTGTGACTTGGCTTGGCTCGTGCTCGATACTCAATGACTTGGTGGAGGCCATGGCTTCTTGATCATCTGGCCTCCAAGTTTTTTATTATGTATATATTTTCTTTTCTTTCAAATAAATTTGTTTTTTTTTTCTTTCTGCTCATTAGAGACTGAACGTGTCGAGAATGCAAGAATGAAAGATATCGAGGGGCTCTCGGTTGATGGGCTTCAACATGGGGTGAATGATTTTGGGTAATGAGTATGAAGTCTCGGCCTAACGTTGTCTTGAAACTAGAAAAAAAGACCATAATAAGTTTTTGCGTGTGTATATATCAAGAAAATGTCGTTGTATAAATATCCATTATTCATATATATATATATAATTTGTGTTTATAAAAATCTCTCTGTATTTTTTTTTTCTTTTTGTTATTATCAAAATTTCATGGCTTCTAATTAAGGATTTTGCTTGTCTTTATTGCAGGTAAAAGAAATGAACTTTAAACACAAAATGAGGTAAAAAAGAATCATTTGTACCTCTATTCTCAGGTTTATGGGTGTCCAATTCTTCCCTCTTTGCCCTCTTTTGTTTTGGGCATAGAACCTAGAAATTTCATACCTATTCTATGTAAAGTCTAAGTAACTTTTATGTTTGTTTGAATCGATTATTATTATTTTTTTGTGTGCAGCAAGCCCTCTCGTTCCAGATTTGGAACCATGGTGCTGATACCATGTGTAAGACCCATGTCCTAGACTTCGAATTTTCTCAATATAAATATTCTCTCTTTTGGTTCTGTTCAAATTTCTGTTTTAGATTAGGGTTTTTGTTTTAGTTTAAGTGCCTATAAAATATCATGTGAAATTTCATTTACAGGTTTGAAAAAAATATATACTAGTTACTATTCTACCATCATTTTTTTTGCAGCATATATATATGCATAAATTTACAATAATAATTTCATGAGTTATAACTTTCTAATTAATATTTAGAAGGGATTTATACCTGAATGAGAATTACCTGGTAGATAGCTAGATGTCCCTTTTTAATTGTTCCTTTCCCTTCTGTTTGTTATCCCTACAACCAAAATTCTCCCCCACCAGAAAACTCAACCAGCCCAAACTGAATTTGCCACCCTGCCAACCGGAGAGGTATCACCGACCACCTAGCTCCAAAGGTACCCCTTTGGACCCCAGAGCCCAAACCGAGTACAAGCCAACCTGGTTCTATCCCACTACAATTTATCCAACAAGAACCCCCTTCTCCCTGCTCTGTAATTTTCTTCTATCTCTGCTCAAAATTCCCCAAAACATGCTAAGGTGAAGATGATCCCTTCTCCCCCTCCTCTTCTTAGCCTTATCCTCCTCCTTGCCGACTCTTTCCCCTCTACCATTAATACCCTATCCCTAACATAAATGTTTCAACCCCCATGTCATTCCTCAAGCCCTTAACCTTTGATTCTCATTAATAATTAAAATATTATATATATATTGTGGAATAAATGCATCAGTCGATTCACAAGTGTTTTATTTTTACATGTTTCAACCATAATAAATTCTAATTTACATTCTTGGACTTGTAACTCAAGTTTCACAATTCTAACTAATAAATCATTTTTATTTAATTAACTGAAATATAATTCAACACTTGTTTATTAATGGCATATTGTATTTATAATTTACACCATGGTTCTAAACAACTACGACATAATTATAATAAATTAAGTAATATATAAATTAAACCTTATCCCCATTTTTAATTAATTAATTAATATCATTTGATACGTAATTAATATTACCCTTCCAAGTTAATATTATCCTTACTAACATTACAATCACCTTTTAACATTTTAACCCTTAATCTTTACTAATCAAGCTGATTAACATTCAATTAAGGATTACTAACCAAATGCATTATTTACTACCTAAGTTAACCGTAACTTGTTTATTAACCGACAATAATTAATCATTAATCGACAATATTTAACATAAATCAACATTATTAACCTTAATCAATAATAATTAACATTAATCAACAATAATTAACATTAATCAATATTACTAGCATTAATCGACAATAATTAACATTAATCAACATTATTAATGTTAATCGACAATAGTTAACATTAATCAATATTATTAACATTAATCGACAATAATTAACATCAATCAACATTATGAACATTAATCGACAATAATTAACATTAATTAAAATTATTTACATTAATCGAAAATAATTAACATTAAGTTACTCATTTGACCTATTACATTATTTTAATCATTAATTTACTAACTCAACATATTAATTTAACCTCTTGGTTAGATAAGTAGTAATAATGTAATTAATGCCTAAACATTATAGTTCAGTATTATTTCACACAATTTATAAATATGTAGGCAAGTTATGTAAGCGTAGCTACTGCTTACATACCTCGCGTAAGTACACTAACAGTACTAAATCACACACATCAATCATAATCACGAAATTTATTTTTTACTGACACAGGTTTAAACATAGTTTGCAAGGTACAATCTTTTATCTAACTACATCTTATTAAGTTATGAACAATTCATACATTACTAAGTTATGACACATAATCAATCAAAGGTTTTCAACATACACAGTTAGATAACGTTTTCTTCCCGACTTCAAGCTACACCTATCTACCTACATCATCTACCTAATCACAACTAACTTCCACATCCTTTCCTTTCCTCCACTGGACTAGTGTCAATCCATGACCGACTCCAGTTAGAACCCGTAAGCGGAAGTGTCGACTACACTGACCAAGCTTCCCTAGCATAAAACCACCAGTCATCATCACACACCTTGGGGAGCGCACCATAGCACAACCCTCCCATGACTCTAGGTTTCGGGGATAAACGGTGGGTAAATCCTCCACCCTCGTAATGGAACAAGGGACTACGTCTACACCGACATAATAACTGCGTTGCACTTCTACCCTGTTTCTCATCATATAACCAATTTGGGTGGTTGAGTTTCCCGAAACCCTACCCCACCCATACATCATAATAATCATGCATAAATAAATAATGCATCAGTTGCATACAATTTATCTTTCGGAGTCCATGTCCCCGAGGCTCTCCCACCTCGTAGGATCTAGCTATCACTTATCCATTTTAACATGTAAGTTAGTCTCCGACATATGATATAGAATAACGTGCATAAATCCTTGACATGTACACATACATTTCATCACAATAAAACAATAATCAGTTCATTTATTCACCATGCACCTGGCATAACATTCATTCATTCAACATATAAATTTAACGGTATACATGTACCCATCATTAAGTAATTTGCATATATGAGACATAATTAACACATGATACATATTGAAACATGACTACATATCATAATTCTAACATCACACACACACATATACATCTCAACAAAATAATAGAACCATATGTCCATAGTTTCGTCAAACCGATGAAGTCTCACAATCAAGAAAATACAACATATAATAATAGTTCAGGTAGAAATGTCAAAATGGGTCGTTACATACACCCACCCTTCAGGAAACTTCATTCCGAAGTTATGGTCAAAATAGTGTGGGATAATCACAACGCATGGTCTCTGTGTCCTCCGAGGTAGCAAAACCTGGGCTATACCGATCCCACTAGACCTTAACCTAGTCCACCATATGGTGCCTCAGCTGTCTAACCCCACGGTCCAATATACGTAACGGTTCAACCCTGATGGTCTCCTCGTCCGAAACCTATAGTTCCTTCCAATTTATTTTATGAGACTCATCAAATACATAATGTCGTAAAACATATACATGAAAAACATTATGAGTTTTGTGCAAATGGGGTGGCAACGCAAGATGATACGTGATGGGTCCAACCTTCTCTAAAATTTCAAAGGGTCCTATAAATTTTGGCAACAACTTTGTCCCTTTCCCAACCCGAATTACTCGATAATTAATGGCGACAAATTTGTCCCTTGTCCCTTTCCCAACCCGAATTACTCGATCCTCTAACCTTTCCCAGCTCAATGGTGTTCTACATGGCCTGCCATATAATGCTTCATATGGAGGCATCCCAATTGACCTATGGTAACTGTTGTTGTAAGAAAAATCTACCAAAGGTAACTGTTGTTGTAAGAAAAATCCTAAGCATGTCCTCCATCACCTGATTCACTCTTTCTGTTTTCCCATTTGTCTCTGGATGGTATGCGGTGCTTAGGCTCAGCTAAGTACCTAACGCAGATTGTAAACTTGTCCAAAACCTAGACGTAAACTTGGAATCCCTGTCTGAGATAATATTCTTGGGAAACCCATGGAGATGAACTACTTCATTTATGAACACACAAATGACATTCGTGACATCATAGGTCTCCTTAACTGGAATGAAGTGAGCATTTTTGGTCAGTTTGTCAATGATGAACATAATGGCGTCATGCCTATGAGAGGTAAGAGGAAATCCCACCACAAAGTCCATGTAGATAACCTCCCACTTCGACATAGGAATGTCATGTGGCTGTAATAGTCCTGTCGGGTGGTGATGATCAGCTTTTACCTGCTGACACTCAAGGCACCTATCGACGAATTTGATCACCTCATTTTTCATCCCTACCCAAAAGAAGAGTTGCTTCCTGTCTACGTACATATTCTTTACACTCAGGTGTGCACAATACATTGCTTTGTGGGCTTCCTTAAGGATAGTCTCTCTAATATCTCCCTCCTCGGGAATATACATCCTCCCTTGATACCGTAACAAACCATCGGCTTCCAACTCATAGCCTTCAAACATAGGTCCCACCGGTTTCCCATTCTGAAGATTCGACGTGACCTTTAGATACCAACTATCCCCAATTATCTGTCCTAAAACTTTTTCCCTCAAAACAACCCTCAAAGGTATGAGAGAGAAAATTCTTGGTTTTCTGCTTAAGGCGTCGGCTACTACATTCTCCTTCCCTTTGATGTATGAAATCCCAAAATCATACTTGCTCATGAATTCACTCCATCTCCTTTTCCTAGCATTTAGGTCTCTCTGATTGAAGATATACCTTAAGATTTGGTGATCAAACTTGAGCTCAAAGCTTCGTCCAACAAAGTAATGTATCCAAAGATTTGAAGATAACATCACTACAACCAACTCTAGGTAATGGATACGGTAGTTCTCTTCATGTGTTTTTGAATTTCTCGATGCATAAGATATTACCCCACCTTCATGCATCAACTCTTCACCCAAACCTTGCCTTGAGGCATTTGTGCAAACTATGAATTCCTTCTCCATATATGGCACTTATAGAATTGGTGCACTTGTCAATAGTCTTTTCAGCTCGGTGAATACGAGATCGCATTCATCTATCCATTCATACCTAATGCCTTTACGTTGTAGGGTAGTTATGGGTTTTGCGATTTTTGAGAAACCCTCGACAAAAATTCTATAATACCCACCTAACCCCATGAAGCTTCTCACTTCATGCACATTCCTTGGCACAGGCCAATCCATTATCGCCTTCACCTTCTCAGGGTCCACTGAAATTCCCTCACCGGAAATTATATGCCCTATATAATGGATCTCCTTCTGATAGAACGAGCACTTGGACAGCTTACTGTACAACTTTTTCTCTCTTAAGCATGACAACACTATTTGCAAGTGTTTTTCATGCTCCCTTTCATTCTTGGATTAGATAAGGATGTCATTCAAGAAGACCTGCATAAACCGATCTAAGTATTTTTTAAACATGATATTCATGAGGCTCATGAATACAACTGGGGCATTGGTCAAACCAAAGGGTACCACTACAAATTCATAGTGCCTGAACCTTGTTCGAAAAGCAGCCTTAGGTATGTCATCATCCATAATTCGTAGTTTGTGGTAACCTGATCGCAAGTCAATCTTTGAGAAGACTGACGCCCCTTTCATTTGATCAAAGAGGTCATCAATTCAACGTATCGGGTACATATTCTTCACTATGTCTCTGTTCAAATCTCGGTAATTGATGCAAAGATGCAAGGAACCATCCTTCTTCTTTACAAAAATCACTGGTGCACCCCATGGTGAAATGCTTGGCTTGTTGAACCTTAGGTTTAGCAATTCCTTCAACTACATTTGCAATGCACAAAGTTCTGGGGCCGTCATCCTATATGGTGTCTTCGATTTTGGATCCGAACCGGGTTTTAATTCAATGGTAAAATCAAGTTCCATCTTAGGAGTTAACCCAGGTAATTCCTTTGGAAAGACATCACTGAATTCGGCTAACACTGGGTACTCATCAAATGAGGGCCCCTTCTCATTGTTTACCACTTCAATAATGTACAACTGACATTATTTTCGTATACATCGCTTTACATTCATCGTGGATATGAAACGTAGGGACACCTTCCGTTTGACACCCTGGATCTCGATGGCCTCTCCTTTTTCATCAAAGCAAAGAACTTTCTTCCCATAACAGTCGAAGAAAGATTGATGTTCCTCTAGCCAGTTCATACCTATGATGAGATCATAAGTTCTGAGGGTTGTGACGTACACCTTGACTTGTGTAACACACACCCCGAGATCCACTATGCACTTGTAGACACTAGGTCCTACTGATCCGTATCGTGTCCATGAAGCACAAGGGGGACAACAGTTCGTCTGAATGAGTCGGCTCTGTTATGGCGGAATCTTAATAAACAGAATGAGCAAAAGCAAGATTATGCAATACAGATGACACAATAGACACAGACAATATGTAGGAATGCGAACCGTTCTAGATTGATCAAAATCCCATGTATATTACAATAGTTTACATGCTTATAAAGAAATCTAAGACGCTTGGGTGCTTGCCTGTTATGTTCAGTTACAAGAAGAAGTTAGAGCGGTTCAACTGTTCAACCGTTACAGTTGACTGGAAGATAGAGAGACAGTCTGTCGAGGTTCGACAGTCGCTGGTCACATGTCAACGCTGCATGTCGATGTCGTGAACTGTGAGGTCACTGAACATGTCGAAGGTGATGAAGTTGTTGAAGTCATGTCGCGTCAAAACTTGTCGAAGTTGTATCAACAGTGAAGACTAGTCGAGGATGTCGAAGTTAGTATTTGACAGTGAATGCCAACTGCGATGTGGATCAGACCTCCTTCCTTAAGAAGCAATGGACCCCATTGTTTGCTCGCGATGGTGAGTAAACTTGTCAATTACTTTAGTAGCAGAGTACCACTTTCCTTGAGATGGGATCTAGCCATCTTTGGCAACCTGAAAAAAAAGGAATTTTGTTCGTCCTTGTAAGGCGTACCCGTCATCCCACAATGGTGTCGCAAGGAAGAGGCTCCTGAACATCTAGATGGATGCCTTCGGGTTCTGCTATTGAGAAGTCATTATGTTCCAACAAGGGTGCATGGTATGGTCAAGAGTAGATCCACATTAAAGACTGGATGCAGACCCAAGCAAGCAGGAATGTCGAGCTGGAAAGCGTTCTCACCAATCTGTCGAAGAATATTGTATGGACCATATTGCAAAGGTTTTAACTTCTTGAAAAGTCCTATGAAACACTCCTTCTTAAGATGTAGCCAAACCTTATCCACAATGCAAAATGTATGAGGAATGCGATGCTTGTCGTGTCGGGCCTTAGCTTTCTCGTTTTCTCTATGCAACATATCCTGTGCTTGTCGCTGAATGTCGCAAATATTTTCTCGAAACTTGACTGCTTTATCAACTTCTCACTGACTGCGATTTGTGTCACAGTCTAGCTATGTCGAGGAGCGGATCAAGTCGATAGGCGCTGAGGGTTGAAATCCATAACAGACTTCAAAGGGACTCTTGCTTGTAGAGTTGTGCTGAGCATGATTGTAGCTATGCTGAATGTATGGAAAACTTTCATCCCATGTGCGTCGATGCTGGTGATTGTACATGTGAAGTAGTTGTACTACCAAGTGATTCACAACTTCCGTCTGTCCGTCGATCTAAGGATGGAAAGCTGTCAATAATGAGAGTTGCATGTCTATATGTTTCCAGAGGGTCTTCCAAAATATGCTGACGAATCTGACATCTCGGTCAAAAATGATGGTTTTGGGTAAACCAAAGTGTTTCCAAACATGTGTAAAGAAGAGCTGAGTAGTCTGCTGCACTGTCGTGGTCTTCTTACATGGTATAAGAATGGCCATCTTGAAAAATCGGTCGACTACTACTAATATTGTGTCATGCTGATGTTTGGTAGTAGGTTAACCTGTCAAGTAGTCCATAGAAATAGATTCCCATGGTTCGCTAGGAACTGGAAGAGGTGTGTACAATCCCTGTCGTTGATTATGCGGTTTAGCAATGGTACAAACCACGCATGATCAAATATAATTGTTGACGTCAGATTTAAGTGTAGGCCAGAAGAAATACTTCTGCAGAATAGCAAGTGTCTTTGCTACTCCAAAGTGTCCTATGGTCTTGTTGTAGTGCACATCCCAAATGAGCTGTTGTCGTTGCTCACCGGTCGGTACACAAAGCTGTCCAAGCTTGTATAGCAAGGTATCTTTCAGGAAGTAGTCGGAGTCTGAGGTCGACAACTTGTTAGTTTGTAACTGTCGGTAAACTGCTGAGAATTCGTTGTCATCCTCGTACAACTGTTGCCAAGTGGTTGTGTCGTAACCCTGCATACTCATCACTGTCAAGAGGAGAGTAATGGGTGGTCGACTGAGGCAATCTGCAATGGTATTAGCCTTTCCTTTTCGATACTTAATCACCAACTGAAATTGTTGTAGGTAATTAATCCACTTGTGTTTTCGGTTTGTCTACAACTTTGATTGTGTTGGAGCGAACTGTAGAGGCTTGTGATCAGTAAGAACGACCGTTTCCTTGCCAAGGATGTAATGCCTTCATTGCTTGAGAGCTTGCACAATGGCATACAGTTCTTTTTTGTACGTCAAGTATCTTCTAACTGTGTCGTTAAAAGTCTCAGAATGAAAAGCGACTGGGTGACCAAACTGATTGATCACTGCGCCCAAGGTATAGTCCGATGTGTCCGTCTCAATCTCAAAGGACTGATGCAAATCAGGTAACACAAGTACTGGTGCAGCGCAGACCCTGTGTTTGAGTTGTTCAAATGCTGCTTGATGTGTTTTTGTCCATTGAAAGACAGTTTTCCTGTTTCCCTTCGTCAACTGATTCAAGGGCCAGGATATGTTACTGAAGCTGAGTATGAATCGTCGATAGAAATTCGCCAAGCCAAGAAAAATTCTTAGTTCTTGAATGCTTCTAGGAATGGGCCAATCTTTGAGGATCTGTACTTTGTCTGGATTGATGTGAATGCCTACAGATTCAATTACATACCCCAAATATTTGATGTTGGTAATCGCAAAAGAGCACTTGTCCATGTTCAAATAGAGCTAATGTTGTTGGAGAGTGTCGAGGACTTGTCAAAGATGTCCGACATGTTCTTCCCAAGATCAACTGAAAATCAATATGTCATCCAGATAGACAATAACCCATTTGCCAATGAAAGTTTGGAGAAGGTTATCCATATGTCGCATGAAGGTCGCAGGTGCATTGGTTAAGCTGAAAGGCATGACTAACCATTCAAACAATCCTTCCTTGGTCTTGAAAGCAGTTTTCCACACATCTGAGGGCTCGATTGGAATCTGATGGTATCTTGACTTGAGGTCGAGCTTAGTAAAGAATTTAGCACCTTTCAGAAAGTTGATAATCTCATCTATCCACGACAGAGGGTACCAATTCTTCACCGATATTTTGTTGAGAGATCTATAGTCGATGCACATGTGCCAAGTCCCGTCTTTCTTCGGAACTAGGACGACTGGACTTCCACAAGGAGAGGAGCTGGGTCGGATATGACCTTCGTCGATTAACTCTTGGATTTGTCTACGAATCTCTTCATTTTCAAGAATGGATCTTCTGTAAACATATGCGTTAGGCAAAGAAGAACCAGGAACAAGTTCAATGGAGTGTTTTACCTGGCAATGCTGAGGTACTCCATTTGGATATTGAAAGAGGTTCTGGTACTCATCAAGAATATGATTGACTTACTGCTTCTGTTGAGAGCTGCATTGGTCGATGACTTGACTCATTGCTGTAGTCGTTTAGAATGTTGCGGCTTGATCATGATTAATGCAAATTTCTGAGCATGATTGATGAGCTTCTTCGTCTGTTTGGAAGATATCAGTGTAACCGTCGGTGTAGGTTGACGCTCTGGTATGATGAACCATCGATTTTGGATTCTGAAAATCACCTTCTGAGGCCGTGACTGATAACTTCCATGTCTATCCCAGAGGTAAGGTTTCCCAAACAGGGCGTCGGCTACGGAGAGTGGTGCCACGTCTTAGAGTACTTCATCTTCAAAAAGTTTTATGAAGTAGGCGAGCTTGCATTGTCGAGTGGTCCGTAGTTCTTGTCCATCCTTCATCCAATCGATGTTGTAAGGCTGAGGATGCGGGGTGGTAACAAGACCTAATTTCTTCACGAATTCTTTAGAAACGAAATTCTTTTGGCTCCCGTTGTCCACGATCAGATGCAATGGGTTGCTCTGGACCCATATCCATGTATGGAACAAGCACTCTCGTTCCTCCTCATCGACAATAGTCGAGGTTGCTTGAGTTGTCGAGGTCAAAAGAGTCGTCGTGTCTGGATCAGATTCTTCCACCATCTTTTCGAATGCGTCGAAGGTCGCACTTTTGTAAAAAATGTCTTCCGAGCTTTGCATTCAGACGTATCATGCCAAGATGAGTGGTGGTAATCACACCATTTTCTGGTCGGCGGTTGTTTGCTATGTTCCCTTTTATAAAAAGGCTTCTTACCATTGTCAGGATTTGGTGGTGTTGGCTGAGAAGATCTCAAGTTGTCGTAATTGGCTGGTGTCTTCTTATCGAGTGGTCTTCCTAATGTCGGCTTTGTCGCGAAACATGTTTTTCCTTTATGCTTGGTTTCCAGTTTGCTGGCGTAGTGGAAAGCATTCGCAAGCGTATTGACAGTCAAAAATTTCATCTCCTACTGGATGTACTGAGACAATCCGCTGGTGTATTTTAGAATAAGCAATTTCTCTTCTTCTTGGACGCCAAGTCTTGCCATGAGTCGATAGAACGCGTCAGTGTAACTCTATACTGATTGGTCTTTCCATTGCCTTAGCTGTTGCCACTTCTTATACTGCTGCTTGAGGTATTTTGGCGAGTAAAATTCCTTCCGGATGTGTTCGACGAATTTATCCCATGTGTCGATGGGGTCTCCGTTTTTCTCCATCTTTTTCAAGAGGTTCTCCCACCAGTAGTGCACAGAGGTTGACATCTTTAAGGACGCAATGATGACTTTTTCAGCTTCGGAGAGTTGATTTACAGCGTAATAGGATTCCAATTGTTGCACCCAATTGTCGACGGATTCTGCATCAATATTTCCTTCAAGATTCGGTATGTCAAGATTCATTTGCACTTTGAAGGGGCTGATTTTATCGGAGTGAGTTCTCATTGAGGATCCTCCAGATGTTGAAGCGAATCGCAAGAGAATCTCATTGAACTGGGTGGACATTTTAGTTCGTTGTCGAGCCAGAGCTTGCTCAATAAGCTGTATTGTCTCGTTGGATGCATGTCTATCGTCTGTTCCTTCTACCATATCTGAAGATCGTGTCTGCTTGGATTGCTGAGATTGCGAGCGAGTTTGAACCGGCATAAGTCAGGTAAATTCAAGAGAAGTGTATACACAGAACTTAAGCAAGAAAACTAACTATGCTCTGATACCAATGACCCAGATCGTGTCCAGGAAGCACAAGGGGGACAACAGTTCGTCTGAATGAGTCGGCTCTGTTATGGCGGAATCTTAATAAACAGAATGAGCAAAAGCAGGATTACGCAATACAGATGACACAATACACACAGACAATATGTAGGAATGCAAACCATTCTAGATTGATCAAAATCCCATGTATATTACAATAGTTTACATGCTTATAAAGAAATCTGAGACGCTTGGGTTCCTTCCCGTTACGTTGAGTTACAAGAAGAAGTTAGAGCAGTTCAACTGTTCAACCGTTACAATCGACTGGAAGATAGAGAGACATTCTGTTGAGGTTCGACTGTTTCTGGTCGCATGTCAACGCTGCATGCCGATGTTGCGAACTATGAGGTCGCTGAACATGTCGAAGGTGATGAAGTTGTCGAAGTCATGTCGCGTCGAAACTTGTTGAAGTTGTCTCAACAACGAAGACTAGTCGAGGATGTCGAAGTTAGTATCCGACAACAAATTCCAACTGTGATGTGGATCACCTACCGCTTACTTTACCCCTGAATCCCTTTCGACTAAGTTGAAATTGTCATGCTCGTAGGCTACCAACCCACATTTTCCTAATGCATATGGAGAAATAAAACTATCTGTAGCACTAGGATCAAACAATATTCTAAGTTTAACATTATTGATCATACTTGATGATTCCACCACAGTGGATTGGTGCTCTGCTTGATGGTTGTTTACTGCTACCGAGATATGATTCTTACTACCCCCACTCCCCATTGGAGCCTTTCCTTCTCGATGCACTATACTAGATCGAAATTTGGGATAGTCA
Source organism: Larix kaempferi (assembly GCA_027924585.1). Classification (NCBI taxonomy): domain Eukaryota; kingdom Viridiplantae; phylum Streptophyta; class Pinopsida; order Pinales; family Pinaceae; genus Larix; species Larix kaempferi. Next base: position 1,514,431 of record BSBM01001010.1, read on the forward strand.
CGCTAGTAATGTGGACCTCCACACACCCAACAAGAAACCTATAATGGAGTGGGAAAGATAACCTTTTCAGACCTCTAAGAGGGGTTCCTCCCACTGGGACCCCTTCCCCTTCCGACTGATCCTCTAAAATTCCTCTCACCTGGGTGAGTTCCTGTGGCTGATTTGGGCACCGCCTTATAGCACTAGGATCAAACAATATTCTAAGTTTAACATTATTGGTAATACCTGATGATTCCACCACAGTGTAGTGGTGCTCTTCCTGATGGTTTTTTACTACTTCCGAGATCTGATTGTTACTACCCCCACTCCCCATTGGATCCTTTCCTTCTCGATGCACTGTACCAGATCAAAATTTAGGACAGGCACGCAGGTAATGTGGACCTCCACACCCCCAATAAGAAACCTGTAATGGAGTGGGAGAGATAACCTGTTCATAACTATGAGAGGGGTTCCTCCCCCTGGGACCCCTTCCCCTACTAACTGATCCTCTAAAATTCCTATCACCCCGGTGAGTTCCTGTGGCTAACTGGAGCACCGCCCTAGTTGCCATTGATCTATCTACCACCACAACTCTTGGTGTGTTCCTGTTTCCGTAGGGAGGTGGCCTCGCATACCCTCCCCAAGGGTAGCTTCAAGGGGCCTTCCCTACAAACCTTGATTGTTGAGAGCTGAATGACCTGATGGGATTTGCACTAAGCATCTCCTCTGTGTAATGAGCGCAATCTACCGCTTCGGAAACTGAAGTCAGTTTCCACATCCATACTTGGGCCCTGATCTTGGTATTGAGCCCATACACGAAGGGCTCAACATGGCATTCGTCGTTGTCCAATTAAGGAATGCACTTGACTAATTCCATGAACCTTTCTTCATACTCCTCCATGGATAGATGCCTTTGTACCATGGCATGAAGGGACCCTTCTTGTTCCTCCTGGTAGGATGCGGGTAAGTACTTCCCTTTGAACTTTTCCACAAATAGTTCCCATGAGACCGTGTCTAGTGTAAGGTGCAACTTCCTTTCTTGGTTTCCCCACCAATTCAAAGCTACCTCCTTTAGTTTAAATATGGCGATCTTGGACCTGGACATGGAAGTGTACTCCTGTAAGGTTAAGCACTTCGTCATCTCTTCCAACCAAGATTCGGCTCAAATACCTACTCGACCCCCTGAAAAATCTGAAGCCTTATCTTCTGAAGCTCCCTTGTGATACCTTGACGTGGAGGTCTCGGTACCATGTTCACTGCTACTTCAGGAATTTATTCCCTTAGTGGAGGGGCCTCCACTTCTACCTCTGAGGTAACACTTCTTCTCTGTAGTTCCCGGAGTGTTTCGTTTATTGCCTCCAGAGAGCACAATATAAGGATGATCTCCAGCGATGGTGCTGGTGCATTCAGCTCAAGTAACGTCGTCGCCTGACCTCACCCCCGACTTTCTCACGTCCTTACCATGTTTAACTCTATATCATGGCATAATACAACAATTGGCATATGTTGACATCAGGACTAGGTTACTATTAAACTCATGCTTAGGCCTACTAGAGTGTGAAAGTTTATTTCTCTCTTCACCTATAAACGGATTTTACGTGATACCGAGGTGAATGTCTGACAGGGTAAGGGTACGTGGTCACTACTACATCCATAGCGGGCATCACCGTTGTGAGCCACATGTATAAGACACGATGTCTTAGTTTCGTTTGGCATTGTGTCATCCTCTTGCCTTCGATAGTCACCGATGACCGCACCCACTACCAGGGTCACTCTCAAGGAGATCCCTCGGCGTGAAACGCTCTATCTCACTTAATTTATCCTAAAATTTTATTTTATTATTATTATTATTATTTATTTAACTCAAGTTGCCTTCAAACACAATAACCATGTTAATTTGATTTGTAGGACCCATGTCCTAGTTTATCTCATGTTTATAAATTAAACGCATCGGGACTAGGTTACTATTAAACTCATACTCAAACCTACTAGAGTGTGAAATTTTATTTCTTTCTTGACCCGTAAACGAGTTTTACCTGATATTGAGGCGAATTCCTGACAGGGTAAGGGTACGTGGTCACTACTACATCCCTAGCGGGAATCACCATTGTGAGCTGCGGGTATAAGACATGATGTCTTAGTTGCATGTGGCACTGTGTCATACTCCTACCTTCGGTAGTCACTGACCGCACCCATCGCTAGGGTCACTCTCGGTGCGATCCCTCGGATTGAAACGCTCTATCTCACTTAATTTATCCTAAAATTTAATTTAATTTTATTATTATTATTTATTTAACTCAAGTTGCCTTCAAACCCGGTAACCATGTTGCGTTTATGTGTAGGACCCATGTCCTTGTTTATCTAATGTTTATAAATTAAACCTATGGTGTCATAGGTTAATTAATTAGTACTTAATCCTAACATAAACTTTCAATTGTAAATTTAATTAATTATTTAATAACTTAATTATATTAATATTTACAATAGTAAATGGTATTATATTAATATTAAATTCTATTAACCTTAATCAAATTTAAAGAACTTAACATAATTCAATTTAAACATAAAATTTTAGTAATAAAATAAAATAAAAATTTGATTTAACCACAATTGATATATATATATATTATCAAACTTCAATTAATAACATCTATATTAATAACCAAATTAATATAGAACTTAGTGTGAACGTAACCATATCTAAATTTAACCAAGCCCTATCTTTGCGAACCCTAACCCTAAGTGACCGACATGCGTGCAATGAAACCCTAAAAGGGGCAATCCCAGGTGTTTAACGCCATTTCACCCTTCTCTTGTGAGGGTTCAGTTCTGAAACAACTCTGCGAGCTTGCATTGAGCTCCACTGTTTGGCTGACCCTTTTCCTCTTGTGGGGTGTTCCACACTGAGCTGCACCCAACAAGTGGAGGCACGACTTGGAATCAACCCACAGAGGGCTCTTTATAGGGGAAGTTGCTACATAAATGTGGATGAATAAGGGCTCTATCCTCCTTGGATACTTGATGTGAGCAATGCTCCTTGCGACTTGTCATTTGGAAGAAGGCTAGTGCGGTATCCCTAGCGGCGTTGGCGAGCAGGAGCGGGGTCCTGCCCATGTCTGAAGGTATGAATTTTTTTTTAAAATATTTAAATATATATGGTTTATGCTAGCCGACCTGGCCTGCACGTCCTCCCTTCCGACACTTACTTTAGGAAGAAATCATGGCCATGGAACTTTGAACTGGAGCAATCCGACAGTCTAAATGCACAACCCAAATGAGCCAAGCGCTAGAGATCTTTTGTTTCTAGTGGTTTTGGGGAAAGTGTTGGGCTTGTGCTTCAGTGTTAAGATGATATTTAGGAATCAACCAAGCTATGAGGTGCCCAAAGAGTCCATCCCTTCATTGGAGGTTGCATTGGTATCTTTCACTGGTCACGTTACCCTCTCTCCTTGTAGGGAGGTGTGGCTTCCAGGCCAGTCAAGGGCCTAGCTCTCCCACCATTCAAAGGTTGTACGAACACACATCCTGGCCCTCAATATGGAGCAGTTTAGCGGCCCTCACTCGCCCAGCTAGACTCATAGGTTCTCATTCCTCTCTCTTTGCACAACCGCAGCTCGTGGCCTCTCCTCTACACAAGTATCACCCCTTTCTTCGCAAACCTTTCCCTTTTTGCTCGCCCAGGCCAATCCACTCTACGGAAACGGGCCGCGGCCTCCTTCTCTACATAGGTCGGGCCCTCCCTTCACGCAGGTTGTCTCTCTTCCTGGACGCATTGTGCACATACTATGATCCTCGTGGCTTGGTACCTAGCCTTGTAATTTGTGTTGTGACTTGGCTTGGATCGTGTTCGATACTCAATGACTTGGTGGAGGCCATGGTTTCCTGCTCATCCGACCGCCAAGTTTTTTATTATTTATATATTTTCTTTTCTTTCAAATAAATTTGTTTCTTTTTCTTTCTACTCATTAGAGACTGAACGTGTCGAGAATGCAAGAATGCAAGATATCGAGGAGCTATAGGTTGATGGGCTTTCGCATGGGGTGGATTATTTTGGGTAATGAGTATGATGTCTCGGCCTAACATTGGCTTGAAACTAGACAAAAGGCCCATAATAATTGTTTTTTGTGTTATTATCAAGAAAATGTGGTTATATAAATATCCATTATTCATATAATATTATTATTATATATATATATATATAATTTGTTTTTATACAACTCTATCCCTATTTTCTTTTCTTTTTGTTATTATCAAAATTTCATGGCTTCTAATTAAGGATTTTTCTTGCCTTTATTGCAGGCAAAAGAAATGAACTTTAAACACAGAATGAGGTAAAAAAAATGCCATTTGTACCTCTACGCTCAGGTTTATGGGTGTCCAATTCTTCCCTCTTTTGTTTTTGGCATAGAACCTAGAAATTTCAGACCTATTCTATGTAAATTCTAAGTAACTTTTATGTTTGTTTGAATCAATTATTATTATTTTTTTTGTGTGCATCAATCCCTCTGGTTCCAAATTTGGAACTATGGCTATGATACCATGTGTAAGACCCATGTCCTAGACTTCGGATTTTCTCAATATAAATATTCTCTCTTTTGGTTCTCTTCAAATTTCTGTTTTAGTTTAGGGTTTTTGTTTTAGTTTAAGTTCTTGTAAAATATCATGTGAAATATCATTTACAAGTCTGAAAAAAAAATATATATACTAGTTACTATTCTACCATCATTTTTTTTACAGCATATATATATATATATATATGCATAAATTTACAATAATAATTTCATGAGTTATAACTTTCATAATTAATATTTAGAAGGTATTTATACTTGAATGAGAATTACATGGGAGATAGATAGATGTCCTTTTTTAGTTGTTCCTTTCCCTTTTCTTTGTTGTCCCTGCAACCAAAATTCTCCCCCACCAAAAAACTCAACCAACCCAAACTGAGTTTGCCACCCTGCCAACCGGAGAGGTCTCATCGACCATCTAGCTCCAAAGGTACCCCTTTGGACCCCCGATCCCAAACCGAGTACAATCCAACCAGTTCTATCCCACTGCAGTTTCTCCAACAAGAACCCCCTTCTCTTTTCTCAGTAATTTTCTTCTATCTCTGCTCTGGATTCCCTAAAACATGCTAAGGTGAAGATGATCCCTTCTCCCCCTCCTCTTCTCGACTTTATCCTACTCCTTGACGACTCTTTCCCCTCTACCATTAATACCCTATCCCTAACATAAATGTTTCAACCCCCATGTCATTCCTCGAGCCCTTAACCTTTCACTCTCATTAATCATTAAAATATTATATATATATATATATATTGTGTAATAAATGCATGGGTTGGCCCACAAGTGTTTTATTTTTACACGTTTGAACCCTAATAAATTCTAAGTTACATTCTTGGACTTGTAACTCAATTTTCACAATTATAACTAATAAATCATTTTTATTTAATTAACTCAAATATAATTCAACACTTGTGTATTAATGGCATATGGTATTATTTATAATTTACACCATGGTTCTAAACAACTACGACATAATTATAATAAATTAAGTAATATATAAATTAACCCTTATCCCTATTTTTAATTAATTAATTATTATCATTTGATATGTAATTAATATTATACTTCCAAGTCAATATTATCCTTACTAACATTACAATCACCTTTTAACATTTTAACTCTTAGTCTTTACTAATCAAGCTCATTAACATTCAATTAAGCATTACTAGCCAAATGCATTATTTACTACCTAAGTTAACCATAACTTCTTTATTAATCAACAATAATTAATAATTAGTCGACAATATTTAACATTAATCAACATTATTAATCTTAATTGACAATAATTAATATTAATCAATATTACTAGCATTGATTGACAATAATTAACATTAATCAACATTATTAACTTTAATCGAAAATAATTAACATTAATCAATATTTTTAACATTAATCGACAATAATTAACATTAATCAACATTATTAACCTTAATCGACAATAATTAACATTAAATTACTCATTCGACCTATTCCATTATTTTAATCATTAATTTGCTAACTCAACGTATTAATTTAACCTCTTGGTTAGATAAGAAGTAATAATGTAATTAATGCCTAAACATTATAGTTCAGTATTATTTCACACAATTTATAAATATGTAGGTGAGTTATGTAGGTGATTTTAGTGTACATACCTTGTGTAAGTACACTAACAGTACTAAATCACACACATCAATCATAATCATGAAATTTATTGTTTACTAACACAGGTTTAAACATAGTTTGCAAGGTACAATATTTTACCTAACCACATCTTATTAAGTTATGAACAATTCATACATTACTGAGTTACAACACATAATCAATCAATGGTTTTCAACATAAACAGTGAGATCACGTTTTCTTCCCGAATTCAAGCTACACCTATCTACCTACATCATCTACCTAATTACAACTAACTTCCACATCTTATCCTTTCCTCCACTGGACTACCCTAAAATGTCAAGCCATGACTGGCTCCAGTCAGAACCCGTAAGAGGAAGTGTCAACTACATCGACCACGATTCCCCAGCAGGAAACCACTAGTCATCATCACACACCTTGGGGAGCGCACCATAGCACAACCCTCCCATGACTCTGGGTTTCGGGGATAAACGGTGGGTAAAGCCTCCACCCCCCTATTGGAACAAGAGACTATGTCTACACCGACATAATAACTACATTTCACTTGTACTTAGTTTGTCATCGTATAACCAATCTAGGTGGTTGAGTTTCCCGAAACCCTACCCCATTCATACATCATAATAAACATCATAATAATCATGCGTAAATAAATAATGCATCACTTGCATACCATTTATCTTTTGGAGTCCATGTCCCCGAGGCTCTCCCACCTCATAGGATCCAGCTATCACTTAGCCATTTAACCTGTAAGTTAGATTCCGACATACGATCTAGAATATCGTGCATAAATCCTCAACATGTACACATACATTTCATCATAATAAAACAATAATTTATTTATTTATTCACCATGCACCTGGAATAACATTCATTGATTCAACATATAACTTTAACGTTATCCACATACCCATCATTCAATAATTTGCATATATGAGACATAATTAACACATGATACATATAGAAACATGACTGCTTATAATAATACTAGCATCACACACACACATATATATCTTGGAAAAATAATAGAACCATATGTCAACAGTGTCAAACCAACGAAGTCTCACAATCAAGCAAATACAACATATAATAATAGTTCAGGTAGAAATGTCAAAATGGGGCATTACAGAGGTTGAATTGTTAACGGTTAGTTTTCAAAAATAAATTAAAAATTTTTTAAAAAAAATTCATACACTCACCATTACCATTATTAATTAATAATGACACATATTTCACATTTTCTAGTAAGCATGACTAGTAAGATTGAGATTTTAACTCCTCTAGGATTGAGATAATAATTGTGTACTATTCTTTCATGGGTCGATGCAATAAAATGGGCCAATGCGATATTTTATAAAGACTGACTAGTAATATCGATATTTGAGATAATAATGGTTGTAAAATCAAGATTGTAATAGCCTACTGTTCTCTATGTGGAAATGTGAAGTTTCATAGAGTTTATTTTGCACCGGAGTGTTATATTCCATAATATTTTCATGTTTATTCTTCACGAAATGTCTAATCTAACTTATACTTGTAAGCTTCTAAGATTTGTTTAGGGAGAATTACCTATCAACTTAGTAAAGAATAGATTCCATCCATTCTATGCTCTCTACGCTAGGTTGACATTTGTGTTTAGTACATGAAACAAAACAATTGTCTATAGAACCACCATTAGTGTTAAAAGAGACTTCCGGTTGAGAGGGAGGAAGATCATGAGTGGAAAAAAGAATAGGTTCTGGTTTTTCAAAAGTAGGGGGCGATGTTTCTAAGGGAGGTTTCAAAACCAACAACAAAAGAATAGATCTTCTAAATAAGACTTTAAGAAAAGGGACAAAAGTGGTTAATAATTCATCCAAAGTATGGGGCAATGGGGCTGACAAGGATATTGAAGGAGTTAGTATTACATACAAGAAACGTAGAATTGATCATATCCTTGATGAGGCTTAGAACAATAATTTGAAGAGCTAATTCTTCCATGTTTTTATTTAAGAGCAAAGCAAGGCTTTTGCAATATTTTTAGAGTAAAGCATGACTTTCAGGTTTTGAGAGTGAATTTGAGGCATGAGTCTCAAGTGGGATGATCATATTTAGATAGACACTTTGGTCCACTGGACCAGTACATGTGGAAATAGTGCACATCAATCTTTGATTTGTCTATAAAATTCTCTCAGAGAGATTATTCTAGTTGCACTTATTTACTATTGTAACTAAGACAACTTAAAATTTTAAGTCTGGTGTACAAAACTAAATCAGCTATATCTAAAATATTGTGGGTGTGTGCTTTTGAATAGCCTGATGCATGACTCTAAATTATTCTGCCACAAGTACTTAATTATTGATATGTACAATTGTTTGTAACAAAAATGGTTTGAAATTAGTATGTGAATGTCCTTAGTATGGTTTGAAGTAGTTTTATGTATATAAATTTATTTTTCAATTTAGGATTTAAATATTGTAATTTATTTACTTGGTAATATAATAATATATTAAAATTTTATTAATCCATTAAAATGAAAATTCTTCTATATCTACATTATTTTAGCAAGATATACCTATAATACTAAGATCCTACATTGGAATTTCATTTAATAAGCTAATCCATTAAAATGGAAATTCTTATATATCCATTATTTAACACTGACTCAGTCAATGGTAGAGAGTTGAAAACAACTGGTCATCTAATGTCCCATCTAAAAAGGAAAAAAAATGACGGTTGTTTATTTTATTGGGAAAATATTAATGGCTTGGAAACTATTTTGAGAACACCTCTCTTCATAAGAATTAGAATATATTTTAAGAACAATATCAGACTTAAATTTGAAAGTAGTAAACATTTTATTATCTGAATAAGCAGTTTCGGCAAGGTTCAGTGTTAAAGATTCAAGATAACTAGCACCAGCATATATTGATCTTAAATCCATACCTATCAAGCACCAAGAGGGATCCAATTTCTCAAGGTGTAATTTTTTTAGACTGGGTTTTAAGATGGATCTATGATCGTTTTAATATTTTATTTTATAAACCAACATAGATTTTTTTAATTACTTTTATTTTGGTTATAAATTTTTATTTTGTGAGCCGATATGAATTTTTTTTAACGGGTAGTTCCACGTTACATTACGTTACGTGACAATAGATCCTCCATACTGGATTATAGAGCACCTCGTTCCTCTCAATGCAACAAGAATAATGATTTCTTATCATATGTTACACCAATTTACATTAAATTCTTTGCCTATATTTTATCTCTTGCAATATGATATTATCTCTAATTCATAATACACACCTAGTTGATTGAGTAAATAAGAAGATAAATATTAGCAAATGATACCATACAAAAAGGCTTTGAAACTTACATCTTCTTGATATTTTTATCCCTCGTGGAGAACACATGATGTGGGGCTCTAATTGAGAAGTGATGGAATAATCTACAAGCGATGTGATTCAAACACATTTGATTCAAACTGTAAAAATACGTATCACAAATACACTTGTGTTAGATTCAAACTGTAAAAAGACATATCACAAATACCCTCGAATGCTAAAAAGAAATATCTTTCCATGCGAAGTGGGGAAAACCTAGTCATCGATTCAAGGTGAAATAATATTTAAATATAGTTGAAAATTGATACTTGTTTGCAATTTTTTATAGTTTTTGTAATTATAAACCATATAATTACAATCATACACCACTCATTTTTTTTTGTCTTCTCTCTGAACCAAGTCATGTTTCCATTCTTCCTCTCCTCCACCACATCCACATTCAACCGAATATCCACTCTTGATTGGTATTTTTCTAATTATCAACTTCACCACCTCTATTTCCTTCACAAGGAAAAAAAAGCATGCGACACATGCCTACTTCATAGAAAAAGGTTTGATGAAACGTGCAATGCGTGGTGGTGAATGGGCACTGGGAGATTGAAAGGGTGTCATGCATGGTCCTTACACTCAAAGAATGATGAATGGAATTTATATTTTTAAGAAAAAAATTCCATTGCCCACGTTGCTAGTATTTTCAACGAAATTTTATTTCCATGTCTTTCTTTATCTAACATGATGTTACACAATTTGTTTACCAAGAATAAATCTTAAAAATTGGAGGGATTTTTCTCATCTGGCATATCTACAAACTCTTCAATCTAGTAATCAAGCAAGATTTCCCTACACCTTAGACTTAGAGCCTCATTATTCCTATTTTAAAAAGTGGCGATAAAAATAACCCCTCTAATTATCGTACCATTATGATTATCCCTCTCTTAGCTAAATTATATGTTATTATCTCGGAAAAGAAGATATTGACACATGGATAGAAAGGGAAGGTAAGAGGGATAAAGAAAAAGTAGGTTTTAGAAGGCATCACTCAACCATGTACCACCTCGTTATGCTTAGGATCATTGCGGAGGTATGTCGGAATAATAATTCTGATTTGTTTGTTGCTTTGTGGACTTTAGAAAATATTTTGAGATAGTGCCTAGAAATAACCTATGGAATAGGTTAGAGGAGCTTAAGGTTCCTTTTGCGTTGATATATGGCGTGATAAGGTTATACAAAAATGTCATTTCCAAGTTTAATAACACTGAGGTGTCACCGACGGATATAAACTATAATATTGGAGTTAAGTAAGGCTTCCCCCTCTCCCCTACCCTTTTCAACATTTACATCGATAAGATAGAATGTTGTATAGAAGAATTAGGTTGTGTGAGAACGATGCTATCCAGGATAGTTATTATCCTTCTGATTTATGCTAATGAGATTGTTCTTATGGAAAGGTGTCCCTTTCATCTTGATAAGCAATTAAGAATTCTTAAATATTTATGCTCTAATATGGGTATGAGTGTTAAAACACCAACAACACAAAAGTTATGATTATAAAGACCAATAAATACAGGTCTACGCTAATTTTATATATGAAAATAGTGAATTTGAGGAAGTGACTTCTTACAAATATCTTGGAATTGATATTCATCACAAGATCAACTTGAATTATCGCATTGAGAAAAGGATTAACGAAAGGTGGAAAGCTTATTTTGGTTTTTAAAACAGTTGTAAGTTAGCCAACCTAGTCATATTGGATAAAAAGAAGTTCATGTTTAAAATTCTTTACATTCATGTTATCTTATATAGTTGTGAAGTGTGGGGTTGCAACATTTCTAGAGAATCATGGAGAAATATTGAGCAAATATTGAAACATTTTATAACTTATAACCACAAAATTAAAAGAAATACACCTTATCCTATTCTCCTCATAGAAGTTGGTCTTTCCCGCATCGAGAGCATGGTTATGAATAGGTATCTGTTGTAAAATCCCAAGATAAAATAAATGGGAGACGAGAGACTTCCTAAACTTGCTTTCAAATCAAGTCGAAACCACATGCGCCTTAAGCAGGGTTGGAGTAAAGATTCCATGGGTTGGTTAAGCCATTGGGGCATTGAAGAAAATGACACTTTGCAGAATATCAATAATGTCAAAAATATTATTACATATAAGTTTAAAGATAAAATTTGGATCGAGAAATATTTAGAGGTTAAAATAAAGTTAACAAACTATAAGGAGGTCATTAACCCTAATATGAAAGATCAGAAGTATCTCTCGATGTTAACTAGTTCAAAGAAGGAAATTAATATAAGCAAGATAAGAACAAACTCTCATGAGCTCCATAGAGAAGCAAGGCATTGGTCAATTCCTAAAACATTGTGGGAGGAAAGTATTTTTCATATTTGTGAATCTATGAGCATCAAGGATGAAAATCACTTTCTCTTAGAATTCCCTGCATACGCCCACATTAGATCTCAGTTTCTCATTATTTTCTACAATACAGAGCTTTCTAACCTCCTAATTTGTCAAAACTATAGTTCATTAGGAAAGCTTCTCTTCAATCTTTTTGAGCATAGGAATAAAATTTTAAAGCAAACCGAATAATTCCCTTCGTTCTTCTTAAGATACGATAAACCAAAGTTGGTATCAATGGAAGATGATCAGCATCATCATCATTTCAATGTCTTTCATATTATTATTATTTATTTATTATTATTTATTTATATCTGCATAGCACTTGTAAGGGAAGCAAAGCATTACGAGCGAGCTACTTGACATGCACTACAACTACTTAACATGCATTCAATTCTAATATCAAGTAGCTTCTGGTGATGAATATCGATGAAATGTAAATAATTAGTGATTGAAGTGCGTCACCAAACAAACATATGATATATTAGATAGACCTCTAAATCTAGATAGAGATATATAAATATAGATAGACCTCTAAATGTAAACATATATATAAATCAAGATATATATCTCTATGAAGATAGATTCCATGCATTGATTTGTTATTTAGTTTCTAATGGGAGATGGTAGATCTCATTCGTTGTGCATTGTCCTATCTTTTAGTTTTTAGTGCTGGGTTATAGATATCATTCATTGTTCCATTGGGATGTGCTTGAGTTTTTTGTTTTTCGCAGCTTTCATGGCGCTAGACTCTATATTCGTCTTGACATCGCGAAGCTTGTGCAAATCTATGTGCATGGTCAACGAGATTTAAAGTACTAAGGATATTACATTATAAATCATTATTAATAATTATATATTAATTATAAAACTAAATTAAATATTATATGTGTGTTTGTTTTAATATATTTTTATTCTTAATAATATTATTTCTCCAAGTCAATTAGCATAACCATATTAATTAATAATATGGTTGATAATCAATAATATTATCATTATTATTAACATTAAGAATATCAATAATAAAACTAATGTTAGCATTCATATTAATAATAATATTATCATTAACATTGACAACGTTATTAGTATTAACATTTTAAATATTAATATTTATATTAATATTATTGTTAACATTCATGTTAATAACATTAAGAATATCAATAATGACATTTAGATTAAGGGCACTTGCACGAAGTTGAGGGACCCTTTAGATGCAATTGTGCATTCGCAAAACGGGCTAAAGTTTAGTAAATTGAAAATGCGTGCGCATTTCTTAGAACTAGGCATGGGCTGGCTTTGAGCCTGCCATGTCAATTAACATGTAGGATAGGATTCCAAAACGCGCATGCGTTATAGTGATACATAATGCGCGCGTGTTATGTATCACTATAACGCATGCACGTTTTGGTTAATATAACAAAAAAACAAACAGTCCGCGGACTACGGCCACTGTTTCCTCATAGAAAACCAAAACGCTCGAGTGATCAGAGCTTCCAAAAACTTCTTGGAGAAGTGAAGGGAGGGAAAATTCGAAGCCCAAGGAGGGTGATTTCGTCTTGAAAGGAGGATTGGAAAGGTAGGCATCCAAACATTCATTATTTCCTCATTTCATCAATAAAAATAAAAAATTTTATGTTTCCCTAAATTAAAAATCCAAGTAAATGAAATTCCAAAACTAAATTTATTTAAATTTGTTACTTTAACATATGTTAATTTCTCCCTACTATCAATCCCCTTAATGAATTTTGCATCCACCTAAGCAATAAGGGATTTGAATCCCAACACAAACTTTTCTTCAATATTTTTTCCACATCTATTGCAAATTGGAAAAGAAAAACCATCCACCATTTGGTTAGGAGGAGGAACTATGGACTATAACCTAGGCTTGGTTTCTAGACTTGAATCAACCAAACCCTATGTTTTTTTCCCACACATTCTTTTACCATAAAAATTTCCAACCAATGCTTATGAAGCCAACCCAATGGGATGATGGATTTTACATCATCCACCAAACCCCAAGGGACTAGGTTCCCCTCCTTTGTAGACAAACCACTTACTTTGTTTCTAAGATAAACTACCACATCTTTTTTGACCTCCTTCACCACCAAGACACTCAATCGATGGTTTTCGGTCTTCATACCTAGCAAACGATAAGATATTTAATTCATGGAACAAGCGTAGATCAACCATCACATTCAAAATATTTCCCCTTCGTAATGACGCAGAGGAGTTCACCACCAAATATTCCTCATCATACACTAGATTCTGAGCAAGGAAAGGGCCACGAACATGAAATGAATTAGATACAAAAGAGAAATTTCTAAAGGTAGAGTATGACAAATAACATCTTCCCCAATACCTAGGCTCTAGAAAGGTGTACATAAAGTTCTTTTAAGGCCCCCATTATCTCGATCCTTCATTAATAATTGAATTAAGAGCTCTCCTCCATCGAGTATTAATCGATTTACATGTAGTTGATCTTCACCTTCCACTTTGGTTTACATGTAGTTTTTATTATAGTATTTTGAGATGATATTTATGTTTGTAATGTATTCGTTCTTGCACAAAGTTTGTACATTTTTCATTTTTGAGAGATGTCATTATAGCACATGTATACGTTTTTAATGATTTTTATTTTTATTTTTTGATTGCAGTGACGACCATGAATGCACATTTAGACATACAAGGAGAAATTGAGAGGCTCAAAGAAATTTGAGCCTCAATAATTATTGTTGATGATAGGAACCGTATGCTTGCATCCAATTTGGATGCAATGATAGAGAAATTTAGTAGGTCTAATGGTGCACTGCAAGATATTGCTACATTCAAAGATAGAAAGAAGCAAGAATATGTTGATGGAATTACATACAAAGAAGTTAATAAGTTGAAGATAACAAAACAACATATGTTTTCCATTTTTAGAGATCCACGAACGGGTGAAATCCCGAATGTAAACAAAAGGCATATTTCTATCGATTGGTGTACATATCAACCATTTATAGGTAATTGGATGGATCAATGGTACATGGTGTTGGATGTACCACCACATAACAACAGGGAAATGCCTCTATAGTTTCTGAGAAAGATGTACGTAGAATTTGTTTTGGGGAAGCATGTTAATTATTTTGATATCTTGGAGTACCAGGGCGTTGGGAAGGGGATGCCTCAAAAATGCCCCAATGTGAGGCACATAGATCCAATATCCGAGTATCTCCACCTCACAGGAAACTTCCTAGGCCAGATGTTCCGCCTGCACATTACTTGGTCTCAAAGACACAAGAGTCATTCCAACTGTTGGCACAGGAGGTTGTTCGCCATAGCATGTATCTTCAAGGTACGTACAAGGTAGGGGCATCAGAGCCACCATATATGGGTGGAGTAGAGCCACCAGCTCTCGGTGGGTTATATCCACCACCTCCCGGTGGGGTAGAGCCACCACCTTGTAGTGGTCAAGGAGCATCTAGTAGTGGCACTAGACCTGCACATCATGAGCACATCTGAGAGACCCACCCATGCATTGTATGCGGCCATCCTTGATTTGGTCTTGTCCAAACAGATGATACCTTTACTAGGTATTTTACACAGGTAAGTAACTGGTAAACAATTTAGTGTCATTTGTAAATTATTTTTCCTTACTATACACATATATAGAATGCTAATATTTTTAATGATTTTAAAACTTGTAGTTTCTACAAGAAAGGCACGAGGGGGAAGACTTTTCCACTGATGATGCAGAGGATAGTCTAGAGTCTCATGCACTAGCACCGTTCGATGTATAAGATGTCGTCATACTTTCAATGACAACAACCCACACTAAGGTAACCATTTCAACATGACATTATTTCAATACATGAGTAAATGGTTAACAATTTAGTGTCATTTGTAAATTATTTTTCCTTACTATACACATATATAGATTGATAATATTGTTAATGATTTTAAAAATTGTAGTTACTACAATAAGGGCATGAGGGGAAAGAGGCTCATGTAGCAGAACCTTCTATTGTACACGATGTTTTCATACCTTCAGCGACAACAAATCACGTTGAGGTAACTATTTCAACATGACATTATTTTAATACATGAGTAAATGGTTAACAATTTAGTGTCATTTGTAAATTATTTTTCCTTACTATACACATATATAGATTAATAATATTTTTAATGATTTTAAAAATTGTAGTTGCTACAAGAAGGGCATGAGGGGAAAGAGGCTCATGTAGCAGAACCTTCTGTTGTACACGATGTTTTCATACCTTCAGCGACAACAAATCACATTGAGGTAACTATTTCAACATAACATTATTTTAATACATGAGTAAATGGTTAACAATTTGGAGTCATTTGTAAATTATTTTTCCTTACTATACATATATATAGTTTGCTAATATTTTTAATGATTTTAAAACTTGTTGTTGCTACAAGAAGGGCATCGGGGGAAAGAGGCTCATGCAGCAGAAATTTTTGATGTACAAGATGTTGTCATACCTTCAGCGACGACAAATCGCCCCAAGGTAACTATTTTAACATGACATTATTTTAATACATGTGAGTTTGTTATCACATGTTACTTAATTAATGCTACACGATCTAATATTTACAATTTTTTAAATTGTGGGTTGTAGATCCCCCTCAGAGGTAAATGATTTCATCTAGTGAGCTCCCCCCTGGTGGGAATACAAGCACTAGCATTCCCATATAGACACAACAGGTGGCAGAACATTTCTTGGAATTGCTCGAAGTATACAGTACATCGGTATGTATTTCATCATTTTTTAGTTTGTTAATACATGCTATTTCATTGACCAGTGCATTTTTAACTATGTCAGTAAGTGGTGATTGTATCCACTACATCAGTAAGTGGTGATTGTATCCACCAGCCTCTATACTTATGAGAAAGTCAGCAGTTGTCGCTCCTCGTAGTCCAAATGTGCATAAGGGACAAGTGTATAAGAGAGGCTCCACTCCTAGACAGGGCGTGGATGTCCTCTATAGCAGACACATGAGATATCCATCTACCCCTCACCTAACAAGGGTCATTGATGCTGCAGTTAGTGTCGCATATGTAATAGCCACAAGTCATACAGAGGTAACTATTTCAACAATTACAATGCATAGTATTTAACCATGTTACTATATTGTTTATTCATGCATGTCTAACTATTTCCTTATTTGGTGATTGTAGCCATTAGCGACAAAAGTGCTCGACCCCTCTGCTCAATCCATGGTTCTAATTGGGTCTCCTCTTGTGGTGAGATGTTCATTAATGACCAAGTATTTTTATTCAATTTACCCAAACAAGTTTATCAATGTTGAATTGTTGAATTAATTGAGATATGATCTTTTATTTGTAGAGCACAACTATAGAGAGGCCTTCCATGAGCACACCGCATACATCTATAGCCCATGAGGATTTGGTGAGTGTTTGTCATATATAATTTGAACATAAGTTAATTTTTTAAGTCTGTTAATGGTAGGGTATTAGTGTAGTTATTTGATAAAAATAATGATCTTTTTTTCGCAAACTCCTTAGATGCAGAGTGATCCTAGGGAGATGGTCGATAGAGGAAAGTTGGGGAAAAACAAGCGAAAGATTGATTTTTGATGTTGCATATTCCTTTATATATGTATTTTGACATACATGTACACATGGTTGTACTTAGGGATACATGTACATTGACAGACCATTTGAGGGCCTACTACTTTTCCATATTTTGTATTACAAACATTCAGCTATCAATGCATGATACAATATATTCCATATTTTCTCTTGAGTTTCCACTTGTGCTTGTGATGATTTATCTCTTCCACAAATTGATAAATTATGCTATTGAAATTTATATAATTACATTTTAAGCAATATTTATTCTTTTACATTTATTGCATTGATCAAGTAACATCTCACCATTGTGTTATGAAAACATTATCTTAATGGAAAAAACTAATAATATCTTTCAACAGTTCAATGAACTTAGCACATGCATGCTAATTTGATATCTAATTTAAAACTGTGTTTTTTGTCAACTCCAAGGGTTCATACCCATTGATCAGGATTATGGTTGCAAGGAAAATATGTTGCAAGGAAAAAACAAAAGTTAACAAAATAAGTCAAAATATGTTTGAATAACCTCTGTCATGTAAAAAATGCTACGCATATGATCAATGTAAACCTATGCCATTTTCAAAAACTAAGAGAAAGTCTAATAGATGCTACACATTTAATCAATGCTACCATATTTCATCAAACGATATGTACATGAGCATCTATGAAGTTCAGTTGAAGTGTGCCTACTCAAGCATGCCAAAAACAATGGAAAAGTATCAAGTACAATGGCAAGGAGTGCATAATTAAAGTGTAATAAAATTCATTGGGCCTTCATGTACATATGGTCAAATATATGTAACAAATATACCCTAGTTTGTTCCAATATGCTAACCAATAGCTAGTCATGAACTCACTCTCATAAAATCATTGAAGATATAAATCCTATCCTTATTAAACCCTAGTAAGTAAGACCCTGGTTTGTGCTTTACCTCTTTCATATGTCCATTTTCCCCTTGTCATAATGAAAAAGTAATCATACAGAATCCATGGGAAATGAAATACCTAACTAGTTTAATGATCTTCCTTTATAATGTTGTTTTAATGAAGTAAAATAAGATGTTCATGGTCCTATGTTTGTAAAAAGGATGGATTATCCTCATATGAAAATGTATTTAAAATTGAATGTACTTGATTGATACAAACGGTGATGTAATGGTTGTTCAATGTGATTTGGAAAGTATTCCCCCATAACTTGATGGAAAAGGTTCATGGTGAATTTGATATAACAAAGATAGCAAGGATCAAAGGGATATCATCGATGAAACATTGCCTCCATTTTTTATTTGGAACTTTGAATTCTTAAAAATGAGATTAATTACTCAAAATCCAAATATAGCGGAACACTGAGGCATGGTTAAATGACGTGGCACACTAAGGACATATCAATATTCTAAGGGTGCAGTGTGGTAGGTTTTATTTCCACTCTTTGAATGTCTAGTTCTAGAATCAAAATAAAAAAATTTCAAAGTTGACCCCCATGTGCAAAATTGCACACTCCCTTACTCATCAAAACCCTAGTTTCCAAAATTGACCTAAACATTGACACCTGGGCCATGGGACTGGAGGAGAGGGGCACCCCTATCACTAACCCGATGTCTTGAATCCAACGAAGTCAACGGTTTGTCGATCCCAACCACGGTCATCATTCTATGGCTTGTTCCATCATCCATCCCAAAGGCCTTCAAGCACACCTATTGGATACCTACCAGGGGCATTGAATTTCAACAGTGCAACAAAACCGAGTTCCTGGAAGTCCTGCAAGTGTGTCTAGGAAGGATCAATCTAGGAACACTATCCATAAGTACCTGGTCTATAATTTTGCAAAGTTGACCCCCATGTGCAAAAATTGCACGCTCCCTTACTGAGCAAAACCCTAGTTTCCAACACTGACCTAAAATTTGACACCTGCACCATGGGATCGGAGGAGAGAGGCACCCCTAGCACTATCCCAATGTCCCGAATCCAACGGATTTGATGGTTTTTCGATCCGAGTGACGGTCATCATTTTATGGTTTGTTCCATCTCGCATCCCAAAGGCCTTCAGGGACACCAGTTGGATACCTACCAGGGCATAGAATTCCAACCATGCAACAAAACTAGGTTCCGGGAATTCCTTCAAGTGTTTCTGGGAAGGTTCCAACTGGGAATGCTATCCATAAGTCCCCGGTTGATGATTTAGAAAAGTTGACCCCCATGTGCAAAAATTGCATGCCCCCTTATTGAGCAAAACCCTAGTTTCCAAAATGAACCTAAAATATGACACCTGGGCCATGGGACTGGAGGATAGGGGCACCCTGTTGATGCCTCGGAGATCGCAGCATCAATCAGAAAGGGATCCTCCCTGGTAGACTATCCCAATTAGATTGTCCACCGTTTGGTGTGGGGAATCCGTCCGGTTAGCAGTTCCGGCAAGCGTGGGTTTGGAGATTTGCTCTAATTATACCGGTTATGGCCCAATCCACCATTCTTTTGATTTTACGTTTTAGAATGATATGCAAGTGCCTAGACTAATTTAATCTAAATGCAGAACTGGAAAACAAATATGTATCTAAAACTGAAATAAATCTAAACTATCCCTGCAAGGAGCAAATTGTGAATATGAGTAATGTGTTGGAAGAATTACCTAAAATTCAATAGACAGCCATTAAATCTTAAAGATAGATCCACAACAGAAGCATGACATACTAGAAGATAGCTTCTAATAAAGATATAACATATTCCATTACTCATGAAAGAGAGAATTTATTTGCACAGAGATAAGTAAGATCATTCAATACAAAGAAATAATTCAAGACAGTAAAGAAAGATCTCACAGTAAAGTATAGAAGTAAAAGGAATAATCCAACATGCATCCAATCTCCATTTCCATGCAAAAGACGTCCTCTCCAGGATTTTATTAGGTAGATTTTATTTTCTTGAAACAAGTGCAAGATAGCTCATACAAGTTCAGAAAAAATATTTCCCTGCCAAAAGTCCTTAACATTGTTTCCTAAACTTCTATTTATAATATTACAACATGCCCTTTGGGCTGCCACCTGGCTCTTTACACTTGTCTCCTACAGACTTTTCCCTTTTAATAAACAAAATTGTGACCTCTTTTAAAAAACAGAAAATTCCCAAAAAGAAAAGGACAGCTGTCCTGTGGCTCTACGCTTTAGACATATGAAGGCCAACAAAAACAGGAATCAATGCCTTAGGATCAACGTGTTCACTCTTGGGGAAGCGCTCTAGCTGGGAGAGAAACACTCGGGCTTGCTGTTGCTGCTGCTGCTGTTGGGAGAGAAGCACTTGGGTTGGCTATTGCTGCTGCTGATGCTGGGAGAGAAGCACTCGGGTTGGCTGTTACTTCTACTGCTGCTGCTGCTTTCTTTTCCTCTTCTGCAATGTAGCTGAACCAGACACCAGTGTCTCTGATAACTACATTTGCTGTGGAAGGGAGCAAGATTTTCTAGGAAGTTATATCTTTACCAAGCTCTACTCCAATACCCTGAATTTCCACAATTGCTGCTTGGTCGATTTCTTTAAGCAAATGGTGGTGTATTGATGACATCCCAATATAATGATGCAGATCATCAATGGCTAAGACATCAATCTTTTTTACATATTCTGTTTGGATACCCAGTTCCTCCTTCAAGTTAGACAAACGTTGCTCTTTGCTCGGGAACTCATCAAGGCACTGAGGGAAACTCAACTTGCATTTATCATGCACTTCATGGATTTTTTGATAAAGACTATTACTTTTATCCATTGTCCCTTGGACCTTAGCCATTAGCTTAAGGCTACAGTTCCTGCAAAATTCCAAAAGGGCTATGTCTTCATTAAAACCATCTACAGATTTGAATGGGAGATGCTTGGGGAAATCAACCTTTCCTTCTCTCCATTCCATCTGGCTCAGGATGTTTGCTTTAACCCGAGTATATTTACCCTTAATCCTATTGGCCTCTGCATTAATTTCTTTTAATCTAACCACCATGGCTTTGAGCTTGCACACCTCTTCAGTAATCAGCTCCTGAGTGCCATGTATTTGTTTTAGGATGCTACAGGACAGCTCATGGAAGGGAGACGTATCTATCGCTCTGCTCTCTGCCTGCTCTAATTGCTCAACCAGTACCTACTTATCTGTTTCTAGATGGGACACTCTAGCTTCTGCATCATTTTTTTCTGCTTCTAACACTATCATTTGGACCGCTAGGTGCTCCTTTTCTTCTTCTAAAAGGTTATACTTGTCTGACAATTCCTTATGCTCCACAGACAGGTGATTATACCTATTCACTACGAGATCCCTGTAAGCCTGCTCGTTAGCCAAAATATGTTGTAACATGCGAGTTCTCCTCTTTGTCGACTCAACTTCTCTAACTATATCGGCCACATTGTCCTGCGTTGCTTTTGCTGCCTCTATAGTGGCGGATGCCATAGCTAAGGGAGCCTTATTTGTATTTTGCATTACTGTGGTCTCCCATTGGGTAACAATATCTTCTTGGAAGAGCCTCTTTATCCTCTCTTCCGATTTTAGGACCACCGCCTTTCTCTTCTTATCATACACAAATTCATCCATCGAGACACCGTATGCTCTTCTGATGGAGTGTAAGGGACGATTGGGTGATCTATTATTTTTTTTTTGCTTCTGCGGGTGGGGTCTGGACTGCTTGAGCAGAATCTGTTCCCACATTTTGGGTACCGAAAACACCTGCTTGTGTTGTGTCCGCCTCCACATTTTGGGTGCCGGAGACACCTACTTGAGATATGTCTATCTCCATATCTTGGGTGTCGGAGCCACCTTCCTAGGCATCTTCAACTGTCTTGAGTTCTTCTTCCGTCTTTTGCCATACTTCAGCTTGTTGCCCTCTCTCTTCTTCTTTCTGATGCTGGGCTTCCTCTGTTTCTTTCTACAGCCTTTCATTTTCTGCTTCTTGCTGCAATCTCTCATTTTCTGCTTCTTACTGCAATCTTGCCACTTCAGCTTCTTGCTGCAATCTTGCCTCCTCTTTTAACCTTTTCTCTTCTTGGGCTCGGGCATTAGCTGCTTCCTTTTCTTTCTGCAGCCTGGTTTTTCGGGCCTTGGTAGAGCTAGAGCTTGCTCCACTGCCTTAACGACAAATATGCGACTAAGTCATGTTGCTGATGCCTCTGAATGCCTCTTCCTCGGCATCATAATAATGAGTATATTCAAAATGAGCATAAATTTCTTTGCAATGCTCGGCAACTTTCCCCCGCCTATCATTTCTATGGAAAATTAATTCGCCAAGGTGGAAAGCTTTCAGCTCTTGAACAAACTCCTCAGCTGATGCAACCCCTGAGAATTTGTAGGCTCCTATGCAGAAGGGTAAAGGAGGGAACGAAGCCTTATGCTGCTTGTTAAGTACCGCTCCGATTCCATCAAGGAAAATTTGTCTCACTGCTTCTTTGAGGACTACATAGTCAGTGGCATATTTTGGCAAAATGTATGGAGCTTTAGTCCCTCCAAACATCCTGATGTAGGTGCCCTTCTCTGAAAAATAAGAATCTCCATAGTTCTCCAGGATCTCCATGGCATTTTCTGACAGACAGTTGGGCTCTTCATTGAATATCTGCTCATATAGAGGCATGATGAACTCCTCGCAGATGAGCTTATAGCTTGCTCTGTAATTTTGAGCCCACATTATCTTGTAAGCAGTGTAGACTGGGGTGTTGGCTTTATCCCACATGCAACCTAAGCTGGGGAAAGATAGCTTGGCCAAAATACAGTCAATGAGATATGAAGACATGTAAAATTCTGACTTTTTTAAGGCCAGACCTTCTCTTGCAACAGCCACCATTGATGCCAAACTGTCCGACAGGATAGTAGCCCAGTCAAACACATTTCCTTTGAATGCTACGAAGTGGATGATGGGGGCCCACTATATCCTGTATACAGTGCCATCGGGCATGCCGAAAATTCTACATAGCATCAGGGCTATTAACCTGAAAGGAGGTCTTAGATTCTGAACATCATATTCATCATTACCTCTCTTTCTTAAGTGCTTGCCTACGACTAATAATTTTTTGGCCATTTCAATATTGTTCATCTGGCCCAACCATTCATCACTCAGAGCTTGCTGGGGACGTGAGAATTTATAGGTTGCAGCAAGATATGCTGGATGGAATGAAGCGAAGGCCTCTCCCCTGCTGTGATGTAATACTCTTGTCTCTGCGTTAGCATGTTCCAATATCCACCCGATCACTTCAGAACATGGGAATAATTCAGCGCGGGTAGAAGCCCTAGCTATGCCTGAAGTTCTAATGTTGCGGTAGATCTGCTCTTCTTCCAATAATGCATCTGGGATATCCTGGTCCCTGATCATCCTGTAAATGTCGCCCCACCGGACTTCAGGAGGAATGCCAGTGGTGCACCTAGTATCTTGGAACATAGTTTCAGTCCTAAGTGGTACTGTCTCTGGTTCCATTACTTTAGCCTTCTTCCTACCACCTTTTGGAATCCTGGCTTATCCCTGCTAGCAACCAAATACAAGTCATTATAAAAATGTGCAACCTGATATGAGATTTTAACAAAGAGAAGGATTAATTCAACATGCTAAAACATAGACAAAATATGAAGCTGTATGTTGGGGAAGCAAAATAAATCACTCCAAACAAGAAGTATGGTTCTGAGACTTGATTATCCCAAGGAGACAAAATTTGGAATGCTTCCGAAAAGGTAAGCATGCGACGTGGAAACAACCTGCTTCCCAGCTAGCCCTAGGAGAGAGGGTATCCTTCATCATTGCACTTCTAATGGTCAGTGGCGGGTGAGTCTGGAGTGAAACAACCTTACGACGAAACAAGAGACCGATTTCCACATTCATGAAAATATGAGAGGTTTAGCTGACCACTAGTGTTATTAATAAAATTTACGAGACTTTGTATGGCCGGCTCGGAGTTTGAATGAGGGTGACGATGCCTGGAATGTGGCTAGTGAAAACTCGGGTGGTTATAGCTATGGCCTTTTAGCTGGTAGGAACGAGAAACCAAAGGGGCCTTGGCGGCCTTAAAAAAAAATAACGATGTATGCAACCAATGTCTATCGACCACGTTAAAGACGGGAAAAAACCCACAGGTAACCTGACGTGGAGATGAGACAAAAATAGCGGTTAAAAAACCTACCTGGCAAAGAGATAGTGGCTGAGTGAGGTGGACGCAGTTGTAGACGAGTTGAGCTGGAGTGGTCCGTCGCGGTCTTCCCAACGAAATTTGTTTGAACGAAAACTAACAATGTGACCAACCAAACCCCCACCATCCTTTTAAAAGGGTTAGACACGTGCGGCATTAAACCTGTTGGTGGTGCCATTAAAACGGGTTTTAAATTTTGTACGGCGCAGTCTTTTCAAGCCGCCTCAACATTTGTGCGCGAACGTCACTTGCGGGGTGGACTTACGAGTTTCACCCGCAATTGCGGGACGTTGTGGTGAACTGTCTCGGCGTTTCGGAAGAGATTGGTGTATCCTTCCGAAATGCAACCTTTGAAAACTTGTCGCGAGCGGTTTCCCTGGGTTGTCCCGCAGTTTCGGGAGAACATAAGATTTCTTTCCGCAATTTCGATGGAGATAGGCCAATTGCTTCCGCAATTGCGGAACACTTTCACGAAGGTTCCCACCGTTTCGGGAGGCTTTCCTGAATAGTTCCCGGGAAAAGAACTCGAACGCTTCCGCAGTTTTCGAAGGGAAACCCAAATGCTTCCGCAGTTTCGGAAGGGAAACCCAAATGGTTCCGCAGTTCTGGAAAGGATTGGCGAATTGCTCCCGCAAGTCGAGAGAGATGCTTAAGTTCTTTTCGACAGCATTCCGAGGGATTTTGGAAGGGAAGCCTGAACGCTTCCGCTGTTTCAGGAGGGATTTCTGAAAGGTTTTGCAAAAGTCTAAGTCTTTCCGCGGGGTTTCGGGAAGATAACGTGAATGCTTCCGCCGTTTCGGAAGGCTTTCGCAAATAGCTTCCGCAACTTCGAGAGAAAAAGACTTAATATTTTCTTTAAATGACACTAAGTCCTTCGGTGGCTCCGGGGAAGATTTTGTGAATGATTCCCGCAGTTTTGGGAGAGAAACCTGAACGCTTCCGCAGTTTCAGGAGGCTTTCCCAGATGGTTCCACAGCTTTGGGAGGCTTTCTTGAATTTTTTGCCATTTCGAGAGACTTTCCCAAGTAGCTCTCGTAGCTCGAGAAATAATTTCTAAGTCTTTTGCGGTGTTTCGGGAGGCTTATGCGAATGGCTCCCGCAGTTTCGGAAGGAAAACCCGAATGGTTCCGCAGCTTTGGGAGGATAACCTGAATGACTCCGCAAATTTGAGAGGAAAACTCTCCGGGATTTCGGGAGACAAACCTGAATACTTCTGCAGTTTAGGGGGGCTTTCTTGAATTTTATCCTTAGAAGAAAAACTTGAAATTTTCAAAGCAGGATCTTCAATTGAAAACAAAGTAAAAAGGGGAATTAACCTCTTAAGGAAGCCTTTCTAGAAAAATAAAAGGAGGGGCCCCAATATGTACAAAAATTTTTGGGGGGGATGTTGTTGCAACAACAATTGGCGAGTCGCTGGCGAACACAGATCTCTGAAAAATTCCTCTCCATGATCCGAAACCTTATTAAAAGACATCCATCTTATATGCAATATTCAGCTGAGCACTTGAATATCGGTGAAGGAAGAAGGCACTTTACCTACTAGCCATTGGGGAAAGGGGAGCTTTGACAAAGACATCCTTAAAACTCTCAAAGGGCCAACATATGGGGTTTATTTTAGAAGATTCATCTTTCAGATGGCTACTACTGTCGGACTCCACAGGATTCACAACACTTTCTCATGGACACTATTGCTCTTGTTCCTCATTCCCATGCCGCTTGCATCCTTTTGGATGTTTGTACTTTTGACAGCTTTGCTGTCTGAGCCTTCCAAAGATATTTTCTTTGGACATGATCTTTGATATAGGCTCCTCGATCCATAATGTCCTTTTGTGTGAGTGAGAGATTTTATTATTTTGATCAAGCCTCACGGACAGAGAGGAGACTTTTTCGGGCTAAGTCTTTTGGACAACCTTCTTGATTTTACATGTTTTGCTTTTGTCTCAGCCATGCTTCAATTGAGGCGAGAATCTCTGGAAAATAGACCCTTGAATATAAGCCATTTTGGTTGTTAAATTTGCAGCATGGAGTCATTTCAATACCCTATGTCCTCGGGATGTGCTACTTTCCATGGGTCCAACTTTAATAACCTTCTTGAGATGCCTTTAAGTTTGAGAGTGGGTGGAGCCCAAAGATAGTACTAAAGATGGTCATAGGTCTCTGCTATTTAAACAGGATTAGTGTGGCTAGCAGGGTAGGCTTCCTTCTTTTTGAGAAAGTTCAGCGAGAGCACAATACATAGATAAACTTTCATTCAAGCATAGTTCCGGACTCATGGGTTGTGAGATTTCTTTGAGAGACCTATCTTGATGAGAAACTCAACCGTAGGGGCTTTCAGAAAACAAACTTGGTGCAAGGGTTCGAATGACAAGAAAAGAAACAAAATGTCTGAAAAATAATGAAAACAAATGGCTAAAGCAACATAAAAGAAAATTTTAGTTATGTACAGAAAGTCTCATTGAGACTATGCAAAGTATTGTTTCAGGGCGAGGCCATTGAGAGGAAGGGTTACCTCTTCTCCCTCGAGATCTGTCAACTTATAAGTGGATGGGCCTATTTTTGCCGAAATTTGGTACGGGCCTACCAATAAATGTTGGAATTTCGTGTATATTCTTTTGCCTTCATGATTATGGTCCCATTTCAGGACTAAGTCCCCAACTTCAAAACTTCTTTTACTGGACTTCCTCTTATCGAACCATCTCTTAACTATGTCTTGGTGTTGATGGAATCGATCTTTAGCTTTCTGTCGGGTTTCTTCAAGTTGAAGCAGGGTATTGATCCTAGATTGTAAGACTTGGCTACCAGAACCCCGAGAGGCTTGGGACAACTGTAAGGATGGGAGCAAGATGTTGGGGGGAAGGATGGCTTCCTTGCCATAGACAAGAGTGAAAGGGGAAACCCCTAATGCATTCTTTGGAGTCACCCTGTCTTCCCATAAGGCATTTGGGAGAGCTATATGCCAACTTCGCTGATTTTCTATCGCAGTTTTCTTGAGAATTCGAATGAAGTTTTTGTTTGAAGATTCAGCTAATCCATTTCCTTGAGGGTAATAATTTGCTGAATAGTGCAACTTGATCCCCAATTCATAAACAAATTCATTTATCTTGAAAGATGAAAAATAGGGAGCATTATCAAAAACAAGGGAAATTGGAACCCCAAACCTAGTTATGATGTTCTCTTTCAAGAAGCTAATGACTGCGTCTTCATTGATCTTGCGCAACAGGATAGACTCCGTCCATCTAGTGAAGTAGTCGGTAGCTGTCAGGATGTATCGATGTTGCAAAGAAGAATTTGGATTTATCTCTCCGATAACATCTATACCCCACTACTCAAAAGGCTCAGAGATAATAACCGGCTGCAAGGGTCCTGCTGCCTTAGGTAATTTCCCGGCACTTCTTTGGCATACATCACAGTTTCGTGCATAAGTATGGGCATCTCGGAACAGAGTGGGCCAATAATATCCAGCTCTAAGTATCTTGTGTGTTGTTGTCTCTCCTGAATAATGTCCACCTGCGGGGCCATCGTGTAATTCTTTAACAACTTTACTTGCATCTTCCTTTTCTAGACATCTAAGGAAAACTCCATCATAATTCTTTCTGAAAAGTATCCCATCAATGATTTGATAAGGTGCTGATTTCAAACGGAGTTCCCTTCTTTGTTTAGAGTTCCAGTGCTCAGGTAGGTATCCTTGCTGTAAATAATGCACCAGATCTCTATACCATGATTGAGGAGTTGAGAAAACAGGACATACTTCAATCGAGTTTAGCTCAGCTTCATTCTTCCAATGTTCCTCTTCATCATTCGAGTTTCCTGCAAGTAGTTTGCACAGGCCTTGCCCTTTGATAATCGTGGCTGGTTTAAATTCTAAATCATAATCTTGAAGAGTTGTGACCCAGTTCCCCCTCCTTTCTCCTAGTTCCTTTTGAACGAAAAGGGATCTAACAGTTGGGTGGGGAACTATAACTTTAGTTCTGTTCTTAAGAATATATGGCCTAAACTGCTTGACTGCTTTGAAGACAGCGTATGCATGCTTGTCTACCATGGGATAATTTAACTCAGCCCCCTACAAACCAGTGCTCATAAACGAGATTGGGTATTCGTCTCCTAGCTCCACCTTTTGCGTAAGCACAGCTGCGAGGGAGTCATCCGAAGAAAAGGTATACAGGATAAAATCCTTATCAAAATCTGGGCTTCTTAAGGAAGGGGCCTTAGCTATAGCTGCCTTAATATCTCTAAATGCGTCCTTTTCCAAATCTGTCCACTTGAACTGTATGTTTTGTTTAACCATCTATTGCAATGATTTGACAATTTGTGCAAAATCTGGAACAAATCTGCGGACGAAATTGATAGTACCCATAAAGGACTGCATAGATTTTTTGTTATAAGGCATTGAAATTTTATTGATAGCTTGTACTCTTTCCTGATCTATTGACACTCCCCCTTTGAAAATGATATGACCCAAGAGTTTACCTTTGGAAACAGCGAACACACTCTTCTTGGGATTCAACGAAATACCATATTTCCGATAGCGATAAAAAATATGCCTCAGATGGACAACATGATCTTCCCTTTTCTTTGAAAAGACTGTCACATCATCTAAGTATACAACAACACATTGCCCACCCAATCCTCGGAAGGCGATATCCATTGCTCGTTGGAATGTAGCTCCTACGTTTATCAGACCAAATGGCATCCTTTTATATGTGAAAGTTCACCACTTAGTTCGGAAAGTAATCTTAAGATGATCTTCTTCGGCTACTAATACCTGATTGTAGCCAAAGAAACCATCGAGAAGAGAAAATAGCTCAGATCCCGACACCATTTGAAGGATTTGTTCCATCGAAGGGACGGGGTAGTTGTCTTTATCCGAAGCTCTTTTTAAATTTCTAAAGTCTACACATAGTCTTATCTCTCCTGACTTCTTTCTTACAGGAACTAAGTTAGAAACCCACTCAGAATGCTGGACCTTAAATATTATTTTAGCGTCCAGGAGCTTCTTTAATTCCTTTTGAATCAGAGGTTCCATAGTAGGATGCATCCTTCTTAACTGCTGCTGAAATGGCTTGACACCCGCTTTCATTGGTATAACATGCTAAATAATGCGGACGTCATATGTTTTCAGATCTTCATAGGTCCATGCAAAAACATCCTTATATTGCTCAAATAGTTTGATGAACCTATCTCTTTCTCCCGGTGAACAACATTTGCCAAGGTTGACAAATTTTGGTTTTGCCTCGGTACCTAAATTAACTAACTCATGTTGCATTGATGAACTGTTAGTTTTGGTCTTAGCTGGCCTTCTGAACTTATTTTGAATATCGAACAGCATTTCAAGTGACCTTACCCCTTTGGGGATGAAATTTTCTTTATCTGCCTCCTTCTTTAACAAATCAGAATCATGTTCTTCTTCATCTATCACAGCTCCTTGGAAGCTGTGTTCGTTCGTTAGAAAAATGATAATCTGTTCGTCATCATCGAAAACTCTGAAGTTTGTGATATTGTCGGGAACAGAGGGCCTGGAAATTAATTCAATTGAGCATTTGTTATTCGATGGCACCAATCTAGAAGCGGATGTTGCTAACAGATCAACTGCAGAATTTTGCAATCTAGGAATAGAATTTATATTGAAAGCATCAAAATGCATAATTAAATCCCATACCTCATCCTGATAACTCTTCAAATGAGGTGAGAGACAATGAATGGTGTCCCTTACCTGTCTTACAACTATTTCTGAGTCACCAAAAACCTTCAGGTATTTAACATTTAAACCAATGGCCTTCTTTAATCCATGTACCAAAGCTTCATATTCAACTGTGTTTTTAGTACAATCAAATTCTAATCTACAAGACAAAAAATACTTGTTTCTTCGTGGATCCATCAGAACACAACCGGCTCCGGATCCTTCCAGAGTTTTAGAACCATCAAAGTATAATGTCCAAAAAATATCTTTCGATTCAGCTAAGTTAGTATCTCTATGATCTAATTCAGTGACTAAACTAACTATATTACAGTCAACATCGTCAGTCCGAGAGAAATGAAGGAGATCGGACTATTCATCTGATTCATGGCTGATGGTTTTAGACTGATAATTACCCGGATCAATTTCTAAGAAATAATTCCCCAGAACTGAGGATGAGAAGGTTACATCCTCATTCTTTCCCTCTAGTTGAGTTACATTTTGCTTCATGTGTGGTTCTCTCAGGACTTTGATCTGATTCTGTCTATTTTGATAAGGCAACCACAGATGAGACCAATCAATTGCAAAGTAACCATTCAGCTTGGTAGACCAGTCCCTACTTAAGATCAGACCATAGGCTTCAGGAATATCAACTACCATAATGTCAATAAACTGACAGACTCTAGAGTCGATTGATAATCTAATGAGAACATCTTTCATCTCCCCAATCACTTTGACCGTAGTCCTATCCAACTGGATAATTTGGGCCAGAGATGGCACAGGTTTCCCATCAATTTTTTTACAAATTGACAGTGGCATGACATTTGAAGATGCTCCAGAATCTACCAAACAATTGTGGACATTATGATTGAAAATTTCAAAAGTCAATAGGAATGGCAATGTTTGAGATTTAGATTTCCTGCTGATACTAGCCTCATTAATTTCAGGATCTTCTTGAGAGTCTGTTAATGGAGTGTTGGTCTGGGGTTGTAGAACGTGCAGCAGCTTGTCTCGTTGGTGAGGCAAATTGCACATGTCGAATATTGACACATTTTCTTTGACCTTCTTTATATCCTCAATAATGTCATATCCTATATCAGACTCGTTCCCGATTCGGGCTGAATGATCTGTTTTACTCATCGTGGCCTTAGGTTGCTGAACTATGGTGTCAACGTTTGGCTGTTTGGCCGCTGTTTGATTAATTTTAGGCTGCGGTGGAATGATTGTTATATGCCTTCTAAGTAGTTCTTTTGAAACTTTAGGCTTGGGAGGAGCCGAGTTTGGCACAGGATTTGTAATAGGGCCTTTACTGCGAGTAGCAACGTTCATGGTAGAGAGAGAGCTCTCTATGGGATCTTCTTCTGCTAATTCAGACATAGGTACCCAATCCCACAACACCATAGTAGTGTCCGGGGTTGGTTCCTCTAATTCAGGGCTCGATTCCTCTAGAGGATTATCTTGGTCTAGAATATGTGAATCCAACATTTGGTTCATGACTAAACTCATAGAGTTAATCCATTGTGGGAAGCTCTTTACCAAGTGCAGTTCTTGATGAAAGGTGTAGAAGTTTTCCATCCCGATTTCATTGAGATTTAAAACATGGGAAGTATTCATGGGTGGATGAGGTTGATCATCGTCTTCCCTCTTTTTATAAAATGGATTGAAAGGTTTCCTAGACGTACTAGTAGCCTTATCTTTCTCGATATCTACAATTTTATTGGATAACTTCTGCATCATCTTAACTACATTATCCATGTCTGTTGATGGCTCTTCCTTACCTCTAGTGAGAAGCAAGGTTTTTTTACTGGCTGTTGGTTTTGTTTTAGCGTCTAAGGCATGTTTAGCTATGCTATCCGCTTCTTCTTCTACCTTTCTAGCTTCTTCGAAGTTCTCTATCAGGGTGGTTTTCTTAGATCTTTTAACAAACATTGCTATGGGTCCTTCGTGAGCTGTTGTATAATATTCAACCAGAGATTCTTCTACTGGTTTATTTGCTTCACTGAAATTATTTAATAGTGTTGTGAACCTTTGGTTAAGTCTTGAACCTTTTCTTTCTTTTCCATTCTCATGGATAAGAGTTCTTTCATAAGTGTAGCTACAGTCTTTTGGTTTCCATATTTCTTTAAGAAACAGTTTTAAAATTCATCCCAACTTGAAATTGAGCTAGGTTGTAAGCTAAAATACCAGGATGATACTTTCGGCTCGAAGGTGTATGGAAAAAGCCTACAGACTACATCTTCATGCTGCACATCTAAAAGGTTCAGTGCTAGATAAAAACTCTTGAGATGATCTTCGGCCGAAATGGATTTCCCTGGGTCAAATTTAGGCAAGACCTTCTCTGGATTTTTTGGAATATTGTGGAATGGCCCAGCTAGATTCAACGCTCCCCTTGCTCTCCAAGCAGGTACAGCCATGTCTCTATGTGGAGAATCTGGTGGGGAATTGTAAGGTGAGTTCAGTGGAGTGTTCTTTGGAGTAATAAGTTCTCCAAGACTTTCTTGATCTGAAATATTTTATAGGTTTTTAAGATCGACCTTACTCAAAGGTTCTACAATTTCTTCTAAAGTTAAATTCACAAGCTCTTCAAAACTTTGCACAAGAATAGAATCACGGGTGTACTGTCGCTCTTTTCTAGGGGAAATTTTCCTGGCAAGGAAATTTACTGTGTTTAAACCACATAGCTGTCTAACATAAGATCGTGTATGCCTCCTCAAATCTTCTATTTCTGCAAAAGGTACAGCGTATAATGCTTCTTGAGGATCAGGATCAGAAACGAGGTTTTCTTGATTTGATACTTCAAGATTTGGGCTGTTTGAAATGCCTTCTTTAAGCGGGTTTTTAGTAACATTTATGACAGTGGGAGATTTTCCTTTATCAGCCATGCACTTTCAGGCCCTCCTTCTAGCGCCAAAAACTGTTGATGCCTCAGAGATCGCAGCATCAATCAGAAAGGAATCCTCTCCAGTAGACTATCCCAATTAGATTGTCCACCGTTTGGTGTGGGGAATCCGTCCAGTTAGCGGTTTCGGCAACCGTGGGTTTGGAGATTTGCTCTAATTATACCGGTTATGGCCCGATCCACCATTCTTTTGATTTTATGTTTTAGAATGATATGCAAGTTCATAGACTAATTTAATCTAAATGCAGAACTGGAAAACAAATCTGTATCTAAAACTGAAATAAATCTAAACTATCCCTGCAAGGAGCAAATTGTGAATATGAGTAATGTGTTGGAAGAATTACCTAAAATTCAATAGACAGCCATTAAATCTTAAAGATAGATCCACAATAGAAGCATGAGATACTAGAAGATAGCTTCTAATAAAGATATAACATATTCCATTACTCATGAAAGAGAGAATTTATTTGCACAGAGATAAGTAAGATCATTCAATACAAAGAAATAATTCAAGACAGTAAAGAAATATCTCACAGTAAAGTATAGAAGTAACAGGAATAATCCAACATGCATCCAATCTCCATTTCCATGCAAAAGACGTCCTCTCCAGGCTCTTATTAGGTAGATTTTATTTTCTTGAAACAAGTGCAAGATAGCTCGTACAAGTTCAGAAAAAATATTTTCCTGCCAAAAGTCCTTAACATTGTTTTCTAAACTTCTATTTATAATATTACAACATGCCCTTTGGGCTGCCACCTGGCTCTTTACACTTGTCTCCTACAGACTTTTCCCTTTTAATAAACAAAATTGTGACCTCTTTTAAAAAACAAAAAATTCCCAAAAAGAAAAGGACGGCTGTCCAATGGCTCTACGCTTTAGACATATGAAGGCCAACAAAAACAGGAATCAATGCCTTAGGATCAGCGTGTTCACTCTTGGGGAAGCGCTCCAGCTGGGAGAGAAACACTTGGGCTAGTTGTTGCTGCTGGGAGAGAAGCACTTGGGCTAGCTGTTGCTTCTGCTGCTGCTGGGAGAGAAGCACTCGGGCTGGCTGTTACTTCTGCTGCTGTTGCTGCTTTCTTTTCCTCTTCTGCAATGTAGCTGAACCAAACACCAGTTTCTCTGATAACTACATTTGCTGTAGAAGGGAGCAAGATTTTATGGGAAGTTATATCTTTACCAAGCTCTACTCCAATACCCTAAATTTTCACAATTGCTGCTTGGTGGATTTCTTTAAGGAAATGGTGGTGTATTGATGACATCCCAATATAATGATGGAGATCATCAATGGCTAAGACATCAATCTTTTTTACATATTTTGTTTGGATACCTAGTTCCTCCTTCAAGTTAGACAAACATTTCTCTTTGCTCGGGACATCATCAAGGGACTGAGGGAAACTCAACTTGCATTTATCATGCACTTCATGGATTTTTTGATAAAGACTATTACTTTTATCCATTGTCCCTTGGACCTTAGCCATTAGCCTAAGGCTACAGTTCCTTCAAAATTCCAAAAGGGCTATGTCTTTATTAAAACCATCTACAGATTTGAATGGGAGATGCTTGGGGAAATCAACCTTTCCTTCTCTCCATTCCATCTGGCTCAGGATGTTTGCTTTAACCCGAGTATATTTACCCTTAATCCTATTGGCCTCTGCATTAATTTCTTTTAATCTAACCACCATGGCTTTGAGCTTGCACACCTCTTCAGTAATCAGCTCCTGAGTGTCATGTATTTGTTTCAGGATGCTACAGGACAACTCATGGAAGGGAGACATATCTATCGCTCTGCTCTCTGCCTGCTCTAATTGCTCAACCAATACCTGCTTATCTATTTCTAGATGGGACACTCTAGCTTCTGCATCGTTCTTTTCTGCTTCTAACACCATCATCTGGACCACCAGGTGCTCCTTTTCTTCTTCTAAAAGGTTATACTTGTCTGACAATTCCTTATGCTCAACAGACAGGCGATCATACCTATTCACTACGAGATCCCTGTAAGCCTGCTCGTTAGACACAGTATGTTGTAACATGCGAGCTCTTCTCTTTGTCGACTCAACTTCTCTAACTATATCGGCCACATTGTCCTGCATTGCTTTTGTTGCCTCTATAGTGGCGGATGCCATATCTAAGGGAGCATTATTTGTATTTTGCATTACTGTGATCTCCCGCTGGGTAACAATATCTTCTTGGAAGAGTCTCTTTATCCTCTCTTCCGATTTTAGGACCACCGCTTTTCTCTTCTTATCATACACAAATTCATCCCATCGAGACACCGTATGCTCTTTTGATGGAGTGTAAGGGACGATTGGGAGATCTATTATATTTATTTCTACTTCTGCGAGTGGGGTATGGACTGCTTGAGCTGAATCTGTTCCCACATTTTGGATACCGAAAACACCTGCATGTGCTGTGTCCGCCTCCACATTTTGGTTGCCGGAGACACCTACTTGAGATATGTCTATCTCCATATCCTAGGTGCCGGAGCCACCTACCTAGGCATCTTCAACTGTCTTGAGTTCTTCTTCCATCTTTTGCCCCACTTCAGCTTATTTCCCTCTCTCTTCTTCTTTCTGCTGCCAGGATTCCTCTGTTTCTTTCTACAGCCTTTCATTTTCTGCTTCTTGCTGCAATCTCTCGTTTTCTGATTCTTCCTGTAATCTTTCCACTTTAGATTCTTGCTTCAATCTTGCCTCCTCTTTTAACCTTTGCTCTTATTGGGCTTGGGCATCAGCTGCTTCCTTTTCTTTCTGCAGGCTTGTTTTTTGGGCCTTGGTAGAGCTAGAGCTTGCTCCACTTCCTTGACGACAAATCTGCAACTCAGTCATGTTGCTGATGCCTCTGAATGCCTCTTCTTCGGCATAATAATAATGAGTATATTCAAAATGAGCATAAATTTCTTTGCAATGCTCGACAACTTTCCCCCGCCTATCACTTCTATGGAAAATTACTTCGCCAAAGTGGAAAGATTTCAGCTCTTGAACAAACTCCTCAGCTGATGCAACCCCTGAGAATTTGTAGGCTCCTATGCAGAAGGGTAAAGGAGGGAATGAAGCCTTATGCTGCTTGTTAAGTACCGCTCCGATTCCATCAAGGAAAATTTGTCTCACTGCTTCCTTGAGGACTACATAGTCAGTGGCGTATTTTGGCAAAATGTATGGAGCTTTAGTCCCTCCAAACATCCTGATGTAGGTGCCCTTCTCTGAAAAATAAGAATCTCCATAGTTCTCCAGGATCTCCATGGCATTTTCTAACAGACAGTTGGGCTCTTCATTGAATATCTGCTCATATAGAGGCATGATGAACTCCTCACAGATGAGCTTATAGCTTGCTCTGTAATTTTGAGCCCACATTATCTTGTAAGCAGTGTAGACTGGGGTGTTGGCTTTATCCCACGTGCAACCTAAGCTGGGGAAAGATAGCTTGGCCAAAATACAGTCAATGAGATATGAAGACATGTAAAATTCTGACTTTTTTAAGGCCAGACCTTCTCTTGCAATAGCCACCATTGATGCCAAACTGTCCGACAGGATAGGAGCCCAGTCAAACACAGTTCCTTTGAATGCTACGAAGTGGATGATGGGGGCCCACTGTATCCTATATACAGTGCCATCGGGCATGCCGAAAATTCTGCATAGCATCAGGGCGATTAACCTGAAAGGAGGTCTTAGATTCTGAACATCATATTCATCATTACCTCTCTTTCTTAAGTGCTTGCCTATGACAAATAATTTTTTGGCCATTTCAATATTTTTCATCTGGCCCAACCATTCATCACTCAGAGCTTGCTGGGGATGTGAGAATTTACAGGCTATAGCAAGATATGCTGGATGGAATGAAGCGAAGGCCTCTCCCCTGCTATCATGTAATACTTTTGTCTCCGCGTTAGCATGTTCCAATATCCACCCGATCACTTCAGAACATGGGAATAATTCAGGGCGGGTAGAATCCCTAGCTATGCCTGAAGTTCTGATGTTGCAGTAGATCTGCTCTTCTTCCAATAATGTATCTGGGATATCCTGGTCCCTGATCATCCTGTAAATGTCACCCCACTGGACTTCAGGAGGAATGTTGGTGGTGCATCTAGTATCTTGGAACATAGTTTCATTCCTAAGTGGTACTGGCTCTAGTTCCATTACTTTATCCTTCTTCCTACCACCTTTTGGCATCCTGGCTTATCCCTGCTAGCAACCAAATACAAGTCATTATAAAAATGTGCAACCTGATATGAGATTTTAACAAAGAGAAGGATCAATTCAACATGCTAAAACATAGACAAAATGTGAAGCTGTATGTTGGGGAAGCAA
Source organism: Larix kaempferi (assembly GCA_027924585.1). NCBI lineage: Eukaryota > Viridiplantae > Streptophyta > Pinopsida > Pinales > Pinaceae > Larix > Larix kaempferi. Next base: position 1,551,940 of record BSBM01001010.1, read on the forward strand.
AATAAATCAGTCCAAACAAGAAGTATGGTTCTGAGACTTGATTATCCCAAGGAGACAAAATTTGGAATGTTTCCGAAAAGGTAATCATGCGACGTGGAAACAACCTACTTCCCACCTAGCCCTAGGAGAGAGGGTATCCTTCATCATTGCACTTCTAATGGTTAGTGGTGGGTGAGTCTGGAATGAAACAACCTTACGATGAAACAAGAGACCGCTTTCCACATTCATGAAAAGATGAGAGGTTTAGCTGACCACTACTGTTATTAATAACATTTACGAGACTTTGTATGGCCAGCTTGGAGTTTGAATGAGGGTGACACTGCCTGGAACGTGGATGGTGAAAACTCGGGTGGTTATAGCTATGACCTTTTAGCTCGTAGGAACGAGAAACCAAAGGGGCCTTAGCAGCCTTAAAAAAAAAAAACAATGTATGCAACCAATGTCTATCGGCCACGTTAAAGACGGGAAAAAACCCACAGGTAACCTGACGTGGAGATGAGACAAAAATAGCGGTTAAAAAACGTACCTGGCAACGCGATAGTGGTTGAGTGAGGTGGACGCAGTCATAGACGAGTTGAGCTGGAGCGGTCCATCGCAGTCTTCCCAACGACGTTTGTTTGAACGAAAACTGACAATGTGACCAACCAAACCCCCACCATCCTTTTAAAAGGGTTAGACACATGCGGCATTAAACCGGTTGGTGGTGCCATTAAAACGGGTTTTAAATTTTGTACGACACAGTCTTTTCAAGGTGCCTCGGCATTTGTGCGTGACCATAACTTGTGGGGCGGACTTACGAGTTTCACCCGCAATTGCGGGACATTGTGGTGAACTGCCTCGGTGTTTTGGAAGATATTGGCATATCCTTCCGAAATGCAACCTTTGAAAACTTGTTGTAAGCGGTTTCGCTGGGTTGTCCCACAGTTTCGGGAGAACATAAGATTTCTTTCCGCAATTTCGATGGAGATAGGCCAATTGCTTCCGCAATTGCGGAACACTTTCGCGAAGGTTCCCGCCGTTTTGGGAGGCTTTTCTGAATAGTTCCCAGGAAAAGAACTCGAACGCTTCCGCAGTTTCGGAAGGGAAACCCAAATGCTTCTGCAGTTTCGGAAGGGAAACCCAAATGGTTCCGCAGTTCCGGAAAGGATTAGTGAATTGCTCCCGCAAGTCGAGAGAGATGCTTAAGTTATTTTCGACAGCGTTCCACGGGATTTTGGAAGGGAAACCTGAACGCTTCCGCTGTTTCGGGAGGGATTTCTGAAAGGTTCCGCAAAAGTCTAAGTCTTTCCGCGGGGTTTCGGGAAGATAACGTGAATGCTTCCGTCGTTTCGGAAGGCTTTCGCAAATAGCTTCCACAACTTCGAGAGAAAAAGACTTAAGATTTTCTTTAAAAGACACTAAGTCCTTCGGCAGCTTCGGGGAAGATTTTGTGAATGATTCATGCAATTTCGGGAGGGAAACGTGAACGCTTCCGCAGTTTCAAGAGGCTTTCCCAAATGGTTCCACAGCTTCGGGAGGCTTTCTTGAATTTTTTGCCGGTTCGAGAGACTTTCCCAAGTAGCTCCTGCAGCTCGTGAAATAATTTCTAAGTCTTTTGTGGTGTTTCGGGAGGCTTATGCGAATGGCTCCCGCAGTTTCGGAAGGAAAACCCGAATGGTTCCACAGCTTCGGGAGGATAGCCTAAATGATTCCGCAAATTCAGGAGGAAAACTCTTCGGGATTTCGAGAGACAAACCTAAATACTTCCGCAGTTTCGGGGGGCTTTCTTGAATTTTATCCTTAGAAGAAAAACTTGAAATTTTCAAAGCAAGATCTTCAGTTGAAAACAAAGTAAAAAGGGGAATTAACCTCTTAAGGCAGCCTTTCTAGAAAAATAAAAGGAGGGGCCCCAATATGTACAAAAATTTTGGGGAGGGATGTTGCTGCAACAACATACCCCTAGCACTATACTGATGTCCTGAATCCAACAAATCTGACAGTTTTTCGATCCGAGCCATGGTCATCATTCTATGGCTTGTCCCAACTCGCATCCCAAATGCCTTTAGGGACACATGTTGGATAACTACCGGGGGCATAGAATTCAAACCGTGCAACAAAACCAGGTTCCAGGAAGTCCTACAAGTGTGTCTAGGAAGGTTACACTTGGGAAAGCTAGCCATAAGTCCCCAGGCGATGATTTTTCAAAGTTGACCCCCATGTGCAAAAATTGCATGCTCCCTTATTGAGCAAAACCCTAGTTTCCAAAATGGACCTAAACGATGACACCTGGGCCATGGGACCGGAAGAGAGGGGAACCCCTAGCACTATCCCAATGGATTCGACGGTTTGTTGATCCGAGCCACGATCGTCATTTTATGGCTCGCCCCATCTCGCATCCCAAAGTCCTTTGGGGACACCTGTTGGATACCTACCGGGGGCATAGAATTCAAACTGTGCAACAAAATTGGGTACTGGTAAGTCCTGCAAGTGTGTCTAGGAAGGTTCCAACTGGAAAATCTATCCATAATTCCCCGGTTGATGATTTTTCAAATTTGAACCCCATGTGCAAAAATTGCACGCTCCCTTACTAAGCAAAACCCTAGTTTCCAAAATGGACCTAAAAGATGACAACTGGGCCATGGGGCTGAAGAAAAGGAGAACCCCTAGCACTATCCCAATGTCCTAAATCCAATGGAGTCAATTTTTTGTCGATCTGACCCACGGTCGTCATTCTATGGCTCGTCCTAGCTCGCATCCCAAAGGCCTTCAGGGACACCTATTAGATACCTACCGGGGAATAGAATTCCAACTGTGAAACAAAACCGAGTTTCGGGAAGTACCACAAGTGTGTCTATGAAGGTTCCATATGGAAATGCTATCCATAAGTACCCGGTCATTGATTTTGCAAATTTGACCCACATGTGCAAAAATTGCACGCTCCCTTATAGGGGAAAACCCTAGTTTCCAAAATTGACCTGAGAGTTGACACCTGGGCCATGTGACTGAAGGAGACGGGCACCCATAGCACTATATCGATGTCCTGAATCCAAATGAGTTGATAGTTTGTCGATCTGAGCCACGGTCTTCATTCTATGGCTTATCCCAGCTCGCATCCCAAAAGGCCTTTAGGGACACCTATTGGATACCTACCAGGGGCATAGAATTCCAACTGTTCAACAAAACTGGGTTTTGGGAAGTCTTATAAGTGTGTCCAGGAAGTTTCTAGCTGGGAACTCTATCCATAAGTCCCTGGTTGATGATTTTTCAAATTTGACCCCCATGTGCAAAAATTGCACACTCCCTTACTGAGCAAAACCCTAGTTTCCAAAATGGACCTAAAAAATGACACCTGGGCCATGGTACTGGAAGAGAGGGGCACTCGTAGTAATATATTGATGTCCTGAATCCAATCGAGTCAATATTTTGTCGATCCGAGCCATGGTTGTCATTCTATGGCTCGTTCCATCTCGCATCCCAAAGGCCTTCAGGGACACCTGTTGGATACCTACCAGGGGCATATAATTCCAACCATGCAATAAAAGTAGGTTCTAGGAAATCCTGGAAGTGTGTCTAGGAAGCTTCCAGCTGGGAACTCTAGCCATAAGTCCTTGGTCAATGATTTTTGAAAGTTGACCCCCATGTGCAAAAATTGCACACTCCCTTACTGAGCAAAACCCTAGTTTCCAAAATGGACCTAAAAGATGACACTTGGGCCATGGGACCAGAGTAGAGGAGAACCCCTAGCACTATCCCGATGTCCTGAATCTAACGGAGTCGATGATTTATCGATCCGAGCCACAATCGTCATTCTATGGCTCGTTCCAACTTGCATCCCAAAGGCCTTCAGGGACACCTATTGGATACCTAATGGAGGCATAGAATTCCAACCATGCGACAAAATTGGGTTTTGGGAAGTCCTGCAAGTGTGTCTAGGAAGGTTCCAGCTAGGAATGATATCCATAAGTCTCTGGTCGATGATTTTACAAATTCGACCCCCTTGTGAAAATTGCACACTCCTTTACTGAGAAAAACCCTAGTTTCCAAAATGGACCTAAAAGATGACACCTAGGCCATGGTACCGGAGGAGAGGGGAAACCCTAAAACTATCCCAATGTTCTAAATCCAATGTAGTTGAAGGTTTGTCGATCTGATCCATGGTCGTCATTCTATGGCTAATTCCATCTCACATCCCAAAGGCCTTCAGGGACACCTGTTGGATACCTACCGGAGGCATAGAATTCCAACCATGCAACAAAACCAGGTTCCGGGAAGTCCTACAAGTGTATCTAGGAAGGTTCCAACTGGGAATTCTAGGCATAAGTCCCTGGTTGATGATTTTTCAAAGATGACCCCCATGTGCAAAAAATGCACACTCCCTTACTGAGAAAAACCCTAGTTTCCAAAATGGACCTAAAATTTGACACTTGGGACATGGGACTAGAGGAGAGGGGCACTGCTAGCACTATCCCGATGTCCTGAATCCAACGGATTCAACAGCTTTTTTATCCGAGCAACTACTACCATTATATGGCCCGTTTAAACTCACACCCCAAAGGCTTTCAGAGACACCTACAGATGGCTATACAGGAGAAAATCCAACAAAATAATAATGAGTATGGGTATATTGATAATTAGCATGGATATGGTGATGGTGATAGTGAGCATGAAAATGGGCATAAGGATGCATATATTATGGTTTACTGATATGGGAGAAGAAAACAAAGAAAAAAATCCATGACGAAACTTGTGCAATCTATAAAGTTGTACCATGTCGACGTAATTTATCAAGCTATTAATGTCTGGATAGGATTTCTAGGCCTGTTTAAACCCTAGGCAAAATGTGTTCGACCTATATGATTGAATGGGGAGCATGTCCCTACTGGAATAGATGTATTGCAACTAATGGCATGTCCTTTCAATGCACAATTTTCAGTTCTTGCCTCCAATTTCATTTAGTTCAAGTGTCTCGAGGAGAGATGGAAAATTCATCCTTGGGCATAATAACCAAACCAAACAACAAAATTGAATGTTGTAATTTTCTAAAAGTGTGTTTGGGATAGACCAACATGAGTGCATTGTCCAAAAAGTCTCATGCAATTTTTTTTATGAATTTGAACTTTTAATGCAAAATCTTCTTTTCCTCTTAATGAGAAAAACCCTAGTTGGATATGGGTTCCAATAAGATGTTTTTTACTCCACATATCGGTAGTCATGACTTGGTCATGATCATTAAAGGGAAACAATAGACTTAGGTCCTTGACCATGCTCAGAGGAGGGAACCAACAATCTTAGGCCCTAATAGGAGTATTTGGAATTCAAGTTGAATATGGACACCATGATCAAGTCTTGGGCGTCTTGGATAAGTCTCAAGTCCTTAACTCTACTTGGGGGAGGGAAATAAGAGCATCAAGTATTAAACATTCCATTTAGGTTTCTAGGTTTCTAAATTAGGTATCTAACGGTTATATTTGTGTGGATGATGGATGATAATATTATGGTGAAAAATGGTATGGTGATGGTGACAACATGGTAGGAAGAGCATGGTGGTGATGTTCATGGTGGCATGGTGATGGTGACAATGACCATGGGGATAGTGATAATGAGCATGGAGATGGTGATGGTGATAGTGAGCATGAAAATGGGCATGAGGATGCAAATATTATGGTTTACTTAGATGGGCGAAAAAAACAAAGAAAACAAATCCATGACGAAACTTGTGAAATTTATCAAGTTGTACCAAGTCTATGCAATTTATCAATCTATCAAGCTATCAATGTACGGCTGCAATAGTAAAAATATTAATTTCAATACTCAATGAGACCACAAAACAAAATCATAGCATACATGTACACCATATACATATAACATAGTACAAAATAAAACATGCAAACCACATGCCGCATTACCTACCTATGGTCATTCGACTAGTCCATCATGATCACCTCGAATACCAAGGGTTTCCTTTAACCTCTCATGCTCGGAGTAAGGAAATAAGCATCGTTCCTTTGATGAGTTCTTCCTTGGCATTATTTGCAGCTGGAGGTTTGTGCCAATAACTAAGCTTGTATAATGGTATACAATCTCACTTGGTCTATAATCTTCATATGTATACCCTTTTTTATTTGCTGAGTGGGAAACCTAGTTCAAATATTCTCCTTTTATAACCATCAAGCCAATCGGAAAATCATTGTCCTCAGAGTCCTATAATGGGACATTTGGGGTTTCCTTTCCCTCTAAGCAATGTGCCATGCAATAGTTGGTGAGCCATGCATTGCATCTCGTGGAAACCACTGTGTATATGTGCCCTGGAGAAAATATATTGCCAACTTTTTAGTAAACTAATTAGACACAACTAGTTGTCAAAAATATAAAAATATTAATCGAACCTAGTTGTACGAGATCTGATATGTGATCATAGTCTGGTGAAATACTTGATTCATCCTCCTCCAACTGGGATAATTTTGTAACTATTCGTCGGCCAATGGGGAGTGATACATGGTCCCAATTATCAACCTAATCCATGGATTCACATTCATCCCATTCACCACTACTGCATGGAGAACAAAAACATGAGAGTTTCCTTGTCCACATTTCAAGTATAGCATTGCCCGATGTTCTAACTGAATGAAATGCATGAGTTCCTTGGATGGTCTTGCACTCATATAACTGTGATTGATCTACATCCACCACCTCCCAAAAATATCTATCTACATGTGATTTCCTGGTTGAGTGATCTTCCTTCCTTCCTTCTCCCTCCCCCATGACTGAAGAACACCATTCAACGATGGTTTTTGCATCTTAGATGAGTGATACATTTGTAATTTCATTTCTTGCCTTCATAATGCAATCTTGATGCACGCACTGTTCGGGTACATAGGGTACTCCAAAAAGACTGAACACCTAGAGAAACCACGTCACACAAACAGATCAAAGATCGATACACTGATATTTTGACATGGTTTAAACCCTCGAGAGGGAAACACTCCATGGCCCCAGCCAAATAGCTTCTACGGAGCAATTTATTATGCAAAGAAAGAAAGTTACAAATGAGCTTCTCATAATCGATCAACTAGACAATGACCATCCATGCTCTTTAAATAGAGATCATGGACCAATCGGGTGTTAAGCCACGGATCAAGGGTAGGTATGATCTAAGAGAAGTTGAGCCATCGGATCACTCTATGTTTAGAACATATTGTGACCGTCGTAATTAAATATTTACAAATGCATACTAATGCATACTAAAGAAACACACTTTACCTAATGGATCTATTACACAAGTTGATCTTAACTAATTCCTTAGTGTCTAAATATCCTAACATCCCCCCTTAAGAACAACTTGGGATAGGATTGAAGGATTTACAAAAGTGACACTATTAGGAGAAGGAAGGAGGCATTAGAGCCTATCCCCCCTTAATGACAAATTCCTGAACTCCTAACATAGATCGAAGTTTAGAAAACTTCGCTTCTGTAAGAGACTTGGTGAAGATGTCTACAACCTGATCATCTGTAGGACAAAAGATAACTTCAAGAACACGATCATGAACAAGATTTCTGATGAAGTGCACATGTAGCTTAATTTGTTTTTTGCATTGATGTAGAACTGGATCTTTGGCGAGCTTAATGGAACTTTGATTGTCGCACCAAAGTGGAGTAGGCTGCTGCTACTCGAATCCAAACTCTAAAAGGATCTATCGAAGCCATAAAGCTTCCTGACTGGAATTAACTACGGCTCGATATTCTGCCTCTGGTGAAGAAAGAGCAAGAGCTTGTTGTTTCTTACAAGCCCAAGTGATAGGTCCAGATCCTAGACTGAAAACATAAGCTGTAGTAGACTTTAGATCATCAAGATCGCCAGCCCAATCTGAATCAGTGAAACCAACCAACAAAGGTTCCCCCCTGTACTGTAATGAATCCCAAACTGAATTGTACCTCGAATATATCGAAGTATTCTGTTAGCTTCTTTCCATTGAATTTCATGAGGTGTTTGCATATAACGGAAAACATGACCAACGACAAAGGAAAGGTCAGGACGAGAATGAATCAAGTATAAGAGACTACCAACAAGCTGACGATACAAGGTGGCATCTACTTCAGGTGAAGTACAAGTGGCAGAAAGTTTGACTCCAGACTGGAAGGGAGAAGGGATTGGTGTAAAATCGTCCATGTGAAAGCGACGAAGAAGGTCACAAGCATACTTAGGCTGAGAAAGAAAGATTCCTTCTTTGGTTTGCAGGAATTGGAGACCAAAAAAATAATGCAAATATCCTAAGTCTGACATTTCAAAATTTTTCTTAAGACTAGATTTCACATGGGTTATAAGCTTAGGGTCACTACTAGTAAGAATAAGGTCATCAACATATAGAACAAGTATGATGAGATGGTTTCCTACTTTCTTGATATAGACATTGGGGTCAGAATGGCATCTAGAAAAACCAGTGTCAAGGAGAAAGCTATCCATTTTGGCATACTAAGCTCTAGGAGCTTGCTTAAGGCCATATAAGGATTTATTAAGGTGACAGACAAGGCTATAGTTATTCTGAACATATCCAGGAGGTTGTTCCATGTAAATTTCCTCCTGTAAATCACAATGTAAGAATGCAGACTTGACATCCATTTGATGGACTTCCCAGTTATGAAAGGCTGCAAGGAAAAGAATAAGGCGGATGGAGTTCATTTTTGCGACATAAGCAAAGGTTTCATTGTATTCAATCCCTTCAACTTGTGAAAAACATTTGGAAACTAACCTTGCCTTAAGTCGTTCAACACTTCCATCTGATGCATACTTAGTTCTATAGACCCATTTACATCTGACAAGTTTTCTTCCTTTTGGAATAGGTACAAGATCCCAGGTATCGTTCGCCATTAAGGAACGATATTCTTCATCCATAGCTGCATCCCAATCTGGATTTCCTGAAGCTTCTGCAAATGTTTCTAGACCATGATACTCGGAAACTTGAGCAAAAAGAGAAGAGGCTCGCTGAAACTGAGAACGTGTTCGACATTGATCTCTAGGATCACTGGCAATATCACCAGCTGCTTCACATGTTGAATGGACCCATTGAGGAAGCACTTGTGCTGGTGAAACTGGACGAACATGAGCAGGCGGCGATCGATTTTCATCCTCACTGTCATCATCAGAAACTGGAGTTGGAAATCTGTTAAATAAGTTGGAAGTAGAAGAAGGCACAATCGTCGAATCAGGATCGCAGGCCAAAGATGGCACAACCGCCAAGTTAGGCTCGCAGGCCAAGAGATTCTCATTAAATTTAAAATCTCTTCTAATTATTATATCATGAGAATGTGGTTGAAGAAGTCTATAACCTTTTACATCTTCAGAATATCCAACAAATATGGACTTTTCACTTTTAGGCTACAATGCTTTCCGTTTTTCATCTGGAATGTGAGCCCATGCTTCACTACCAAACAAACGGAAGTGACTTACATTAAGTTTAGTTTTACTCCATGCTTCTTCCAGTGTGATACCTTGTAAAGCTTTAGTGGGGGTGCGATTAACTATGTAATTTGCACAATTAATGGCTTCAGCCCAAAATCGAAGACTTAGTCCCTTAGATTGGATCATACAATTAGCCATTTCTTTTAAAGTGAGGTTCTTCCATTCAACTACACCATTTTATTGTGGTGTATATGGAACAGTGTGTTGTTGTTGGATTCCTTGTCCAGTGCATAAAGTAATGAACTTTTTGATAACATATTCTCCTCCATTGTCGGATCTTAACTTAATAATTTGATGACTAGATTGTTTTTCAACAAGGGCCTTGTAAGCCAAGAACATGTTAAATACTTCACTCTTAAGTTTTAGGAAATAAACCCCAAATGAGTCTGGAGTAATCATCAATGAAAGTTAAGAAATACTTGAAACCAGAAAATGAAGCAGATGGAAGAGGACCACACAAGTCACTATGCACAAGCTCCAAGGGAAACGAGGCGTGCCAAGAGGCACGTTTGTCAAAACTGTCTCAAAGATGTTTTCCAAGTACACAACCAGAACAAACACCATCCCTGCAAGATACCATCGGAAGACCTGTCACCATATTGTCTTTACATAGTTGTTTCAATAATTGATAATTTAAGTGACCAAATCGCTCATGCCAAAGTTTGCTCAAGTTATCACTATGAGCAACAAAAACTGAAGGAAAAGGTGATGACCCAAAGTTATTAAATTTGTACAACCTGGTAATATCATCAACAATTCCGGTAGCTAGGACATGTTGAGGATCTTTAAAATCCTTGATTACAACTTGGTAAGGTGTAAACGTCATAGTTTTACCTTCACCAGAATGAGTGATTTGATAGACTAATAACAAATTGCATGAAATTCTTGGCATACATATTACATCACTAAAATGACCATTATCTACTGGAACTCTTCCAGATCCTACAACACTTAGAGATCTATCATCACCAACAAATATTTGTTTGGTGTTACATTCCTGCATAGTAGAAAAGATGGCTTAATCCTTAGCCATATGATAAGATGCTCCAGAATCAATGAGCCATTCATTTGAAGTAGAAGAAGAAGATGCAGTATAAGAATAACCAGAAGCATAAAGTGCATGTCCATGAGAGTTAGATTCTGAAGGCAAATCTAGGTTGATGTGGTGCTTCTTCATTGCTACTTCCAAGGCTGCCATATTCTTGAAACACTTAGATTCATCATGATTATCTTTCCCGCAATAGTTGCAATGACACTCAATCTTCTTTCCTTTTGGCTTGGATCCTTTGTCATTTTTTAAAGAAGGAGCTGACTGAGAGGGTTTGGGACCCTTGTTGGACTTATTATTGGAAAAATTTTGTTTCTTGGGAGGCTTGTACTTTTCTTTCTGTTGGTACAATAAGGCTTTCCCAGATGTATCTACATTGTTAATTATTCCAAGATGGATGAGCTTATCTTGCTATCTAATCAAAGAATCACAAAAGGATTCAAGACTGGGCTCTTGATAGCTAGTTGCAATCAATGATTATTTCATGGAGTAAAATGTAGATACAAAAACAGAATATCCAGGTCCAAGTTTTGAAAGAATATGATAAATACATTGTTTGTCTTCCCTCTTAATCTTGCATTCTTCACATAAGAGTTTAAGAGTTTTGTACTTAGAAAAATAATCTTGAATGCATGAAAAATCACTTGGATTTAAAGAAATCAACTCATTTTCAAGTTGATGACCTCGAATTTCATTGTGTTTACCAAACACAGATTCCAACTTGTCCCAAGTAGTATCAGGTTCATCAATTCCAGATATGTGGAATCACAAATCAATAGAGATTGACATCCCAATCAATCCACGAGCCTCGTCACATCTATTTGCCCATTTTATTTTCTTATCATCATCAATGGGTTCTGTTTCTTTCTCTGAGGTAATTCGGAAAAGTCCCCTACTTCGTAGAACATCCTCCATACGAGATTTCCATGAGAAATAGTTGGAACTAGTAAGTGGAATATCACAAGGGGTGGCCATTTTGTAAATTTAATGGCTTTAAAAACAGAAACCAATAGTCTAGATGTGAAGAGATCGAAAAAATAGGCGGTTAAAAGAAAATGGCACTGAAAACTGACTCTGTATGATGAAGTTATGCTTGAACAAAGAAAATGTTGAAGATGTCCCCAATAGTGACATGGCAGATAGAGAATGTCCAGCTGAAAAAAAAGACCCCCCCTCTTCCCAAGATGAACCTTTGAAAATCACTTTACAAGAAAGTTTCTTTAAGTGAATCACTTTTGTAAAATAAGTGATTTTCACTTTTGTAAAATAAGTGATTTTCACTTTTACAATGATGTTACTCTAAATAGTGCAGCAAAAAAAGAACTTAAGTGACTCACTTTCTATTTACTCTTCTCTCTCGGTTTCCGTGCTTGCCTCTTTTCTTGCAAATCACACACAAAACTGAAACAAAAAAAAAATTCCACACGTTTGGGGTTAGATCTTGTTAGCTTTCCCAGAAAATCTATGTTTTCACTCTATTTCTAATTTGCGAGATCGCACAAGGTGCACAGCAAAAAGAATATGCAGCCGAGAAAAACCCTTTCCCTTTTTGTTTCTGATTCACCGAGATCACACAAGGTGCACAGCAAAGAGCATACGCAAACAGGGAAAGCAACAATTCGAAACAAAAAAAATATTTAATAATAAAAACTGACAAAAAATATGAGATTTTTTTTTTAAATAATAAAAAAAACGTCACTGTAACATTATACCTTCAGATCTGATGAAATACGCGTTTATGAAGCAACCAGAAACCATTTTCTATCAAACAAAAACTATTTCCCAATGACAACGGCGCTCCAGACGTAATGGAACACCTCCCACAGCCCAGAAATGCACTAAAATTCCAGAACCAGAAACCCTTTCAAGTTTCGGCAACACCAGTTCAAGACCTAGATCATAACCGAAAGCGACTCTTCATAAAAGCTTTGATACCATGCTCGGGTACACAGGGTACTCCCAAAAGATCGAACACCTAGAGCAACCACTTCACACAAACAGATCACAGATTGATACATCGATATTTTGACCTGGTTTAAACCCTCGAGAGGGAAACACTCCATGGCCCTGGCCAAAGAGCTTCTACGAAGCAATTTATTATGCAAAGAAAGAAAGTTACAAATGAGCTTCTCATAATCGATCAACTAGACAATGACCCTCCATGCTTTTTAAATAGAGATCATGGACCAATTGGTTGTTAAGCCATGGATCAAGGGTAGGTATGATCCACGGGGGGTTCACTAGCCATGCAATATCATATCACATCCATTCATATTGGGGGTTTCAACACTCTTAAAAACCTAAAAAATATATTGCACCATTTTAAGGGGTCAAAGGGGGTTTTTTATTTGACATAGTAATATAAATATTAGAATTTTTTTATTTGGGTGGCCGGCTAGGAAATAAACTCCAAATCGTGGGATGGATTCATACCTCCAAATCATGGGCTCAATTCATACCCACCTAAAACTTAAGGACCATCCATTTTTATTTAATATTGTTTATGATCCTAAGTTTTGCATAAGTATGATAAAAGTGTACCAATGATAGTATTGATGGAAGTCTCTTTGGATTACTGGCCTTGATCAATCCCCATTTAACAGCGTATTTATGCTTGGTTTGAATTGATGTTATATTGTTTTTCATCTTTAAGTTAAGAGATGTAGCTAATTGGGAGTTCCATAGTGGAACAATTGTAATGTTTTTTTTGTAGGCATTCAAGTAAAAGATCTAACTCTTCATTTTTTAGGCTAGGGTTTAGGTGGCTATTTAGATTCAATCAAATCTTGCTCCATGACAACCAAGAAAAGTGAGATCAATATTTCTTAGCTCACTGGAACGAAGAAAGGTTAGATCAATCTTTCTTGGCTAATTATTTCTTTCAACTTTTTGTATTATTCTTTAACATTTTCACTATGCCAATTATGAATAATTGTTTGATTGAGTTATATTTGGCACATTCATAATTGCAATTTCAATTCATATATGCAAGCCATCATCTTAATATTGTATTGGAACTAGCATGAACATAGGTGAAAATATAAATCAATATTTACATAACCTATGTGTTATCGTTACCATGAAATGGTATCATATAAGTTTCACCATTGGTGTATCTTTATAACTATTGCATGCTTGAAACCTAACAATGGATATTTTTCCCTCTCTTGTAAAGAAAAAAAAAACTAGATATAACCCAAGAAAAAGTAACTAAATGTTGTTATTACCCTTGATTGCAAGAATAAATGTAGAAGAAGTGAATGAAATTCATTGCATCTTGTGAATGACCCAAATCCAAGCTATGCACATGATCATATGGTGTTATTGGAAAGTAAGGGGATTTTTTCTATGATCATTTGGGTTCAAACATCAATGATGTTTGTTTTGATAGGAAGGTAGGAGAGTCCATCCACGAAAGGGTTTCAATTTTGAATTTTTATGGAGTTTAATTTATTAAGATTATAGAAAACATGAGATCTCTATGGCTATACTTATATTTACATGATATAAAATCAATATAATGGCAGGTTGTGGTGTGAAACTTCTGCAATTCTCATCTTTTCTAAGCATTGCACTAACTGTTGGACTATCAACCTTTTGCATTCTTTGTTATGTTGATCTCTTGACTGGGTTTCCTATTATGAATTTTTCCTTCTCGAGTACTATTTCATTGGGTCTTCCACTATTCAACACTACAAATTGATTAGTCACCCCTACAATCTTGGTGGGATCATTATTAGCATTATACTATTATTTTATTTAGTATCATGTTTGCTTATACTAAGATGTGTTAGGGTTCCTGTTTGTTACAACTTGATAATAGTATATAAAGAGGGTATTAAACATGGGTTGATAAAAATGGATACATACAATCTCTGGTGAAACTAGGGGTTTTCTTAATTGGAAAGGAATATTGGGAGGGGGGTTCAACAATAAAATTTTAGAAGGAATTTTCAAATATTTAGTGAAATTAGGGATATTGTTTAATATCATGCGAACGATCGTGCTATGTAACAAGTTCACTGAGTGAAGCCCCTGTGGTATGATCTAAGAGAAGTTGAGCCGTCGGATCATTCTATGTCTAGAACATATCGTGACAGTCGGATTCAAATATTTACAAATGCATACTAATGCATACTAAGGAAACACACTTTACTTAACGGATCTATTACACAAGTTGATCTTAACTAACTCCTAAGTGTCTAAATATCCTAACACGCACCTACTCCATCATGTTCACCTTTTCCATGTACGGTATCAAAATAATTCAAAATATTTGGAACCTTGTTCCTTTTATGGAGCATACACAACCATTGGAAGACATGGGCATTTTTTAATTTCCCTGCATTACCATCCGACCAAATCCAATGTTGTTCCATTTGTATGATGTTATCCTTCAAGTGATTGCAGAACATTTGAAAGTTGTGTTGTACAAAATCTAATTCGTGACACCTGTCATCACATATGTAGAAGTAGGATGGTTAGGGATGGGGAGAGGTTAGGGAGAGGGAGAGGGGGTTTAGAGAGAGAGAGAAAGAGAGAGAGGTGTAGAATCAGGGAAGAGAGAGTGAGAGAGGGGGGTTAACTAGGGGTAAGTGGATAGGAGGGAGGTTAGTGAGGGGGAGAGAGAGAGAGAGTGAGAGAGGGGGTTAGTAAGGGTTAGGGGGGGAGAGGAGGGAGAGAGAGAGGAGAGGTTGTTAGTTGTAGGGAGTGAGAAAGAGATATGGGAGGTGTGGTTAGAGATTATAGGTGGAGGTGTAGGTGAGAGAGAGAGACTGAGAGAGCCCAGGTTAGTAAGGGCTAGGGAGAGGAGGGGGTTTTGGGATAGGGGGAGTAGGAGAGATATAGAAAGAGTAGGATGGTTAGGGATGGGGAATAGGTTAGGGAGAGGGAGAGGGGGTTTAGAGAGAGATAGAGAGAGAGGTGTAGAAGCAGGGAAGAGAGAGTGAGAGACTGAGAGAGGGGGTTAGCAATAGTTAGGGGGGGAGAGGAAGGAGAGAGAGAGAGGATAGGGTGTTAGTTGTAGGGAGTGAGAAAGAGAGATGGGAGGTGTGGTTAGAGGTAGGCGGAGGTGTAGGGAGGAGAGAGAGACCGAGAGAGCCCAGGTTAGTAAGGGCTAGGGAGAGGAGCAGAGAGAGATAGAGAGGAGGGGGTTTTTGGCTAAGGGGAGTAGTAGAGAGATAGAAAGAGTAGGATGGTTAGGGATGGGGGAGAGGTTAGGGAGAGGGAGAAGGAGTTTAGAGAGAGAGAGAGAGAGGTGTAGAAGTAGGGAAGAGAGAGTGAGAGAGGGGGGGTTAGTTATGGGTAAGGGGATAGGAGGGGGGTTAGCTAGGGGGAAAGAGAGAGAGAGATAATGAGAGAGGGGGTTAATAATGGTTAGGGGGGGATAGGATGGAGAGAGAGAGAGAGAGGAGACAGTGTTAATTGTAGGGAGTGATAAAGAGAGATGGGAGGTGTGGTTATAGGTAGGTGCAGGTTTAGGAAAGAGAGAGAGACTAAGAGAGGGGGTTAGTAAGGGATAGGGAGAGGAGGGGAGAGAGATAGAGAGGAGGGGGTTTAGGGATACAGGGAGTAGCAGAGAGATATAAAGAGTACGATGGTTAGGGATGGGGGATAGGTTAGGGAGAGGGAGAGGGGGTTGAGAGAGAGAGAGAGAGAGAGAGTTGTAGAATTAGGGAAGAGAGAGTGAGAGAGGGGGTTTTTAAGGGTTATGAGGAGGAGGGTATAGAGAGAGGGGGATTAGGGGTATGGGGAGTAGAAGAGACAATAAGAGAGGGGAGGTGGTTAGGTGTGGGTGGGGTGGGGTGGGTTAAGGGGTTATAGAGACATAAAGAGGGAGGAGGGTGTCAGGGGGTTAGACGAGAGAGAGGGGTGGGGGATAGGGGTTGGTGGAGGAGTACATAAGATATAGAGAGAGGGGGGGTTAGTAAAGGTTAGGTGTAGGAGGGGAGAGAGTGAGCAAGGGTTAGCAGTGACATGATTATGAGACAGACAGAGGGAGGGGGGTTTAAGAGTGGTGGGGTTAGGGAGAGGGAGAGGAGGGTCTAGGGAGTGGTGGGTATATAAATTTATTCAACACTTAAAAACATAAATTTGTGAAGTTAAGAATGCGTGCATGTTATGTACATACAAAATTCTCGCGCGTTTTGTATATACAAAATGCGCGCCTATCAAAATATTTAAATTTAAATATAATTTCCACGCGTTCTGGAGCACCTAATCACCCCCTCCTCCTGCGCCCGTGTGTCAGCTACAATCGTGTGTGGTTGGTTTGGACATACCAAACCTATGCTATGGAATTTGTTGAACCATAGCTAATTAGGCATTTCCACTGTTTTTCTCAATATGCCTGTTTTTCACCGCTCTCTACAGCATGACATACATGACCGTTATTGACAAAATTTTAGGCATAGATAGCATTTTTTATGCAGATTCCAAATATGTAATGTTTTTAAAAAATATTGATATTTTCTATTTGTTTTCTAATTTTCTTGTGTCATCACTCCTTAAGTAAAAAAACATGTTGTTATTGTTTATTCCGTAACTTTTTCATTTCACAACCATTTTAAAAAAAATTGTATGTTGCACTAGTAGACACCAACCTCTACATGCTATAAAAAATACAAGTCAAAATAACTGCATTAAGACCTTCAAAGGCCGCACCCACATTTGACGTACCGTTCTCGAGGTTTGATCACATGCATAATTAAAAAAATAAAAAAATTAAACATTTAATTTTGGAAAAATAGTGCTGCACTAGCGCTACGGGTTCTATACATGTCTACCAATTTTTTTTAGCTTGAAACCATCATTTAGGCACTGAAAGGTTGAACCCACAAAAACATATACCTTATTATTTGCCAAAAAAAAAAAAAAGTGACTGTTAGAAAAAATGAAATTTGACATAAATATGTAAATTTCCAAAACTTAAAACTTATATATTCGGAAATGTGACTCAATTTCCTAGGTTTCAGCTTTTTTACTCGATGCAATATATCTTGTGTAAGTATCTCAAAAAAACCAAGTTGAGGGATGCCTGATTTTTCAGTTTTCTATTGCACCTAATGTGCCAAAAGTGACCCTCATTAGCTTCCAGATGCCCATAACATTGATATTAATAATAATAATAATAACATTATCATTTTTTTTTAAGCAAAAAGGACCATCATTCTATTAAAGTAGGATCAATAGTACATTCTTCATCTTTACAAAAAGCTGGGTGCTTAAGCAGCCACCACAGAGATCAAAACTAAACTTATCAGCATAATCCCATAACCAAAACCATAGATCAATAGCATTACAAACCATACCAGTGTTGAAAGGCCGGAACCACTTACTATTCATCAGTTGGAAATCTACCAGCAATCAGACAACTAGAAGTATTACCCCAAACCCCATTAAAAAAGGGATGTTGAGATAATAGACATCACATAGAGAAAAAACCAACACCAGATAACCATAAATAGGAAAAACTGATAATACAGAAGCTAGCTACAACAGAGAAGAGCTGAAGTCAAAAATCACCAAGCCAAAACAACAGAACAAATAGAAACTAGGCACAGAATGAAGGAAATTAACCAAACGGACTAGCCTCATCCTCTATAATCACCATCGGTGGCGCATCAATTGCCTTCCCCTTACTGCAGAGATTGATCTCCCTCGAGTTCTCCACTTTTTTAGGACGGGTAATGAACAAGATCCCCATGTCAGTCGCCATTGCATCCAATTTCATATGAATCCACTTCAACTCTTCAGCATGGTCATTACAAAGGTCCTCCAGCTTGGTCATCCTCAGAGAGCCAGACAAAATGTCAGCATGAGTTTCCATAACCTGGGAAATGAGAGTCTTCATCACCCACAACATAACCACGACCCGATTATAAAGATCCATATGACCCCTAGTATTACCAGGGTTGTGAATCCATTCAGACATAGCAGCATCCTTTGGCGGCAATTTCTGCTCTCCAACCTTATGCCATAGATTCTCTTCCAAATCCTCCACCACCCACTGCACGTCCTAAGGAAAAAAATGGCGGAAGAAGAGGGTAGTTGCGGCAGCGCTCCACTAATCCCGACTAGGACCGATCTGGGCTATTTTACCCCAATCCACATTGCTCGGCTCACCATGATCCTGTCTACCCCTCCTGATAGGTCTCCCTCTCGGTGGCATAATCTCAATACCTTTACTATCCCCTATAACCCTACAACTGGAAACACAAAAACTCCACCAGACACCAGCCTGACAAAGACTATAGCCAATGTTACTATTACCATCCCTGAATGCAGAATTTAAAGGAAGGCCACCACCTCTGTCCATTAATTCCATCATAATGAACCCAACTCTCTAATAATTCATCACATCCTGCACCCTCGTCACCTTAGCAGAAACCTTCTCCGTACGACCCATCCGAATCGTGAGAGGCCGAGCAACCATTACCTTCTCACGCGCCATATCTCCTAATATGATGATTCCAGATGATGGGAAATATACGGATGGATGAGCGTTGGCACAGTTAATAAGGTTACCAGAAAACCACCTGTCCATACCACCCTATGTAGGGTTACCAGCTGTTACAAACCATCAGAATTAAATATTCTACTACCTCTAGCTAAGGGCACCAAACCACCCCGGTCACTTTCAGCAATCATCATGCATTGGTTACGACACTTGCTCGACGGTATTTCCAAGACCACCCCTTCCTATCCATCATTATGGTTGTAAGCGCCATGGTTAGACAACATGTCATCTAGACAGTTAGCACTCCTCCTTACATGCTAGAAGGTGACGAATTTGAAGGAAGCGATGAGTTCACCAAGACATGTCTATCTCCACGCTAACCTCCACGACTGAGGCAGCGTTGCTGCCCAGGTCCCGTTGTTAAGCTTAATGGAAATCTGTATCAACATGTTCGAATCCCCCTCAACAATCAAGCAGCTAAAGCCACGTCAGGCCGCCATGCATAAGCCTTGCAACATGGCTTCACACTCTGCAACGTTGTTGGTTTCACGTCCCAGGTTCCCATAGTAACAAAACATAACCCTAGCTTGATCATCACAAAGAACACCACCGTACCCAGCCTTCTCTGGGTTACCCTTTAATGCCCCGTCGAAGTTAAGCTTAATAACATTAACATTGAAAACATTATTAATATTAATATGAAGAATAGTTATCACATTATTCACATTAAAAAATTATTAATAACACAACAATATTAATTAACATCAACAACATTAATATTAACATTAAGAGTATCGATACTAACATTAATATTGATGTTAAAAAAATTAATGTTTCTTAATAATAACATTAATATTAATAATATTTCTTAATATTAATAATATTTCCATTGTGCTTGATACTATTAATTATAGCAAAATGCAACAATTCCCATAGAGCCAATAGTTCATCGCTAGTGCTTGATCTCAATCCACAACTCATCCAAAGTCTGAAATTACGATCTTCATTAATTATTAAGTACATCCCACATCCATAGGTACCCATCTGAGATGCACCATAAAAATATCCTACAATGGTATTGAAAGAGAAAGAAGGACCATAAATATGTCGAAATCTATTTTTCCTATCATTTGAATAATATTCCATGTAAAGTCCCAACATTCTCATACTACTGAAATACACATTTGGTAACATTTCTTCAAAAATAACATTGTTCTTGTTTTTCAAATACCCCAACAAATAAAGACTAGCAAAAGCTTGTGGCTTTGTGCCATGTTTACCCAATTGCTAAAATTTTCATCAACAAAAAGGGTACCCCAATACTGATAAATTTGTAGATAATTAGTGATATTCTTCCAAACCTTTTTGTAGAAAGGACAATTTACCAAAATATGATTAACATATTCACTATCCATTTTGCAAAAAGTACAAAAGTTTGGACCAAACCAACCTCTCCTAACTAAGTTGTCCTAGGTCATTATACAATTCTCTAAGACAAGCTAAAAGAAACATTTTTGTTTCAAAGGGATGTTCCATTTCCATAATATACTATACCACCATTTAGTCTCATAAACATAATTTACTTGAGAGATAGCATCATAGGAAGACTTTGCATAAACCCGACCGTTTGAATTGTTCCGGGTCCAAACCAGTGTATCTTCTGCATCTTTAAGTCTAATACCAACTCTATTTAAGGACATAATATATGTAGTCCACTCCATTTCCGAGTTCCCATGATGAACTAGGTCCTCAGCATGTATCCAATAAGATCCACAAATCTTCATCCATAAAGGTCTTCTAATGTGGTCTAAAGTAGGGAAACCAAACTCTGCCAGATGCTCTAATATATGAGTGGATATAAATAATTCTCCTCCTCGCCAATGAAAGGATCCACCCCAATAAACACATTGGACCCATTACCAACTCTCCAAGATATCCATCTACTAATCCAAATAAAATCCCTTAAGTACAAAACCATTCCAAAATTTTGAAACCCGTGAAACATATTTAACTAGATTTCTAATCCATTGAAAAAATTGAAACCCCTAAAACATATGAAATGTTTGCACCTCAAGGGATTTGATCCCTCTCGATGATTGATAGAGCCAAAGTTAACATGGATCTTTGCTGGTTCTAATCGTAGTGGTTGCATCAAAACAATGTTGGTTAAAAATGAAAATTATCACATTAGGATCATTTCATCTAAATTTTGTATCAAAATTTTAATGTGCAATAACTTGTTCTTCATAGTTTATTGTTGTAGTTTGAATTTCTTTCTCTTTTTTTGTGGTTTGAAGTTCTTTTCCATTCTATGATATTTTCATTTCCATTCTTTGATTTGTTGAAGTAATTCATTCTCTCTATGTTTTCTAACTCATTGTTGTGATAACATTCTTATTCCTTTAACCTCTTCATAATTAATACTTTCATTAGGAGGAGACATGGTCATATTGAATACCCTATAACATAGAAGTAAACATTGGAATAAGCGCACTATAGGAAGACATTTAAAAATCAAGTTCTTAAAAGAATGCATCTTAACAAACCTAAAGAAGAACAATCCTAGAACCAAAGCAATGCAAGAATGACGTCACACAAAATGCAATATCACTTAAAAGAATGCATCTTAACAATATTACGGAAGAACAATCCCATAATCAAAGCAGTGCAAAATGATGTTAGACAAAATGCATTGCCACTAAAATCAATGCATCTTAACAATACTAAAGAAAATAAATCCTAGATTCAAAGTAATACTGAAAATAACATTATACAAAATGCAATATAACTAAAATCAATGCATCTTGACAATACTAAAGAAGAACAACTCCATAATCAAAGCAGTGAAACAATAATGTCACACAAAAATCACAATGCATCTTAATAATAATATTAGATCATATTGAATTTTCCAATAGATGGATTTCAAATCACATGGATATTAGATCATAACACTTGAATCTCCATCTAAATATATAAATCAATAAATCATAAATGCTCTTCACTTTAAGAAATACTTATATCTTTCATTTACCTCATTATACCTAGAATAGATTTTCAAAAAACTATATTAGCATGTAATTTATAAATTTGAAATAAATTAATTATCCTTTATATAAATAACATACATATTATGAATTTAATATACATGTTGTGTTCATCATATATATTCCTACAGAAGACATTTGTTAGGAAATCTAACTTATAAGTCATAAGCCATAAGTAAGATATTAATAAGAATTTAGAATATAAGTTACATTCCTAATATAAATATGTATATAAAAAAGAGATGTATAAAAGCAATGCAAAATCATGTCACACAAAATGTAATATCAGTGAAATCAACGGATTTTAAAAATACTAAAGAACAATCCGACAAGCAAAGGAGTGAAAAAAATGATACCATACAAAATGCATTATTAGTGAAATCAATGCATCTTAATAATACTATTAGATTCTATTACATTTTCAATGCATATATTTCAAATTAGATAGACATTAAATCATAACACAATTATCCATCTAAAAACATAAATCAGTAAACAATATCTATATCTTTCATTTACCTAATTATATCTATCAAAAATCTAATTAAACCTATAATATCCCATTTAATTTTAAATCTGTTACTCATATATAATTTTAGAATGTGTCATATCTATGTTATGTATAACACTGATGTGTGTTGATGTATATGTAACTTCAGAATGTATTTCACCTATGTATATTGTACTCCTATAGAGATGGTATTATTCCTCTATACGGAAGTGTCCTCATTTGTATTGGCAAGTGTCGCAAGTGTCGTAACTTGCTGTGATGGGTTATTAGACCACCAAGTGTGGGGTCGGCCCTGATTAATGTAACCATGGGTTATTAGACTCTTCTAGAGAAGTCGGCCCTACTAGTTTATTAGGCGAGTCAAGATAAGTATAAATAGAGTGTGGGAGCACTCTATTTTATCATCTCATTACTCACTTCTACACTACTCGGAAAGTGGCGCACTAGTGAGGAAGGAGGAGTAGCTGCTAGGAGAATACTATCTCTTGTACTTGGGTTGTATCATTGCTCTTTCTATCTCTGAGGAAGTTGTGGGGTTTTTCACCTTTATGGTTTTCCCCAGTGAAACTTTGTGTGTCTATTGTCTCATGTGATTGTAGTGTGATTGATATGCATTGTTATACTTGATATGATGTACATGTTATTCTCTCAGTAAAGATCCTAGAGTATATTGAATTAATGCTCAAAATCTAACATAGTATCAGAGCTAACTTGAGAAGAAGACACTATGCAGTTGTGGAAACTAGGGTTTCTTGTTTATTGGGTTTCTATCCACAGATTTTGGAAAAGAAATATGATAGATTGACTCTCCTCAGCAAGGTGAATCTTTCTATCCAATCAGATCTCAATTCTGGGCAATTTATTTTTGGCCCTAAAAATTAGGGTTTCCACAAAAATAGGAATTTCTGGAATCTGAGACCACAGCTGGAAGCTCCTTGGACAAATCAAAGTTTAGAGATTTGGATAGAACTTTTTGGTTGGGTGAAGCTCTGGGAAACTCAAACCCTAATTCAGGGTCCTCCCAGTGAATCCGGGAAGACTAAAAGACATTTATGAATGGTGAAACTTTGCAGTTTTCAAATTCTGAGTATACCAAGATGATAAGATCATCAAGGCGCATCTTTCTATCCTTTCAGAAGTTTGAATTTTTAGGGTTTCTCTGACAAACCCTAATCTGGGAGGAGATCCAGTTTTCAGCAAATCAAGTGGTAAGACCTAAGAAGAATCTATTCTCCATGTCTGCATTGGATGCAAAAGGCATAAGGGTTGCATTTGTAGATGGCCAAGTCGTAATGTGGCCAAAGGGTATGACTATAGATGATGCAGTGGTGATTGGAGAGCAAGATGGAGGATTATACAAATTGAAGGGCCAACCAGAACAAGCCATGGTCCATGATTCAGTAGAGCCAAGTGAACTTTGGCATAGAAGGCTTGCACACATGCACTATAGGGCATTACCAATTGCAAGAAAAGTAGTGGAAGGCCTTCCTAAAATCCACAAAAAGCATGAAGGCATTTGCAAAGGTTGTGCAAAGGGAAAGAACAAAAATAAGACATTTCCAAGTAGTGAAAGCAAGGAAAAAGGAATCTTGGAAATCATCCACTCTGATGTATGCGGTCCGATGTCATCTAGTTATCTGAGTGGGTATGTATACTATGTTTCCTTCATTAATGATTTCTCTAGGAAGACTTGGGTTTACTTCTTGAAGAACAAAGATGGAGTGTTTGACAAGTTCAAGGAGTTCAAAGCCTTGATAGAAAACCAAACTGACATGAAGATCAAGATCTTCAGATCTGACAATGGCGGAGAATTCACTTCAAGTGACTTCAATAAGCTATGCAATGATTCGGGGATTAAGAGGGAGTTGACTACTCCTTACAATCCACAATAGAATGAAGTTGCCAAAAGGAAGAATAGAACAATCATGGAAGCAGCTAGGGAAATGCTTCATGAAAAAGATCTACCTATGCACTTATGGGCTGAAGCAGCAAGGACAGATGTATATGTGTAGAACAGAACACCTCATAAGATACTTGACAAAAAAACACCAGAAGAAGTGTTCACTGGTAAGAAACCAGAAGTTAGCCATCTTGAAATATTTGGTTGTCCAGTATACACTCACATCCCAAAAGAAAAGAGGACAAAGTTAGATCCTTCAAGAAATAAGGGAATATTCGTGGGTTACAGTGAAAGCTCGAAGGCTTACAGAATCTACTTCCCAGGATTCAAGAAGATTGATATCAGTAGGGATGTAACATTTGATGAAAGTTCAGCATACATCAAATCAAGGAAAACACCAGTTGAAGATAATGAAGAACACAGAATATCCAGAACTCGACACCACCATGAATGAAGCAGTTCCTAAAGAAGATCGTGAAATGGAAGATCCACAACAACCTGTGGATCCACTCCATGAGAAGAACTCTCACAAGAGGAAACCAACATGGGCTAGACAGCTCATTCAAGATGCAGAAAGGTTTGTAATTCCAGAAGAGGAACACAGAGAAAGGAAAAGGACAAGATCACATACCAGCTATGTTGCTTTACTCTATGACATAATGAACAAAGAACCTTCCAGTTATGAAGAAGCAGTAGAAAAGAAAGAATGGAAAGATTCCATGGTCAAGGAATACCAGTCGATCATGAAGAATTATGTTTGGGATGTGGTCCCAAGACCAGATGGGAAGTCTGTGGTGACTTCCAAGTGGATCTATAAGATCAAGCATGTTGCAAATGGTAGCATAGAAAAATATAAGGCAAGGTTTATAGCTCGTGGCTTCTCCCAGAAAGAAGGGATTGATTATGAAGAGACCTTTTCTCCTGTGGCCTGATGCACTTTCATTAGATCAATACTTTCTCTGGTTGCAGTGATGAAATGGAAGGTACACCAGTTGGATGTCAAGACAACTTTCTTGAATGGTGTAGTTGAAGAGGAAGTGTATGTGGAGCAGCCACTCGGGTTTGAGACACATGACCGAGAGTCATGACTGAGAGTCACATGTGTACAAACTGAAGAAAGCCCTGTATGGTTTGAAACAGGCATCCAATACCTTGTATGGCAGGATAGATGGCTTCCTATCCAGTTTGGGTTTTACCAAGAGTAAAGCGGATTCCAACCTTTACTACAAGGTTGACGAAGGCAATCCAGTGATACTACTATTGTATGTGGATGACCTGTTTGTAACAGGTGAGGATAGATTGATTGCCGACACGAAGAGGAAGCTTGTTGCCGAGTTCGATATGAAGGACTTGGGTATGATGCACTACTTTCTTGGTATGGAGGTGTGGTAGAGTACAGATGGAATCTTCCTTGGACAAGGGAAGTATGCAGTAGAGATCCTGAAGAGGTTCGGGATGATGGACTACAAGGCCATGGCCACACCTATGGCAACGAACCTAAAGCTTCTTTGTGATGCTTCATCTGAGCCGGTTGATGCTACAATGTATCGTCAGATGATTGGGTCCTTGATGTACCTGATGAATACAAGTCCAAATATCTACTTTGTGGTGAACACCTTGAGCCAGTACTTGACAGATCTGAGACATGTTCACCTGATAGCTGCAAAGCATATTCTGAGGTACCTGAAGGGTACAGTTGACTCTGGGCTCAAGTATGAGGCGAATCAAAAGTTTAACTTGGAGGGTTATGTTGATTCGGATTGGGCAAGCAGTGCCATTGATCGGAAGAGCACTTCGGGGTGCTACTTCAGTATGGGATCCGGTATGATCTCTTGGTTTAGCAGGAAGCAGTCCTATTTAGCACTGAGTACAGCCGAAGCAGAGTATGTCATAGCTTGTTGGGATAGTTGTGAGGAAGTATGGCTTAGGAAGCTACTGTCTGATTTGTTTGATCTCTAACTGAGTGCTACTTGTATATATTGCGACAACCATAGTTGTGTGAAGTTGTCGGAGAACCCAGTGTTCCATGACAAGTCGAAGCACATTGAGATCAAGTATCACTATATCAAGGATATGGTGCAGAGAGGAGTAGTGAAGATCCTGTATGTTGCGACGAACGAGCAAATAGCTGATGTGTTGACCAAGCCGCTGGCCAGAGCGAAGTTTGAATACTTTAAAGGGAGACTTGGTGTAGTTCAGATCGAGATACCTTCCAAGGGGAAGTGATGAGTCCGGAGACATAGATGCACACTATCCATTCTCACATAGTGGTAGGAAAGTCCTCCTGTGGTGTGGATGTAAGGGCTGGAGCGATTCTCACATAGTGGTAGGAAAGTCCTCCTATGGTGTAGATGTAAGGGATGGGACCATTCTTACATGGTGGTAGGAAAGTACTCCCATGGTAAGATGTAAGGGCTAGGGCCATTCTTACATGGTGGTAGGAAAGTCCTCCCATGGTAAGATGTAAGTCCTTGGCGTGGCTTTTCCAACATGGTGGTAGGTGAGTCTTCCCATGGTCGTTGATGTAATTGCCGAGCTTTTCCGAAATGGTGGTAGGTTAGTCCTCCCATGGTCATTGATGTAATTGCTGAGCCTTTCACAGATGGTGGTAGGTTGGTCCTCCCATGCTGGTGAGTGTAAGTGTTGTGTTATGTGCATCTAGGTTGTGCTCCGTGGACGATGACGATGATCTGAAGAAGATGATGTGACAGTATGGTACACATATTTTGCAGAGGCATATGATCAGTCCTGAGATGCTCTTGCAGGTTTTGTAGAGGCAGTGCAATCAATCCTGGGAGATCTTGTAGGTTTTGTAGAGGCAGTGTAATCAGTCCTGAGGTGTACCTACTTGATGGCTTGCTTGCAGAGATGTTGAAGACCTACATGGAGGCTAGGCCTACATCCAGCATGAAAAAGGGTTGGCTCTGTAGATGATGAAGACCTACAGGTGGTGGGCCTACATCCAGTATGAAAAAGGACTGGCTCTGTAGGACTTCCTATGATGAGTAGATTGGAGATTGATTGAGATAGCAGCAGCAATGATGATGATGATGATTTGATGATGATGATTCGATGACGATGATCTAGTGACGATGATCGAAAGAAGAAGGCTTGTGCTAGCAGATTTGTGTCGAGAAATACCTTCCTAGTTAAGAGGGAGTGTTGATGTATATGTAACTTCAGAATGTATTTCACCTATGTATATTGTACTCCTATAGAGATGGTATTATTCCTCTATACGGAAGTGTCGTCATTTGTATTGACAAGTGTCGCAAGTGTCGTAACTTGCTATGATGGGTTATTAGACCGCCAAGTGTGGGGTCGGCCCTGATTAATGTAACCACGGGTTATTAAACTCTTCTAGAGAATTCGGCCCTGCTAGTTTATTAGGCAAGCTGGGATAAGTATAAATAGAGTGTGGGAGCACTCCATTTGATCATCTCATTATTCACTTCTACACTACTCGGAATGTGGCACAATAGTGAGGAAGGAGGAGTAGCTGCTAGGAGAAGACTATCTCTAACCGTTTAGTGTTATTGACTAATTACAGAGTAAATTTTATAGGCCCCAGGAAAATTTGGCCTTTACAGTCATGGATTTAGGGGCGGGAAACCTTGCAAAACAGATCCCATGGTGTCAAAACATGCATAGAAATTTACATACTTTCTTGGTATATTTCTGTATGGATGATCTACAACAATCTAGGGATGATTCCCAAAGAGAAGCAGTGACTATACCCAGAGAGAAAGTAGTGGCAAATTTATAATTTTTTATATATTTTTAAGTAGACATGTCCCGGGTCAATGTGACATATTTGACACATTTCACCTATTTAATTTTATAATTTTTTATATATTTTTTAGTTGACATGTCAGCATGACAGACCTAACACATCTCACTCACTTTGGCTGTAGAAAAAGTCTCACAGAATTTATTTTTTACTTTCCACACTGACTTACAACAACATCAACGATTAGAAATTAATATCTACAAGCAAGAACTAATATAGAATTCATCTCAAGAAATGAAAATTGAGAATAGGAGCCCCAAACTGAAAAAGATCCCATCATTCATATAGTTTCCATGGCCTCAACGAATTTATTTTTAACTTTCTACACTCACTTACAACATCTATAGTAAAAAATGAACATCTACAAGCACGAATTAATATGTATCTATTATAGTACTAAAGAACTAAGGATTTTGTATCACTACACTCAAAGGCAAAGAAAACTCTCAATGTCATGAATTTGTTGTTTTTCCAATATATATTAAAGAATTTGTTGTTTTTCCAATATCCATTTAACGAAAATTTTAAAGAAAGCTTGGAATTTTTTAAATTCATTGTTTGTCAATAGGGGTTGACATTATCCATCAACATAAACATTTAAAACTTGAATACAAATATAATTAAAAAAACATTGTCTATCATATGACGACGACATAATATATGCTTGAATCAAGATTAGGGATTCTTTCGAATTGAATCCAATAAAAATGGAAAACTATAAATACTTCAAGAATTGGGTGCGAAGCTTTGCTTTTCGCCTAGAAAAAAGTTAATTGGATTTCCAAAAACACCAACCATTTAAACAAGATACGTTTGAATATTTTGAAAAGAGATTTCTTTATTTCCTTTCTACACCGCAAAAAGTTAATTGGATTTCAAAAACAAGAAGTTTACCGACGATTGGGATTAGTTGATCTGTCCCATCGTTATCCATTCATGCCATCAACTTGTGTCAGTCAATCTAATGTCATGGTGTTGTAGAACTTGAATCTCTCCACATTCAAATCATTTGTGTGCATTACTGGTCTGTCCATTCATAAATTGTTTGGATGTCATTACTATAGTGCAGGCCAACCTGACCATGAAATTCATGTATAGCCTCGAAACAGGTGCACCAAGTGTTGCATAAGCTTCAAATGCCTTCGCTTCAGCCTTCGTAGCTCCATCGCAATTCACGTAGGCACATTGACAATAATGTGATTACTCCATTGTTATGACATTATGGAAACAACTCTTGTGGTTCAACACTTCAAACTGTGATTCGTATTCCATATATGTCTTCTTTAGATGCACCTGCTTCATCTCATTGCTTCAATTAAAATACGACGTTATTTTATTGCACCTCCAGGTGTAATTTCTAGTTTATAAACTCTTGTTTCTTTGTAGACTCACAACATATTTATGGAGAGAAACTACATTGACTAGTTGATGGTGTACATTGCAAATTTCTTTAATTGAACGCATTGGATCAATTTTTTCTCCAATGTATTAGTCTATTAGTGACACACTTTGAGCATAAATGAGTTGGTACAATCGTGTTACTTACCATTTTCATGTCTAACCATACATGATTGATCTCATACAATATACTAGTAATTTGTGCCTACATGTTTTAGGCCCTAGTAGATTCTTCAAAGGAAAATTAAGCCTACAACTCTGTGACTTTGAACTTATTCCAAGTTGTCACTTATCTTGGATTGATGCATATTTCTACTACTAGATAGTACACTAATTTAACTAAAGTTGTCATTTGACCAATTTTTAATCAATGTTCACACTATATACCATCACCGAATCATGAAAATCACATGTATCTCCACAAGATTATGTGAATAATACAAAATCGAGCTCAAGAGAATATCTCCCATAAAATTAACTACTTCAATGAACATGGATTTGTTACTAGAGGTTGTATTCTGAACTTTGATTTGTTCTTTGAAATTGATAATTTCCTTATCTTTTGCCAAGCTTTCTGAGAACCTTGTAGTTGTTTGATATTTAGTAGATTTTACATATGTTTTTCTTTGCAACTAAGTTCTTCCATTAAAAAAAATGAGTTCCAATTTTTATTTTGCAAACCAACTTAATTTTTAAACACACCACCTTTTTTAGCTTGAGAGTCTTAACATGTATTGACCTTTAGTTTATCTATAAGTTTTAATTTATTGTGACTATGTTCTTGGTACAATTGAGTAATGTACCACTACATCAATCCTTCAAAAATCCATTAATTTATTCACCTTTTCTTCCCTTTTGATACATGGATAATGTTAAGCCACATATAGTATGGGATGAAACATATTTTAGGGTTGGGCAGTGTTGATCTATGATACACTCTTTATTTGAATGCCCTTCACACCCATGATTTATGGATATTGTGCATCAATATTTTCCATATGTGTATGTGCGATTTATAGGTACATTATAGGATGATCCATTGAACACATGTTTGGGTGTTGACTTGTGGACCCAAATAACGAATAGTTGTCTTATTGATATAATATTTAAATACATGAAAACTACAAAGGAAAACAAAGTATGATGAGTGCTCTATATCATATTATTAAAAAATAGATTGTAACAAGCTCTTTATCAACTCTTATGTTGACATTAGTCAACCTTTCCTCTCAACATGCTTTTCTACAACATGTTATAGATAAATGGAGCTTTTCTCTCCACGTGCTCTCTCTTCTTTTATACATTTCTTCTCTAGACCATTATAGTGATTTATAATATTTGGAAGTGACAATTGCTTAACAAGAACCACGATTCACAAATTTGTTCAATCCTGTGCAATAGTTAGCCTCTTTGTGTAATGTTATTACTAGATTCAAGTATAATGCAATAAGTCCCCTTTTCTTAGTTCTTGACTTAGGAATTTTTTAATGCCTACCATCAATCACCAATGATTCCATTATTAATGGTTCTAGTTGTTGATTTTCCTTTCAACCTAATGAAACCTATGATATTTATGGACCAAGAACCATGTTGTAATTTACATTGGTGGTTAAGCTCTTCATAATCATCCTTGTAACTTTCTTCTTACTAACATGTCACCTAGTTGGACAATGTGAAACTTCATGGCATTGATGTGGTACATGTATATTGTACTCCTATAGAGATGGTATTATTCCTCTATACGGAAGTGTCGTCATTTTTATTGACAAGTGTCGCAAGTGTCGTAACTTGCTGTGATGGGTTATTAGACCACCAAGTGTGGGGTCGGCCCTGATTAATGTAACCACGGGTTATTAAACTCTTCTAGAGAATTCGGCCCTGCTAGTTTATTAGGAAAGCTGGGATAAGTATAAATAGAGTGTGGGAGCACTCTATTTGATCATCTCATTATTCACTTCTACACTACTCGGAATGTGGCACACTAGTGAGGGAGGAGGAGTAGCTGCTAGGAGAAGACTATCTCTAACCGTTTAGTGTTATTGGCTAATTACAGAGTAAATTTTATAGGCCCCAGGAAAATCTGGCCTTTACAGTCATGGATTTAGGGGCAGGCGACCTTGCAAAACAGATCCCATGGTGTCAAAACATGCACAGAAATTTACATACTTTCTTGGTAGATTTTTGTATGGATGATCTACATCAATCTGGGAACGATTCCCAAAGAGAAGCAGTGACTATACCCAGAGAGAAAGTAGTGGCAACTTTATAATTTTTTATATATTTTTAAGTAGACATGTGCCGGGTCAATGTGACAGATTTGACACATTTCACCTATTTAATTTTATAATTTTTTATATATTTTTTAGCTGACATGTCAGCATGACAGACCTAACACATCTCACTCACTTTGGCTGTAGAAAAAGTCTCACATAATTTATTTTTTACTTTCCACACTGACTTACAACAACATCAACGATTAGAAAACAATATCTACAAGCAAGAACTAATATAGAATTCATCTCAAGAAATGAAAATTGAGAATAGGAGCTCCAAACTCAAAAAGATCCCATCATTCATATAGTTTCCATGGCCTCAACGAATTTATTTTTAACTTTCTGCACTCACTTACAACATCTATAGTAAAAAATTAACATCTACAAGCACGAATTAATATGTATCTATTATAGTACTAAAGAACTAAGGATTTTGTATCACTACACTCAAAGGCAAAGAAAACTCTCAATGTCATGAATTTGTTGTTTTTCCAATATCCATTTAAAGAAAATTTTAAAGAAAGCTTGGAATTTTTTAAATTCATTGTTTGTCAATAGTGGTTGACATTATCCATCAACATAAACATTTAAAACTTGAATACAAATATAATTAAAAAAACATTGTCTATCATATGACGACGACATAATATATGCTTGAATCAAGATTAGGGATTCTTTCGAATTGAATCCAATAAAAATGGAAAACTATAAATACTTCAAGAATTGGGTGCGAAGCTTTGCTTTTCGCCTAGAAAAAAGTTAATTGGATTTCCAAAAACACCAACCATTTAAACAAGATACATTTTAATATTTTGAAAAGAGATTTCTTTATTTCCTTTCTACACTACAAAAAGTTAATTGGATTTCAAAAACAAGAAGTTTACCGACGATTGGGATTAGTTGATATGTCCCATCGTTATCCATTCATGCCATCAACTTGTGTCAGTCAATCTAATGTCATGGTGTTGTAGAACTTGAATCTCTCCACATTCAAATTCTCGGTGTGCATTACTGGTCTGTCCATTCATAAATTGTTTGGATGTCATTACTACGGTGCAGGCCAACCTGACCATGAAATTCATGTATAGCCTCGAAATAGGTGCACCAAGTGTTGCATAAGCTTCAAATTCCTTCGCTTCAGCCTTCGTAGCTCCATCGCAATTCACGTAGGCACATTGACAATAATGTGATTACTCCATTGTTATGACATTATGGAAAGAACTCTTGTGGTTCAACACTTCAAACTGTGATTCGTATTCCATATATGTCTTCTTTAGATGCACCTACTTCATCTCATTGCTTCACTTACAATACAACGTTATTTTATTGCACCCTGAGGTGTAATTTCTAGTTTATAAACTCTTTTTTCTTTGTAGACTCACAACATATTTATGGAGAGAAACTACATTGACTAGTTGATGGTGTACATTGCAAATTTCTTTAATTGAACGCATTGGATCAATTTTTTCTCCAATGTATTAGTCTATTAGTGACACCCTTTGAGCAAAAATGAGTTGGTACAATCATGTTACTTACCATTTGCATGTCTAACCATACATGATTGATCTCATACAATATACTAGTAATTTGTGCCTACATGTTTTAGGCACTAGTAGATTCTTCAAAGGAAAATTAAGCCTACAACTTTGTGGCTTTGAACTTATTCCAAGTTGTCACTTATCTTGGATCGATGCATATTTCTACTACTAGATAGTACACTAATTTAACTAAATTTGTCATTTGACCAATTTTTAATCAATGTTCACACTATATACCATCACCGAATCATGAAAATCACATGTACCTCCACAAGATTATGTGAATAATACAAAATTGAGCTCAAGAGAATATCTCCCATAAAATTAACTACTTCAATGAACATGGATTTGTTACTAGAGGTTGTATTCTGAACTTTGATTTGTTCTTTGAAATTGGAAATTTCCTTATCTTGCCAAGCTCTCTGAGAACCTTGTAGTTGTTTGATATTTAGTATATTTTACATATGTTTTTCTTTGCAACTAAGTTCTTCCATTAAAAAAAATGAGTTCCAATTTTTATTTTACAAACCTGCTTAGTTTTTAAACACATCACCTTTTTTAGCTTGAGAGTCTTAACATGTATTGACGTTTAGTTTATCTATAATTTTTAATTTATTGTGACTATGTTCTTGGTACAATTGAGTAATGTACCACTACATCAATCCTTCAAAACTCCATTAATTTATTCACCTTTTCTTCCCTTTTGATACATGGATAATGTTAAGCCACATATAGTATGGGATGAAACATATTTTAGGGTTGGGCAGTGTTGATCTATGATACACTCTTTATTTGAATGCCCTTCACACCCATGATTTATGGATATTGTGCATCAATATTTTCCATATGTGTATGTGCGATTTATAGGTACATTATAGGATGATCCATTGAACACATGTTTGGGTGTTGACTTGTGGACCCAAATAACGAATAGTTGTCTTATTGATATAATATTTAAATACATGAAAACTACAAAGGAAAACAAAGTATGATGAGTGCTCTATATCTTATTATTAAAAAATAGATTGTAACAAGCTCTTTATCAACTCTTATGTCGACATTAGTCAACCTTTCCTCTCAACATGCTTTTCTACAAAATGTTATAGATAAATGGAGCTTTTCTCTCCACGTGCTCTCTCTTCTTTTATACATTTCTTCTCTAGACCATTATAGTGATTTATAATATTTGGAAGTGACAATTGCTTAACAAGAACCACGATTCACAAATTTGTTAAATCCTATGCAATAGTTAGCCTCTTTGTGTAATGTTATTACTAGATTCAAGTATAATGCAATAAGTCCCCTTTTCTTATTTCTTGACTTAGGAATTTTTTAATGCCTACCATCAATTACCAATGATTCCATTATTAATGGTACTAGTTGTTGATTTTCCTTTCAACCTAATGAAACCTATGATATTTATGGACCAAGAACCATGTTGTAATTTACTTTGGTGGTTAAGCTCTTCATAATCATCCTTGTAACTTTCTTCTTACTAACATGTCACCCAGTTGGACGATGTGAAACTTCATGGCATTGATGTGATACATGTAGCGAATCATATTGGAAAGTGTTTACTCTTATGGTCAAGTTGACTTGGGATTTATTTTCCTAGCAAAAGGTTCGATTGGAGATTATTGGTAAAGCAAATTTTCTTTTTTTGAGTATGGCTTATTTCACAGTGGTTAGACGTAGTGTGAATGATTTTGGGTTTTTCACTATGTTGAAGTTTGGAAACCGAAGTTTTGAGTGGTCACTCCACCCATCTTCAAGGAATCACAAAAATAATTTGAATATGGTAAGAAAAGAACTTAGTCGGGTATAAATTTTATTCCCTAAGATTTATGGGTTTATGCCCATGAAAAAATCATCAGTAAAAGTATAATCCCTTGATTTCTCCACCTCACCTTTCTTCCATGGTTTTTCTAAAAAATTCCTACACTTGGACAACTTGACACAAAAGTTTGATCTCCTTATTTTCTTAATGGTTTTCTCTTTTCCTTCCTCAATGTGTGTGCCCCCCTTGTTTGGAAACTTTTCCTCATGACATGTTTTATACTTCCTTTTGATAATATCTTTTTCACTGAGCACACATATTGTATTCTTTCTTTTCCGAGGGACCGATTCCCTAACCATTTTCACTATGTTCTACTTTACATGTGCCTTTCACTTGATAACATAAATCTGTTCCTAGACAATTAGTGTATTTATTCAACAAACTAATTATTTGTATAATAAAACAGCCTTATGTTAAAAAAAATTCTTTGCTCAAACCATTTTTCATCTTTTTTATTTATAAAAACATATATCATTAACATAATAATAATAATAATAACAAAACTAACTTTTTTATTCCTAAAAATATGTCTTTATATTTTCCTTACTTTCTAAGGTTTCAAACTAATATGCTTGAAACAAATGACCACAATGAAACAATAAGAATCAACATGATCGTTATAATGTATTCAAGATTTTAACTTGTGAGCACCTATAAATTTATAATCATGTTTACCCTAGATTTTATGATATACAAAATTAATAATATTTATTATAGCTTTTATAATATAAAAAATTTAAAACGAAAATTCTTTTGGTTATGGTACCTAGACATGTCTTGGAATTTTCC
This sequence comes from Larix kaempferi, assembly GCA_027924585.1. Classification (NCBI taxonomy): domain Eukaryota; kingdom Viridiplantae; phylum Streptophyta; class Pinopsida; order Pinales; family Pinaceae; genus Larix; species Larix kaempferi. The sequence continues at coordinate 1,587,965 of BSBM01001010.1, forward strand.
CTTGCTTTCAAAGCTTTCAAATGAGTATGCTTCTAACAAACGACCACGCTATGATCCATAATAATCAACACATATGGCCGTTATAATCGTTATAATGTATTCAAGATTTTAAATTGTGAGGAACTATAAATATGTAACGCATTTTATAATACACAAAATTATTAAGAAAAAATGTTTTTCTGGCTAAGGTGACTTGAACTTCTTTAAAAATATTTTGTTTTAGCAAATCTGTACACATTTAATTTGCAATTCCTTCTAAGCTTCTTCAACAAAATGGCTATTCCATAGAAATGCACTCTTGTGCCCTGTCACACTTATTTCCAGAGCTAACTACCGGGTGGCCTCTTAACATTTTGATCCTCCCACCTTTCCATAATTTTTTTTGGTTAGGGATCTTTCTTCAAATAACTTTTATATGCATTAATATGAAGTATGTGATGATGGTTAGGGCTCTTTCTTCAATAAATTTTATCTGCATTAATATGAAGTATGTGATGACTAGGCTACATCCTTGGTAAGAATAAACCTTGAAGTCCATGATATGAAATTGAAGGTTAGCCTTTAAGATGACTCAAACTAATGATGAAATCGTTCAAACGATGATTCAAACTCATGATAAAATCATTCTTAAGATGATAAGATTATTTTTAATTTGTAGAAGTAGAATGCTAAAAGATAGGTTCAAAAGAAGTGCTTTTTTGGTTAATTACTTATGTTAAAATAGTAACAATAGTTACGAAATTTATATATCAAGATGGTTGGTAGTTAGTTATATATATGGAAAAATGAATTTTGTAAGAAAATGATGCCTAAATTCTTACCAAAATTAGAGTCAACAAAGAAATAAAGCCAACAGAGGAAAGCAATAATAAAATACTTATTGTGATATGAGGGTAAATGAATTGTGAACAATACTAAACACAACACTAAGTGAAGCATGAAATGCCCATAATAAAAGAATTTATAGCGATAAGAGGGTAAATGAGTTAAATCCTGACAATTGCTTAACAAGAACCACGATTCAATATTTGGAAGTGACAATTGCTTAACAATAACCATGATTCACAAATTTGTTAAATCTTGTGGAATAGTTAGCCTCTTTGTGTAATGTTATTACTAGATTCAAGTATAATGCAATAAGTCCCCTTTTCTTAGTTCTTGACTTAGGAATTTTTTAATGCCTACCATCAATCACCAATGATTCCATTATTAATGGTCCTAGTTGTTGATTTTCCTTTCAACCTAATGAAACCTATGATATTTATGGACCAAGAACCATGTTGTAATTTACATTGGTGGTTAAGCTCTTCATAATCATCCTTGTAACTTTCTTCTTACTAACATGTCACCTAGTTGGACAATGTGAAACTTCATGGCATTGATGTGGTACATGTGGTGAATCAGATTGGGAAGTGTTTACTATTATGGTCAAGTTGACTTGGGATTTATTTTCCCAGTAAAAGGTTCGATTAGAGATTATTGTTAAACCAAATTTTCTTTTTTTGAGTATGGTTTATTTCACAGTGGTTAGATGTAGTGTGAATGATTTTGGGTTTTTCACTATGTTGAAGTTTGGAAACCGAAGTTTTGAGTGGTCACTCCACCCATCTTCAAGGAATCACACAAATAATTTGAATATGGTAAGAAAAGAACTTAGTCGGGTATAAATTTTATTCCCTAAGATTTATGGGTTTATGCCCATGAAAAAAGCATCAATAAAAGTATAATCCCTTGATTTCTCCACCTCACCTTTCTTCCATGGTTTTTCTAAAAAATTACTTCACTTGGACAACTTGACCCAAAAGTTTGATCTCCTTATTTTCTTAATGGTTTTCTCTTTTTCTTCCTCAATGTGTGTGCCCCCCTGTTTGGAAACTTTTCCTACTATTTTCATGACATGTTTTATACTTCCTTTCGATAATATCTCTTTCACTGAGCACACATATTGTATTCTTTCTTTTCCGAGGGACCGATTCCTTAACCATTTTCACTATGTTCTACTTTGCATGTGCCTTTCACTTGATAACATAAATCTGTTTCTAAAAAATTAGTGTATTTGTTCAACAAACTAATTATTTGTATAATAAAACAGCCTTATGTTAAAAAATATCCTTTGCTCAAACCATTTTTCATCTTTTTTATTTATAAAAACATATATCATTAACATAATAATAATAATAAAACTAACTTTTTTTATTCCTAAAAATATATGTCTTTGTATTTTCCTTACTTTCTAAGGTTTCAAACTAATATGCTTCTAACAATGACCACAATGAAACAATAAGAATCAACATGATCGTTATAATGTATTCAAGATTTTAACTTGTGAGCACCTATAAATATATAATCATGTTTACCCTAGATTTTATGATATACAAAATTAATAATATTTATTATAGCTTTTATAATATAAAAAATTTAAAACGAAAATTCTTTTGGTTATGGTACCTAGACATGTCTTGGAATTTTCCCTTGCTTTCAAAGCTTTCAAATGAGTTTGCTTCTAACAAACGACCACGCTATGATCCATAATAATCAACACATATGGCCGTTATAATCGTTATAATGTATTCGAGATTTTAAATTGGGACGAACTATAAATATGTAACGCATTTTATAATACACAAAATTATTAAGAAAAAATGTTTTTCTGGCTAAGGTGACTCGAACTTCTTTAAAAATATTTTGTTTTAGCAAATCTGTACACATTTAATTTGCAATTCCTTCTAAGCTTCTTCAACAAAATGGCTATTCCATAGAAATGCACTCTTGTGCCCTATCACACTTATTTCTAGAGCTAACTACCGGGTGGCCTCTTAACATTTTGATCCTCCCACCTCTCCATAATTTTTTTTTGGTTAAGGATCTTTCTTCAAATAACTTTTATATGCATTAATATGAAGTATGTGATGATGGTTAGGGCTCTTTCTTCAATAAATTTTATCTGCATTAATATGAAGTATGTGATGACTAGGCTACATCCTTGGTAAGAATAAACCTTGAAGTCTATGATATGAATTTGAAGGTTAGCCTTTAAGATGACTCAAACTAATGATGAAATTGTTCTTAAGATGATTCAAACTTATGATAAAATCATCCTTAAGATGATAAGATTATTTTTAATTTGTAGAAGTAAAATGCTAAAAGATAGGTTCAAAAGAAGTGCTTTTTTGGTTAATTACTTATGCTAAAATAGTAACAATAGTTACGAAATTTATATATCAAGATGGTTGGTAGTTAGTTATATATATGGAAAAATGAATTTTGTAAGAAAATGATGCCTAAATTCCTACCAAAATTAGAGTCAACAAAGAAATAAAGCCAACATAGGAAAGCAATAATAAAATACTTATCGTGATAAGAGGGTAAATGAATTGTGAACAATACTAAACACAACACTAAGTGAAGCATGAAATGCCCATAATAAAAGAATTTATAGCGATAAGAGGGTAAATGAGTTGTGGATGACATTTTGAGAGACACAACAGTAAGTGAAGCATGAAATGCCCATAATAAAAGACTTTATAGTGATAAGAGGGTAAATGAGTTGTGGATGATACTTTGAGAGACACAATAGTAAGTGAAGCATGATATCCCAAACAAACAACAACATTGACATTAGAGAAAGAAATAATAGAAAAAAAGGCTTTTATAGATATGGATACTAAGCAAATAGAGACTAATACTCATGCATACAATCTTGTCATGCACGCCAAGTTGTTAGAAAAATTCACTTTCCTAATAGTGACCACGCACAAGGGCCTTTTTTTGCTAGGGGAATTCGAAAATGGGTTGGGGCTCGTTTCCGCCTGACACGGGGACGATTCATGTTTGCTACCACTATAGCCCTAGGTGCACCTACACTACCCCTACATAGGTGCATAGGCTATTCGAGGTTTGAAATCACAACATTGCAAGGAGTTCCTTAACAGTGCACCCTATAGCCAAGTGGTTGACACCCCCTAGGCTGACTATGCATAATATCTTGGAAATATTTATTGGTTTAATTTCAATGTTTTGAGAAAGGGAGTGATAGAATTGAAATCTTTTGATTCTCTGTTAAATCTCATCAAAACCTTATAGTGATAGAACATGTTTGTTCTTGGTACTTAATTTTGACACTCCTTAGTTAGTCAAGATGTCATTTTAACTAAACACCTTCAAAGAATGCCATCTAGATGAATTGTTAATTAGAAACAAAGAAGATTGGGATATGAAATCCTTAGAGGTGCTAGTAGAATGTGAACACCTCCACTATCATACTAAGTTTCCAACAACATTACTAGAAACTTTCTTGTTGATAGCTTAGTTCTATTTTCCATGCCTCACAAACATTTATTCTGAATGAGTTTCAACAACTCATTAAGGTAATCTAGTGAGTCGCATGCCTTCTAACCACTTTTGATCTCCAGTGCTATATTTTAAACATTGGAGAGATTCATATGTAAAAGGATGTACTAGTCACTTTCATTTGAATTCATCCAACTAAGCATGCATCTATGCTTATTAGTGGCTCTTAATAGCACAATCAATCTCATGCCCTAATGACATTATAGTCAATTTTGATTAACATCCATATATATGATTTTCAAAAATACATAATTTAGGATTTGAATCACTAATAAATTACTTTCAATAATAAATGCCTTATGCCCAAAAAGACCTCACAACCCACCATACAAACCCAACAACATAATTAGATGTTCATGTTTATAATAGAAATGAAGTGAATTTCATAAGCAATATATGAGAGTATCAAATGTTGCTTCCATGACTTCTTAGCTCAACCATATCATTTATCTTTGTCTATATGTGATTGGCCTTGTAATGTGTTAACTTCAGATTTTAAATTACTTGAGATGTAATAGATTTTACTTATGCTTTGCTTTGCTTTGTATTGTAGTTGAGTTCCTGTATTAAGAAACCAATTGGTTTCAATTTTGATTTTTGCACACCAACATCTTTAGTTTGAAAGTTTCAAACATACATTTATCTTTAGTTGGTTAAAAATCTACATGACATCATATTATGCTTTTAGCCGACGTAAAATAAACCAAAGACATGAAGAATATATATATATATACACGTCCTCATTCATATTATATATATATATATATACACGTTAGTAAAGCCAGAGAGAAACCTGAAAAATAATTGGTGTCTACAGGCGAAATGGACGGATTAATGGGTGTTTCTAATGAAGATAATGCAGAATACGATTACTGGTGCCATTACTGTCGCCGAATTGTACTCCCTGTTTTCGCTGGAGGAGGTGATGAAATTACTTGCTCTCTCTGCCATCGCGCCTTCCTTGAACGACTTGGGCAACTACCTTCATTGTTTGGCAATACATACAGTCGTAGGGTCACATTCCGTCACCGGTTGCCCACTTTGAGCTTCGAACTTGACACAACGCCCTTCGCTCTCCGGCACAATCAGCGAGGGACTGGGGACAGCTTGATGCGACGACCGTGGCTTCAAAATACAGAGAATGAAGATGAACGGAACAGAAACGGCACGCCCCCGGCTTCTAAAGCTACAGTCAAAGCGATGGCCATCGTTGCCCTTTCAGCAGAGAGCCTCCCAATGGAGTGTGTGGTTTGTCTGGAGGACTTTCACGAGGGAGACGTGGTACGTCAGATGCCATGTAAGCACTTCTACCACTCCCACTGCATCCTGCCGTGGCTGGAGTTGCACAGCTGTTGCCCTACCTGTCGCTTCGAGTTGCCCGTGCTTGACCACGATAACCAGAGACCGAAGCGGGAGGAGTCCACGACAGGCGACCGCCACGGAAACGCTTGGTTTCGCAACGTATGTGGTTTCTTTGCTAGGTGCTTCGGTACAAGTGGACAACGACGAGATCCCTCTCCACGTCGTCAATAACGACATTAAGAGGAGAGAAGATGGCCTCCATAGAGCGGTGTAACGGTACTTAGGATGGTGGAGGTTCCATAGAGTCGTGTAACGGTATCATAGAGTGGTGTAAGGGTATCTATGGTGGAGGTATTTAGAGTGGTGTAACGGTATCATAGAGTGGTGTAACGGTATCTATGGTATAACGGTACTTAGGATGGTGGAGGTTTCATAGAGTCGTGTAACGGTATCTATGGTGGAGGTTCATAGGTTTGAATTCATTCTAGTGGTTGAACTATTTGATTTACAAGGCCTATAGATTTAGAGGATCGTGATTGAAAATAACTAGAAGTTAATTATAAGTTAAAAAAAAAAAATGTTAATATTATCTATATTAACATTAAATTTTAATTTAACTCTTAATTTATGTTTTTTAATTAATCTCTTTCATTGTATGTTAATTTTTTGTGTTAATATTTAAAAGTATGTGGTTGGAAGATAAAAGTAACCAGTTAGAATAATAGATTTCTTTTTATGTAACTTTAACTATTAGATATTAGGTATGCCATTTTAACTAAAACCAAAAAGTTAACTCATAAATATATAATTTCATCATTTTTTCCCAATTTATAGGAGCGAAGATATGTTTTAATAATGTCCATATGTAAACAATGTGCATTCATTTTTCCTCCCTATAATCATAAATTTGTTAAATAAATTACATCATAACCTATGTTTTATAAGAGAAGTTATTTTCTTTTATGCAAAGTTACAATGTGCATGCATTTTTGCATTTTTCCTATGAAACCCGATAGCTCTAGAGGAGGTTGTAATGGCTCGATATGGGACCCGCCACCTGAAGGCTCTGTTGCACCATAAGGATCTGAGGCTTCCCTAGAGGGGATAGAGAGACTATCCATTAGGGCTTAGAGAGGCCTTAGATTAACTATAAGCTCTTGATGAGTGATAAGGTTCTATGATAAAGTCTTTTACCAAAAAGTTAACTCATAAATAAATGATTTGATCATTTTTTCCCAATTTATAAGAGTGAAGATAGGTTAATAATGTCCATTTGCAAACAATGTGCATGCATTTTTCCTCCATATAATCATAAATTTGTTAAATAAACTATCATCATAACCTACGTTATATAAGAGAAGTTTTTTTTTTTTTCAACATAGTTCAATGAAAAAAGTAGGTTTTTTTCCTTTCTTTAAAAATTTAATAAATTTTATTTTACTATTTTAATTAAAATAGTAAAATAAAATTTGAACTCAAAGGTATTATAGGAAACCCTCTAAATTGACAATCTGTAACAACATAACAAAGTTGCTAAAAAAGGACATCATGGTATACAAATATTGTTTTCTTTTAGCTTAATCATTGTAATGTTGGGCCATGAGCCACCCCATAGACTGTCTGGATGGAATCTTGGGAGTCTAAATGGTATTATAAGGAGATAAGGGTGCCATTATAGGGTTTTGTATGGGAGGGATGGGTCTCTGGACATTGACCATAGTCATGGAAGAAAAGACAATGAGTCTCTAAATCAACACACATGCCTTATAGATGGAATATTTGGCCTTTAGTGGTATATGGGTGTCATTATGAGGTTTTATGCACTAAGGATGGATCTCAGGGTCTTAACCATGGTAATGGGACAAAAGTGTAACAGAAACAAGTATTAAACCACTATGCATGCCCTTTAAAGGGGATATTTAGCCTTAATATGGGATATATGTGCCATTAGACTATTTTATGCATTGAAGATTGTTCTCGAGGCGTTGACCATGGTCATATAGGAACCATTATGAATATTTCCAAACAAGAAATAGTTCTGAAGACACTACCATGGTCCAAGGATAAATCCAATCTTCTAGGGATTAAATGATGTTTTTATGGTTCATGGACAAATCACAAGGTCCCAGACTACGACAAGCCCTATAAATGGAGTTTAAATGGGATAAGGATGTCATTATAAGGTTTGGGACTTTGAGCATGGTCATGGAAGAAAATGTAGGGTCTTAGGACCTAAATGAAGCTTTTATGGCTCATGAGCTATAAATGAGTCCTTTAATCACCACACATGCCTTCTAGATGGGATATTTGGCCTCTAGGTTGGGTATGGGTTCCATTATGAGGTTATGTGCATTGAGGATAGGTCTCGAGGTCTTAACCATGGGTATGGGTTCCATTATAAGCTTATGAGGTTTCAATATTTGATATGCACTAAATCGCATGTGCGATATATCGCATATGCGATTTAGTGATCATGTTATACAAATTGGTCGTTAGGTAAAAAGCATAGTATGCATATCACATATGCAATATAACGCATATGCGTTAAAACGGACATGCATTATATCGCATATGAGATATGTGTTTTATAAAAAAAAATTGGGTTGCGGGATGTGGACCAGTTGTACTGTAGCAAAAGACAGAATTCTTCTGAACCAGCACACAGTGTACTGTTCAACCTGCCATTTAATCATTTATTACATAAATCCATAGGTTTTGTACAAGTTTGGGTGGATTTCAATAGGGAATGTATGTAATAGAGGTCAGAAGTGAGCGAGGAAGGTGATTGCACCGGAAGGAGTTGAAAATAAAAAAGAAAAGAAGAGGGAAGATTCAAGAAATCATCGACATTCATTGGATGAGAAAATACTTCCCATTCCTGCTCAACGGATACCTGAAGTAGAGGCTGAGGAAGATATTGAAACGTTAATGGAAGTTGGTTATAGGGGAGATGATAATCTTGGTCCATTATTAAGCAGACAATCTTGTGAATATTTCAATCATTATGTTCCTGACGATGCAAATGTGACTCCACAACAACCATGCCAGGTGGTTCAATCTCCCAATCGAATTTTTCAGCCTGTAGTGGATGTAAACGTCACTCCAGTATTTCAAACGACAAGAAATCTTGCATCAAAACGAAAGAGAACTCCTAAACACATACAAGTGGACGAGAGCGAATTGACTTCCATGGAAGGTAAGGTGGCTAAACGCACTATCCTTTGTCATTGTTCTCAAATAATGAAACAATATTTTGATAAAAAATCTAAATCCGGTAAATGCCAATTGTTTTTAGCTTTGATTAAATCTAGAAATATGGAAATTGTTAGAAGAAACTTAGGCATAACAACCTTGAATAATATCGAATCAAGTAATCACATTGTTAAATCTCTTGCTGCTGCATTCACATCGATTGGTAAAAAAACTCGTTCACATGACTATAATGTGGCTCGCCGCGTATTGGTTGAATCAATTGTATGTAGATCCACAAGACAATGTCGTTTACTTAAATGCACATCACAAATTGTGTTTTTACATCCAAAGACACTTAAAAATATTCAGTAAGAAGAGACAGCCTTGATGTAGAGGGACAAATGGAAACATTATGGGCATTTAGTGGTAGGCTTCCCTGCAAAGACATGAAGTTAGTCGAAGTAGTGAAGGGACTAGTGCACACTTTTTGGCACGATAACACTAGGCCTTCTTCTAACACAAAGGACATGTTAAAACGTTGTAGGGATTCTATGAATAATGAACCTCATGTTAAACATTATCTTGACATGACACAAACTCAATTGTTCGAGATGTTTAAAGTTTCTCACATAGAGATAAGGCTCGGGAAAAGATATTTTGAAAAATGCAAGCCTTGGTATGTTAGAATCAATACCATTCGGAACACTTGTTGTTGTAGATACCACATAGAGTTTGATCTATGGGTGAATCCATGAAGATGGGTGTCTATTTTGGGAGGTTCCGTGAGAAAATAATTCTGAATTTTTCATGTTTTCCATCTTTGGGCGAATAAAAGTGATATTTTTGTTTGGAATTTCACTTTTCACTAAGAAGAAAACTTTTAAAGAATTATGTTAGCTTGCTATCCATATTTTTTTCATTTTTTTATATTCAGATTTGATATGTCGATTCGGCAAATGTTTGACAGTGTGTTCTTATAAAATGAAAGGACTACAAAATAACCATGTTTTGTCGCACACGTAAAATCATTGTTAAACTTGTTTTTTGCAAAAAACAAATATGCTACGACAATCTACACACAATATTCTACTGCATGACTATAAGTTTGTAACAAATGGATCTATATACTAATTATTATATTTATTTGAATTCGGTCAATGGGGAAACCTTGTCGATTTTCAACATATTTTTTGTCGCAAAACTTTTATCTCAACTGAATATAAAATTAAAAATTCTATGAATACCCTTTTGAAGTAGACACACCAATTAACTGCACCATAGTTTCTCAATTTTTTTCGTGGTGTATTTTTAAAGGTATGGATTTTTCATTTCACCACATTTTGAAAGAGATGAAACTAAACTCGACACCTGTTAAGAAAACAAACAATTACAAATATCAGATCTTACCTATACACAAAGAAATCTATATATTCAAAAACTAGATTCAATAATGAAACTAATGGTATCAAGTCCCACAGTCGCTTTGTAGTGTAAAAGATCATTTTTACCTTCCGAAAATAGAGAAACCTGAAAACTGTGAGAGATAATCAGATTTTCAGGTTTAAGAGGTTATTCAGCCGAATAATTATTCGGGCCGAACAGTTATTCGGTCGAATAACTGTTTTCCATAACGGCGACGTCAATTTAATCAAAGGTTATTCGGCCAAATAACCAAACGTAAAAAAAAACTCGTCGGCCGAAAAAAACAAAAAAAAACAAAAAAAAAAACAAAACCATTCTTATCTAAACTTATATAAATAAAACTAAATACTTCAATTAATTTTGCATACTTTCTAGTCAGAATATTTTTGAAGAAATTTTCTAAGGAGTTTTTTTTCGTAAAGGAGATTTTTTTTATAAGGTATTTTTTTTTCTTACTTCTTTCTAAGGAATACATTGAAAGAATGTTTTTCTAAGGCATTTTTGCAAAATGAGTTTTTATTCAAAGCTTTTTACACTTCTTATTTCTTTGCAATGGGTTCTTTTTCCAAGGATTTTCTAAGGAGCTTTTTTTGCAAAGAGAGTTTTTTTTTTTAAGTATTTTTTTCAAGCTTTTTGCACTTCTTATTTCTTTGCAATGGATTTTTTTCCAAGGATTTCTTAAGGAGTTTTTTTTGCAAAGAGAGTTTTTTTTAGGAAGTATTTTTTTTGTTACTTATTTCTAAGGAATACATTGAAAGAATGCTTTTCTAAAACATTTTTGCAAAATATGTTTTGATTCCAAGCTTTTGCACTTCTTATTTCTTTGCAATAGGATTTTTTTCCAAAATGGTAATTTTAAAGAGTTTTTATTCCAAGTTATTTTTTCAAAGGAGTTGTCTTTTTCCTTCTTATTTATTTGAAAATGATTTTTTCAAATGAGTTTTTTCAAAGTTTTTTTTTCTAAGTATTTTTGCAAAAAACGTTTCTTTTACAAAATATTTTAAAAGTGGTTTTTTCAGAAAATGTTTCTTTCCAAAGTGTGTATTTACAGAGTTTTTATTTTAATGCATTTTTGCAAATAAGATTTTATTTCAAGTTATTTTTACAAAAGAGATGTATTTTTCCTTCTTATTTATTTGAAAAGGGTTTTTTTCAAAGTCTCCCAAATTATTTTTGCAAAAAAGTTATTTCGTTGCAAAGGTTTTTACAAAGAAATATTTTTCCCAGGTATTTTTTCAAAGAATTTTTTTTTTTTTTTTTTTTTTTAACAGTGGGTTTACAAAGAAGATTTATTTAGAAAGTGTTCTTATTCTTTTCCAATGAGTTTTTTCAGAAAATGTTTATTTCCAAAATGTGCATTTACAGAGTTTTTATTCCAAGGCATTTTTGCAAATAAGATTTTATTTCAATTTTATAAAGGAGATATATTTTTCATTCTTATTTCTTTGAAAATGGGTTTTTTCAAAGTCTCCCAAGTTATTTTTGCTAAAAATTTATTTTGTTGCAAGGGCTTTTACAAAGAAATATTTTTCCTAGGTATTTTTTCAAATAAGTGGTTTTTTTTTTTTTCCCTGTGGGTTTACAAAGAAGATTTATTTAGAAAGTGTTTTTATTATTTTCCAATGGGTTTTTCCAAAGGCGATTTATTGTCAAATAGTTCTTATTTTATTCAAAGAAGGTTCTTTTCAAAGGAAACTTATTTCCAAAGACTTTTTCTTTAAAAGACTCTTACAAGATTTTGATAAGGTGAAGTAAATTTCAATTCATGTGTTTATAAATTTCGTAACTGTTTTTAAATCTTCATTTTGTTTTTTTACAATAAAATGATGATTCTTTAAATTATCATTTATAGATTAAACAATCATGGGCAGTAAGAGAAACCGTCAAAGAAAATATGATCGTAAACGTGTTGATGATGATGATAATAGAGAAAAGAAAAAACTTAAATATCATGCCAACAAAGCAAGCCTTGCAGAAATGCAAGCAACGATTATTGAAGATACAAATACAGTTTTACATGATAATGTTGATGAAATGGAAATTGAAAATAGAGTACAAGAAGAACAAATTGAAGTTGAAGAAACCATTGTTGAAGATGTAAATAGTGAGTTACATACTAATGTCGATGAAGTCAACATTGAAGATCAAGTTCAAGAACCAGAAATTGGACCAGGTATGTATATATCATGTATTTTTCAAATTCATTTTTTATAATGAATTGTATTTTTGGATACATGTTTTAAATTAAATTTAACTTGATGTATAGGTACTTTCACCATTGATGATGAAATGTTAGAAAATGTTGATTACAACAAATATGAAAAAAAACCCATACATGCTGCACGATATCGGGCTCAAAAAATTTATGATGATGTTCTGAAGAATTATTCAGCAACAGGACAAGCACAAATTTTGAGATGTTTATTAGTGACCAAGAATTTAGAAGATGCTACATCATTATTGGGTATTCACAAGGCGACCAAAGAGTCAAAATTAAAACATAATGTGATAGAAAATATAGGTGATGCAATAAAAAAGTTTGAAAAATCTAGGAAGAAAGACATCAGTGCCGCATAAAGAGCAATTCATACAGCAATTATTTCGACTAGTACTAAACAAAAATGTTTGACAACACAGCTAGCAAAAGCAGTTGGAACCTCAAGAAAGACATTATACAAACATAGCAAATTCAAAATGCAAATAGATGAAAATGATGAACTTGCTTGCTGGGCAATTATTTGTAGACAACCTTACAAAGATAGAATGGGAGCAGGTGTTAAAGATATTGTACGGGAATATTGGTTGACACATGCTCGAGTTTCACCAAATTCAAGAGATGTAATATGACAAAGAGTATCACGAGGAGTATATGCAAGCAGTCCAAGACATATAATGGATATGACACAAGTACAATTGTTCAATAAATTCAAGGAAAATCATCATGGAATTAATGTGTCAATCACTACATTTGGGCAACTAAAACCATGGTATGTTAGACTTATTACTATTCATGACACATATTGTCATTATCATGTGCAATTTCAATTATATTACGACACATTTCTTGAATTTGATAAAATGTTTTGGACAAATTCACCACCTCCGCCCACAATACGTGAATTCATATCTCACACCCTATGTGAGAGAAATCACGATGAAGTATTTTATAATAAGAAATGTGTCAATGGAAAACATTGTAATCGTTGTGGAAATTTGGTTTTATTCCATAATAAATATCCTATCGATACTGATCACTCACTGTCAAATGTCACCGTTGATTGGAGAAGATATGAATACATTACAAGTACTAGTGATGTAAATTCCAAAAGAAGTGATTTGCGAGAAGATAAAATAGGTGTGACAGATTTTCTCAAGAAATTCGAAAGTGAAATTTATAAATACACCAAGCATTCACATAGAGCACGATGGCAAGACCTTTAATTCAAACAGTCTCGTGAAATTTTTCCACCAAGAACAATTTTGTCAGTGATTGATTTTGCAGAAAATTACACATTTGCTACACAAAAAGAGATACAGAGTGAATACTATCATTCTGACCAAGTTTCGATATTTGTCCATGTTTTATATAAACATTCTCAACAGGATGTTGATGGCATTGAAATCACGTGTGACAATCGAGATGTGATTAAAGAATATCACTTCTATATCAGCGACGATCGTACACATGAAACACATTTTGTTCAGCATTGTATTGAAAGTATTTTCTACAATTCACTAAAGGGACGTAACATTAAATTCAATGAGCATTGGATATGGTCGGATGGATGTGCAAGACAATTTAAATCTTCGCGATCATTTTATTGGTTATGTCGACTTCATAAAGCATTGAACATTAAACATCGCTAGAATTTCTTTGAAACTGGTCATGGAAAAGGTGAACATGATGGTGCAGGAGCATGCGTAAAAATAACACTTCGAAGATGGAAAATGAACCATAGTTGTGCATGATTCCATTCAGCTGCAGAGGTTGTCCAATGGTGTAAATCACATCTAAACCATGATTATAATCAACAATCAAAAAAGGTGCACAAGTATGTACACATAAATGTTTTAATTTATATTTTATTGTCAATTTAAAAAAAAGTATGTACCTAACATCAAAATTTGTCATTTGTGTACTAGGTTTTTTTGGCATGTTGGGGTCCAACATATAAATAGATCAATACCATACGATGCTAGCACCATACAAGGGACTAGATATTTTCACTCTATTCAAACAAAATCATTCCAAAACATTTATGCATTTGACAGTAGAAAGCAATCATGATTTTGTCATATTTGCACTGAAAATATTGAATCTACAGAAGTTTGTGAAAACATAATGAACAAGTACGTAAAACATTGGAAACACACAGAGATTAATCCTAAAGAAAAAATGACACTAGCAAGCATAGAAGAGTTAGAATCAGAAGATATAGCAATATCATCTGATGGCGACAAAATTTTAGATCTTGTTAGAGAAGGTAATGATCAAATACCATTGTTTTGTCGATTGTTCATTCTTGTCCTTCACCTTATACACATGTATATTAGTCAATTTAATTGAATTAAAAATCCTAACATCAATTGTAATTTGCACAGGAGATGTTTTTGCTATGACTACACCTATAAACAACAACGAAAATGTGAAGTATTATTTGATGCGATGCACTGAAGGAAAAATGAAGTTATTGGAAGACTACAATGACAACGGATATACATACGAGAGAGGATCCATCATTTTAAAGGGTTATTTTTTTTAGCAGACCCATATGACTCAAAATTATGTCTACTTTCATAATTATGAACCTAATGTTATATAGCCATTTAGTATGTGCATCTCGAATAAAATTGGTTCAAGTTCCATCGAAAAAGCAATTAAAAAATAAAAAATGGAAACTGTCCAAATATGACCATGAACGGATAATTGAAGACGACATTCCATTGTGATGTTTTTAAAACTATATATTTAAAATTAATAGATCAATGGTTTTGTCGATGTCATTGTCAAATGTTGTGTACAATATTTTTTTTTCTTTTTATGTCTATGATCTTGAAAGGAACTGGAGTATAAGAGTTTAAATGATCGTATTCTAGTATGCCGAAATTTGAATTCAAAAATTATTTAGTAATAAAAAACTCAATGTGTAAAATTTTTGTCTTAATTCTGTCTGAAATACTTTATTCGGGTCCCCATATGTCTATTAGACCACTTAAGGGATGAGATAACGGATATGTGGCTGTCGCCACTCTCCGCCCCAAATCTTTAATTTAAAATATCACTTGTGTAAGTTCACATAACTGAAATCATGTCAAATGGAGACAACAATCATTTGATTTTTAATCACAAGAAAAGATTCAAGGATTGTGAAGCTTATGCTAAATTAGAGGAATGATTATTTATAACAAATCGATGAAAATTCATCAAATTGTTGTCTAAAATCATTGCTCTAATTTAGCACAAGCTTCACAATCTTTTAATCTTCGCTTATGATTAAAAAATAAAAAATCGTTATCCCCATTTGCCATGATTTCAACCGCATCAAATGTACCTGTACATTGAAAATAAGAATTATTAATTAAAAATTCATATCAAAATTTGAACAGATAATATTCATTTTTCAACTTCCTAACAAATTTTGAAACTTTGATCTCAGGTAACATTCATTTTTAAACTTCCTAACATTGATATTTCTATCAAAATTTCTTGACATTCCTAAACTTCCTAACATTCAAAGATAACAATCATGTTCTTGACATTCAATCTTAACATTCATTCATTCATTACACCTTATCATAAATTCCTTAACATCCATTTTTACTATCACATTCATTCTTAACATTCCTATCAAAATTTAAACCTAACATTCAGATTTCAATCAAAACTTCCTAACAAATTCCTAAAATTTGAACTTAACATGTTCATTTTTAAGCTTCCTAGTTCATCCATATTTCTATCAAAACTTCTAACATTCCTAAACTTCCTAACATTCCAAGATAACATTCATGTTCTTAACATTCATTTTTAGACTTCTTAGTTCATCCATATTTTCATCAAAATTTCTAACATTCATAAACTTCTGAACATTCCTAAAATTTGAACTTAACATGTGTTCTCTTTTAAGCTTCCTATTTTATCCATATTTCTATCAAAACTTCTAACATTCTTAAACTTCCTAACATTCAAAGATAACATTCATGTTCTTAACATTCATTTTAAACTTCTTAGTTCATCCATATTTCCATCAAAACTTAGATAACATTCTTAATCTTCCTAACATTCCTAAGCTTCATAACATTCCTAAGCTTCCTAGTTCATCCATATTTCTATCAAAACTTCTAATATTCCTAAACTTCTTAACATTCAAAGATAACATTCATGTTCTTAACATTCATTTTTAAACTTCCTAGTTCATCCATATTTCCATCAAAACTTCAAACATTCATAAACTTCCTAACATTCCTAAAATTTGAACTCAACACGTGTTCACTTTTAAGCTTCCTAGTTTATCCATGTATTTCTATCAAAACTTCTAACATTCCTAAATTTCCTTACATTCAAAGATAACATTCATGTTCTTAACATTCATTTTTAAACTTCCTAGTTCATCCATATTTCCATCAAAACTTAGATAACATTCCTAATCTTCCTAAAACATTCCTAAGCTTCATAACATTCCTAAGCTTTCTAGTTCATCCATATCTCTATTAAAACTTCTAACATTCATAAACTTCCTAACATTCAAAGATAACATTCATGTTCTTAACATTCATTTTTAAACTTCCCAGTTCATCCATATTTCCATCAAAACTTCTAACATTCCTAAACTTCCTAACATTCAAAGATAATATTCATATTCTTAATATATTCAATCTTAACATTCATTCATATTTCAATCAAAACTTCCTCATTCATGAACTTTAAACCTATGTTCATTCATTTTTAAACTTCCTTTAACATTCCTAAACTTCATAATATTCAAAAATATCATGTTCTTAACATTCTTGATCTTAACATTCATTCTTACATATTCATTCATTTATTTAAACATGCAAGTACATATTCTAAACCTTTAAATCACACCAAATATGCTAAATAAACAAAAATAAGTAGATCATTTAAACCAAGTTTCACAAAATATGTAAGTTCAAAGGACATGTATATAATCCTCAAAAAAATGCTCATGAACATGCAAGTTCAATGTACATATATGTATCTAGTCCAGAAATAAATCTCCTCGACATGTCCAAAACAAATCTTTGCATTCTATGCATATCAACAACAACAAAAAATGTCCACCATTCTATTTTCTACTAGGGCCTCCCCCTGGACTCAACCCACCCTGCAACATGTATAAAAACAGATTATGAATATCATTTAAATTATTTAAACTAAATTCAGAAAATTAAAATATTAAACTTATATATAAAAAAACAATTCAATTATTAATAAAATTACATCAAATTATCCAAATACTTCTCCACCACCATCCTCCAAAGGAGTTTTCCCTTTGCCTCCAAAAGACTTAAGAGACCCAAGCTGCAACATGTATAAAATCAATTTATGAATCTCATAAATTACTTAAACAAATTTTAACTAAATCCATAAAAATTAAAATATTAAACTTATATCAAAAATCAATTCAAGTGTGAACAAAATTACCTCCTTACCAATATCTGCTGCATGAAGCAGAGAACCTATATCTCCCCCCTAAAATTTAAATTGTATTAATAAATAAAACATAATGCAAATCAAAAAAATTACTGTGCCAATTAACTTAAAACTAAAATAAAAAGATTAAAAAAATATTAGCTCACAATAGATGGTAAATCATTGAAGGATCCAAGGAGGAGAGAATTGATCGGGCTCCAAGATAGTGCATTGAAGGTATACGTTGCAGCTGTTTGGAGGATTTCTGGCGCGGGATGACCTGCATACTATCATTTACACACTGTGGAGGAGGATGCTGTAGAGCGTGAACGGTACTGCGTTGGATAGGCAGATGAACTCCTTCAAAATCGCCCAGATCTTTGACAGGAAGGTGAGCTCCAAGATTACGGTAGCTGAGTGTTGCAAGAACGTTGGGCTTTCAGGATATGAGTGTTGAGTCGGCTGATTGACTTACAGGTTCTGGAGATCTGGGTATACAATGGTATTGGCAGGCAATGATGTTCTTTGACTGAATTTTGGAGCTGGATGGCATATTGACGGGGATTGCAGACGCCCTTGCTGTGACCGTGGCTATTCGGAGTAGATTGGGGATATTGTTGGACTGGGTGGTGAAGATTGTGGGCATTTTGTAAGGTGGATTGGGGATTGGGATCTGGGGTTTGTCAGCACTGTTGATCTGGGGCATTATGGCGAGCAGTTATGAGCAGGAGGTGGAATACACCTCGGATGGAGATTGTGCCAGAGGGATTTTCGACCTTGGAACAACCAATGCTGCGGCCTCTGGGTCGAGGGCATTAATGGGAACACTCTTGACTGGTAGGGGGGCAGGGTTTTTTCCTGGGCCCTCGGATGACCGGCCAGACTTGGCAGACCTTTTAGGAAGGACACTACAACCACAATTGGGGACTTTCACAAACTTCCCAACCTGCTCGGATGCATCACGTGTGGAGGGGATTGATACACTGACTAGAAATGGCAGACAGAGGATGGACCAGGGTGGCGGTTTGGACACCATTTCCGATGGGAATTTGGTTAGATCAGTGGATTTTTGTGATTCTGATGACAGGGGACAGGGTAGTGGAGGTTTGGGTTACTCTTCTAGTGGACATTTAGCGGGAGCTACTGGTGGTGGAGACACTCTACCTGTAGATGTAGCCCTGCTACCTCGAGCAGGGGTTTCTATGAAGGCAGAATCACACAAAAACACTGCTAAAAAGGTCAAGGAACGGAAGAGGAAGGATAAGCTTGTGCTGGGCGTGGATGTATCGATTGAGGAGGCAGAGGATTTCACACATATTGCAGTAGTTGGACATGTCCGTGGTAAGAGACTGGGACAAGGATCCCTCCAGCGATGGGTAGCCGAGCAGTGGACAGACATCGTGGCTACTGCACCTATTGTTCGGGTTTTAACGAAAGGATGGTTCTCCTTCATACTGTCGAATCCTGGGGAGGTTGATGCTGTCTTACGTCGACATTGGTCAATGTTGGGCGTCCCTATCATCCTGAAACGTTGGTCTCCTTTCTTCGATTCCAAACAGGAGAAAATCGACAAAGAACCGCTATGGGTGAAGCTGCCCGGATTTCCCATGCACTTATGGAATGAAACACGGTTTGCAGCAATTGGGAACTACCTTGGAGACTATGTCTGCTCTGATTACTCCCATATTGAAACAGGCATTTATACAGTGGCAAAGATCTTGGTTAACATCGATCTTCGACTGGGGTTAACGGCTGAGATCAATGTACAAACGAAGGATGGGGCATTCGTACAAATTCTGGACTATGTGGGTGTGCCGTTTAGGTGCCACCGCTGTCACACTTATGGACACTTGGTTTCCTGCTGTCCATTATCATTTAGGGGTAGCAGACCGAAGGTCGTGGCAGCAGATGCTGATTGCAATGAGAAGGTGGTGAGCACATTGTCGATGGGAGATGATACTTTCGAACCTCCACTTGGCAACTGGGCAGAACATTCTCTGGTGGTACCCGACGCACTGAGTGGGCAGCAGGGATCCAAGGAACATCCGGTAACACTGGCGAACACTGGTTTGGATGTCCTTGGGAACAAGGAATCGGTTGCAGCAGGGGCAAATATGGGTACCACGACACCATTGACGCGGGCAGCATCCAGGAAGCTATAGGAGCTGATAACTATCCGTCGGGGCTCAACTTCGAACAACTCGGGTTTGTCTCATCGCTTATCCTCTGCTGTTTCTTTAATTAATGACCCTATTGTTTTGGGGGAGGATTGTCTTGGGTCATTTCCTCCGATCAGATCTGCTATATGTACTGTAGCTCCTTGTTCTGTTTCGGATAGTGTATACACACCGTCCATTGTTTCTACATAACACTCTCCCAGCTCTGGACGTAGTATCCGATATGCACTCCGAAATAGGGTGATCACTGCTGATGGCTCGGGGGGTAAGGGACTTTCTGAAGTGGCTTTTAGTGTTGGGGGGAAAGGGCGGGGCCGAAAATCTCATTTGTCAATAGCTCAAGAGCGGGCAAAAGTTGATTTAGTTATGGGTACACAATCCACTATCGAATGGGCACTTAGAGCAGCGAAAACCCAGGAAGGGGGTTTCATATGAAATTATTATCTTTCAACTGTCGTGGGTTGGCGAGTCCCATTAAAAAATCGTCACTTCGGAGGTTGGTGGATTTAAATCAACCGGATGTTATACTGTTACAAGAAACTTTGGGTGGCAGTGAGGAGGTTGTGCGGGCATTGGAACTATTACTACCTGGTTGGAAATTTGTTGGTGTGGATGCTCGTGGACGCTCTGGAGGGCTGGCCACAGGCTGGAAGATGAATAGTTGCAGATATGACTGCTCTTGGGGCATTCCCTCTGGTATTGGATTGGAAGTCTGGGATGCATTGATGGGGAGGAGGATCACTGTTCTCAATATCTATGGGCCTTATTTAAATAGGGTTGGATTCTGGGACTCTTTGCTAAGTATGGACATCTTTGCTGGAAGGGATGTGATACTGGGTGGGGATCTCAACCTTACACTGGGGACTTCTGAAGTTTGGGGGCCTTGGGTTGTTCCGGATCCACTAGCAAATTACTTTATACAAGCTTTTGCAAGGAAGGACCTTCTTGACATACTACCTAACAGGTTATCCCCCACATGGAGGAATAAGAGAACAGGGGATCAACGGGTGGCAAAGAGGCTGGATAGGTTTCTGGTGACTGATGTGTTGGCTCTGGGAGTTGATGTGGTCAAGCAATGGGTTGGGACAGGGGGGATTTCAGACCACTGCCCAATCCTTCTGGAATTAAGAGGTGGTCGTGAAAAACCCCCCAGCCCATTCAAATTCAATCCTAGCTGGTTGAAGGAGGAGGAATTTCTTAAATTAGTATAGGCTCAGTGGGTTCATCGACCAACGGAGTCTCTGGAACATGCGGGAGTACACTTTCAACAAAATCTCAAGAGAATAAAAGAGGCCACTATTCTCTGGGCCACTGAAAAACGAAGGAAAGATGATCAGAAGTTGAGGGATGCTGAGCTGAATATTGATCGACTACTACACAGCAGGGGCATGGGATATCTGGATGATGTGCAGAAAGGTGAGTTGTTGGACTGGGAATGCTGCAGAAATGTGATTCTGTCTGAGAAAGAAGAGATGTGGAGAATGAAAAGCAGGGCGCTTTGGCTACAATGTGGGGACGAGAACACTAAATTTTTTCAATCCTATGCAAAGGGGAGAAAAGACAGTAATTCTATTTGGGAACTATCCTCTATTGACGGGGAACATGTATCCAGCTTTGATGGTTTGGATGATATGGGGGTACGACACTTTGGAGATCTATTCACTGCACAACCTGGGGCCTCTATTGCTGAGGTTATTCGGATGACTCATCTCTTCCCTCGTTTTGTGGGAGAGGAGGAGAACACTATGTTAATGGCGGAGGTGTTGCCGGATGAGCTCTTGCTGGTTATGCACTCCTTCCAGAAAGATAAGAGTCTGGGGCCTGATGGGTGGCCTATAGAATTTTTGTTGGGTTTCTTTGATTTGTTCGGAGCAGAACTTTTGAATGTGGTGGAAGAATCTAGAAAGGCTGGATTTATACATGGACCCTTCAATTCGACCTTTTTAGCTCTCATTCCTAAATCGGACAAGCCTGATAGCTTTGATGAATTCAGACCTATCTCTCTCTGCAACTGCATCTATAAGATTATATCTAAGGTTATGGCGAGGAGACTCAAGATTATTCTGTCTCAGAATATATCTAGTGAACAGTTTGGGTTCTTGGAAGGTCGTCAAATCCACGAGGCAATTGGAGTTGCACAGGAAGGAATTCACACAATGAAGGTGCAGAAGCAGAAGGGTGCTGTGATCAAAATTGATCTCTCCAAAGCATTTGATCGGGTTAGCTGGCTATATATCCGGATGCTTCTAACACACCTGGGCTTCTGCTATGAATTTATACGATGGATTATGGCCTGCATCACCACGGTGAGCTTTGCTGTCCTGATAAATGGTTCAGCAAGTCCATTTTTTCACGCTGGCAGGGGCCTTCGACAGGGATGCCCACTGTCACCGCTGTTATTTCTCCTTATTGCTGAAGGACTCAGCCGATTTATATTGAAAGCAAAAGCTGAAGGTTCATTCCGCGGCATATCCATATACCAGGTAATGTATATCACACATCTCCTTTTCGTTGATGACATTCTGATTTTCTGTGATGGCTCGAGACAGGATATTGATAAGGTAGCTGAAGGCCTCAATTTGCTGCAAGAGGCAGCGGGTATGTTAGTAAACATTGATAAATCAACGATCACATGCTCGCATTTAACCGAGATGGAGATTAACAGAATGGCTATGAGACTACCCTACAGGGCTATTGATTTTGATGCTGGTTTAAAGTACCTTGGCTTTCACCTGAAACCTAATGCATATTTGAAAGCTGATTGGCACTGGCTAATTGCTAAATTAGAATAGCGACTTCGTGGATGGAGTCACCGATGGCTTTCGAGGGCAGAGAGGCTGGTTTTGGTTAAATCAGTTTTGGAAGCGATTCCAGTGTATTGGATGTCACTCGCTTGGATTCCCAAAGGAGTCCTGGAGCAGATCCGGCGGCTGTGTTTTGCCTTTCTCTGGAAGGGTAAGGGTGATAATCGTGCTTTGGTGTGGGTCAGATGGGATATGATTGCAGTCCCCAAAGCACTGGGAGGCTGGGGCCTAAAGAATATTTTCCTTTTTGCTAAAGCCTTGGGGGAAAAGGTGGCATGGCGTATCATACAAACTCAGAGTCTCTGGACTAGAGTGGTATACCATAAATACATTGCTCCATTAACTCTTATCGAATGGATTAGGCAGGGCAATAAGACGCGGGCAAACTGCTTGTTGGTCTGGAAAGCAGTGGTGCATCATTTTCATTTGATTGGGTCTGGATTAGTGTGGAGAATTGGTAATGGGAGATACACACGTATTGGACTGGATCCTTGGGTGGGTTGTAGAGGTGGACATGTCCTACCTGCGGCCTTACGGAATTTTCTGGCAGATAGAGGCTGTCACTTTCTGGCTGATATTGAACAATCGGGAGCATCCACTCTATGGCAACAGGGGTGGATCTCTGCACAGCGTCTTGAGATTCCAGATGACATGCTTGGAGCTTGGGAGGATTATATTCGGAACTTAAGATACACAAATATTCGCCTAACAAATCGGATTGATGAACTTATCTGGGAACACCATCCATCTGGTAGATACACCCCAAAACACGGTTATATTCAGCTGAATGTGAATATTCATAACAGGGATTTGGTGTGGTGGTGGAAACATCTGTGGACACTAAAGTGCCCGGGGAAAGCAAAACTACTCTCTTGGGCTATATTGGAAAATAAGGCACCGACATGGGACATTCTACAGAAGCGTTTCATCCAGGGTCCGGGGTTCTGTCCTCTATGTAAGGAAGCGGACGAGACAAACTCACATCTTTTTGTACACTGTCGATTTACACAAGCTGTGTGGGCCGACATCTGCAAACATTTGGAACTCAACGTGAGTTGGTGGGGAGTGGACTTTCATGACGCCTTCCAACTATGGTGGACAGATCATAAACATTCAACGTTTCGGGATGTCCCCTGTATTCTCGCCTAGGGCATATGGATCACTCGTAATAAGATCATATTCCAGGATTGTCGGGTCCCTTTGGAGCAGGTCGTGGCACAAGCTGTGGCTGTTATGCTACATTACAAGCCATCTATCAAAGCGACTCGCATTAGACATGTGACCTTGGAAATAATTGATAAATCCATGCCGTGGGCTTACTTTGATGGCTCATCTATAAACCACCAATCGGTGTGTGGCGGAGGTGGAGTTCTTCACAAATCGGAGACCCATTATTTTCATATAATGGCTGGTTTGGGGAGTGTTTCAAATAACTACGCTGAACTGATGTCACTTAAGTTACTGATGCTTTTCGCACTTGAACAAGGTTGTTTAACTCTCCAGATTTTTGGCGATTCTCTGATTGTTATTGAATGGGCCAAGGAGATTACACAATGTAATGTAATGGTTCTCTCACCTATATTGGAGGAGGTATTACGGTTAAAACAGGCTTTTAACTGTATTACATTCACACATATCTACAGGGAGCGAAATGGGATGGCTGACCTGCTATCTAAAGAATCGACAAATCAATCTATGCCTTTTGGCACATGGAGGATCACGATACATTCCACTGGAGGTATCTACAGCTATACTCACAGGCCGTTCTTTGGGGACAATGTGGACCGTATGGAGGATTAGAACAACAAATTAATACTGGGCTGCTTATGTAATTACATACTAGAGCTGTATGGACAGAATTATTTCTGCTGATAGGCTTTTTTTTGAGACAGTTTTGTGATATTTGTAGTATAGGAGGTCTGTTTGGTCAGATATCTTTGATATGTATGAGACAATAGACAGTCATATAAATCTATGACAGTCATATGTACTCGGATAGGAGGACTGTTTGGACAGTAATATGGACAGTATATATTGACAATGTAGGGATCTCTAAGATTCTATTACATGTGCAGAATGTAATTTTGTTCATTAATGAAATAAAATTACGACTTTTTCCTTGGAAAAAAAAAAATAGATGGTAAATCATTTATAAAGTTTGTATCTAAAGAAACCTGCTTGGATAAGTCTAATTAACAATAAGATGAATAGTTAAATTAAAATTCAAATATATATATATATATATATATCAAGTTCAAACATAATTACAAATATGTAAATAATAAATTCACCTCTCGAATATTCTCTAGATTTTCACTAGTTGAAACATGGAAAGAATGTTCATTCATCATTCTTAAAAACTGCAACCAATAAACATTTACATAATGTACCTATTACTTTACATCAAAAAACATAATTTATCATTCATATAATGTAACAAAAAATTCAATTGAAAATGAATAAAATATTTAATTAAGATCAAGTCATATCATAATCAACAAACCTCTCTCAAACTCGATGTCTCATTGGATATAACATTTGCCGCTAGGTCGCAACAAACCTTGGCATATGCCCTAAGATCTTCAATTCTTATTTCATCTATCTCATCATTAGTTTTGTAAACAAACTTTTGACGAATAGCAAAACGAGCCATTTCTCGAACCAATCCCACATCTACTCCAACTAATGCTGACGATAAACCATCACCAACAAAATTCCTTGCAGTTGTCCCAAGTTGAGATGTGGGCTTTATGTCTGATCTTAATGCCACCAACCTAGGTGGGCGATATCTGGGGTGGAGGTCGAAGAGTTGTAGGGTCTCTAAGAGCATCTTTTCGATTATATATTCGACCCTTTCCAACTCCATAAAATTCTGAATGAACATTGGTATAGTCTGGCTTCATATTTAAGAAAAACTTAGCATAAAAAAATCTAGCAAAATATTGCGAAACCTCATCGTTCCATGGAAACCGACCATAGGCTTCGAGAAACCGATCATAGAGTAGATGTACAAGATCAAGATGCTTGAAATATTGCACTTTCAATATTTCTCACTTTAGACCTTCTTTGAAGTTAAACCTTGATTTGGCCTGTTCTTTCGTCACTCTCTCATTCACAACATCCCACTTGTCTGGACCCATCACTTGTTCCCTTCGTCTTCGCATCAAATCAACAAAACCATTTGTAGTTGGTCAAAGATTCTCATATGCCTGAATGAATTTTTGCAATGATCCCAAAACAATCTCCAAACTTTGTTTACTCTCTGGAGGGAGATCCAGAGTAGACAAATCATTTTCCAACTTGCCATAGTGGGATCTACATCTTTCAAGAGTCATTTGATGGTCAACACTTTCCCATGGAAGCTCCCGAGGTAGATCAGATGGATATGTTGTAATGGGTGTACAACCCTCAGTTAATTCAACATATTGCGTCCTAGCTCGACCATCATCACCTTGTGTAGAATGATGAGCCTCTTGAGAACCTTGCTCTGCACCCTCATCCATCTCCCTTGCTTGCTCTATCTCCCTCCCTATAGAATTACAAGCATCTTCTGAACCATGCTCTGTTTCAAATAAAAACAAAGTTTTGTTTAAACACAAGTACAATTTTTGTGTACACAAAAAAACAATTTGCATGTACATGTTAAAAGATAGATATTCATATACCAACAGAGGGTCGAGATCGACGTTCTCCCACAAAAGATATAGGGGAATCATTTGTACCCCTTTCGCTTCGTCGATGTGAACTATACAATAAACTAGAATCCCGAGGGGAGGTTGACAACCTCCGATTATCACTTGTAACACCAACCCCAGAAGATTGTGAAGACCTCCTATGCTTTCGCCTCAAAGACTCCTCTCTTTCCATTTGATATATAATGTCTACACTTGCACAAATATCAACTGATTATATATTCAAATTCTACATGTTAATTCTACAAATTCTAAAACCTAGCTACTAAAGAGACTAAGTTATTTAATAAGGACCTAGATTTACCTAATATCATCTAATAGTTCTTAAAAAGAGTATAGCTAATATCATTAGATGTGTGAAGAATTAATGTACCAATCTTCTAAGTGTTTTTTGATGTTTAAAATGAATGGAACCAATATAGTTAAATACTAAGTGAAGGGTTCATTTCTTTATGTCAAAGAAATAGTTCATGAACCTGTTAACTTTTAATCTAAATCTTAAATTAATAACTTAATTGATATTTTAATACTTTAAACATAAATTATATCTACAAATATTTTCATTATTCCATAAAATAAAATAAAATTAACAATTCATGGTATTATGTTTCTAGTTTGACATGTTTCCCAAATTTGTCATGTTCCACGATGGTCTTCAGTTTCTTAAATTAATAATTTAATCAAGATATTTTAATACTTTAAACATAAATTATATCTACAAATATTTTCATTATTCCATAGAATCAAAAAAAATTGACCATTCATGGTATTATGTTTCGAGTTAGACATGTTTCCCAAATTTGTCATGTTCCACAATGGTCTTCAGTTTCAACCTGATAACGGTAACGATTCTTGGTATTATGTTCTCCAATTTTGCCATGTTGCAACCAAAGAAAAACATAATACCAAGAATGGCCACCTTTACAAGGCTAAAACTCAAGACCATTGTGGCATAATATCATCTAATAGTTTTTAAAATGACAATGACTATTATTGTTCGGATGTATATAAAATTATTGTACCAATCTTCTAAGTGTTTTTGTTATTTCATAGTACATCTAAATTAAAGTCTATTCATGTCTATAGTTTAGTTGTACCTAAAGTCAATTTTAAAGTTTTTTTGTATCAAAAGTAGAGTTTAATCATCTAAAGTTTCGTTGTATCTATAGCTATCCATCAACACAGCTTGTAATAGAACTAATATATTGATCTCTGCACTCTGTCAACGTAGACAGAGTTCATGAACTCTGTCCATGTCCATGTTGACAGAGTTCAGCCAATAAAACAAGCCTATATATAAAAAGGATATATCATTTGCAAATACAATTACAGTCCTACTTTTATTTTCATTTCTAAACACATAAGCAAAATCAATAATTTAACAAAAGTAACTAACTAAACACTGCAAATATTCCTCTTTTTATATTTAAATTTAAATAATTTTCAACATACTATTTGACCAGAGTTCATGGACTTTGCCCAATTGGACAGAGTTCATGAACTCTGCCCAACTAGACAGAGTTCATGAAATTTGTCAAACTGAAAAGAGTTCATTTTAAACCTCTTAATACTAATCCACACTATCTGTGAGTAATATGTATCATTGGCTATGCTAGTTCATGAACTCTGCCCAATTGGACAGAGTTCATGACCTCAGCCCATTTGGACAGAGTTCATGAACTCTGCCCAATTGGACAGAGTTCATGAACTCTGCCCGAGTTCATGAACTCTACCTAAATGGGCAGAGTTCATGAACTCTGTCCATTTGGGTAGAGTTCATGAACTCTATCCATTTGGGCAGAGTTCATGAACTCTACCCAATTGGGCAGAGTTCATTTGTAGGGACAAACTCAAAACTTTTCAAACCAATAATTAACTTTTGAATTTAAAAAAAAAAATTGACTTACCTGTTTAGACGCAGCCGAAATGAAAGCAGGCGAATTCAGATCCGACCGAAGAGAGCCCCAAGAGGAATTGTAAACAGCTGAAACGAAACGAGCCAAGCAGCCAAGAAAAGAAAACCTGCAATAACAATTACAAATTATTATAAGAAATTTAAAGAAAAAAAATAAACACATAAATATGCCAAAAGAATTACCTCTGCACAGCCTTGCGTCGATAGGTCCCCAGCTACAACACCCCATTGTTGTGCACACATCCACAGGAGAACACTCCAACGCCAAAGCTCCACCAACAGAGGTGCAGAGGCACGCTACACCTACAGATGTCCAGACGCAGACTCCACCAAAGAGCGTCCAGACGTCCAAATAGGCTTACGAACCAGCGGCAGAGGCAGAAGCTCGCAAATGAGCGAATGGGAGAAACAGAAGGTGGCGGACGAGTGAATGGCAGAGGCAGAAGCTGGTGGCCTAACACTCCAACAACAACGAACCGCCGAGCAAATCCTAACTCACAGGGTGGCAGAGAAATGACACTCAACAGCGGGGAATCGGGTGGCGGAGTTCGATGACAACAAACTAGATGGACAATCGGGTGGACAGGTAACATTCGAGACGGGTGACGCGGAGGCGGGACTAGCAACAGCACCAAAGGGGTCCACGAAATCGACGGAAAGTGACCAACACTGACAGAATAATTGTTCATTCGAACAATTATTCGGCCGAACAATTATTCGGCCAAATAATTATTCGGCTGAATAAGTGCACAACGCCGTGCGTTTTCTCCTTCTGGCTAAAACCTCGCACACATATCGAGGCCACCATTAGGTCTAACGGTGGCCCGTTAATTGTTATTCGGCCGAATAAATAATAAGTTATTCGACCGAATAAGTTTAATTATTCGACCTAATAATTAAACTTATTCGACCGAATAAGTTTAATTATTCGGCCGAATAAATAAATTATTCGGCCGAATAATTAAATTTATTCGGCCGAATAACTTCCGCTATGGTTCTTTGGCGCCCGATTCTCACCAAAGTGTAACCCACCTTCGCGTTTCCACCCATATATTATCATACATTTGCACATATATGTCGTTTTTTGCATCATAACCATGTGCAGGAATGCTCAAGTACAGTACCGCCAATGTCATCTAGAGATTTCATCCATAGCATAATGTGTCCGAGGCAAGATGGGAAGACACATTACTTAAAACAATGTGTAGAGGGTTCTTGCAACAATTGTGGTGGGCTATCATTATGGTTTGATTGCATCCATAAGGGTGAAGATCGAGCATTTGGGAATGCAATTTTCGAGAAGCAGAACTATCAGTAAGAGACATATCAGCTACATCATGGGAAAGAAAGCATGAAGATTAAATTGGTGACTTCAAAGGTGACAATCTACATGAATAATATTCATTTAACTGAGTGTACATTGTTTATGTTGTTTTATAACATTGTTCAATATTGACATATTAATATTGATGTAAATCTTTTTATGTTGTTTTATAACACTGTTTATTTTTTTCCACCAGGTGCAAGTATGTGATTTTATTTCAGAGTTCCGTGGAAAGATCCAACAGTACATTCAACATGTCGATATGGCATGGTGGCAAGATGAGCAATTCAGAATATGTCGGGACACCTTCCCTCTCAGAACAATACTATCAATGGTTGACTTTGCGAAAAATTACACACTATAACCAAAAAATGAAATACAAAATCAATACTATCACTCAGAGCAGGTGAGCATAATGGTCCATATCACTTATCGACATGGGCCAGATAGCAATGAAGAGAAACATGTGATATTGAAAGAAAATCACTTTTACATAAGTGACGACTGGATCCATGACATCCATTACATGCAACATTGCTTTAAATTGTTCTATGATCATGTGATAGCTATGGATACACCATTTTATCATCATTTGATTTAGTTAGATGGTTGTGCTGGACAGTTCAAGAATGCACGTGTATTTCAATGGTTGTGTTTGTTGCACATAAAATACAAGGTGCCACATATATGGAACTACTTTGAAACAGGTCATGGAAAAGGAGAAAACGGTGGTGTTGGTGCATGCATAAAAACTGCCCTTCGAAGGGAAGATATGAAGTTTACAGGTGCTCTCCTTCGAGACGTTGCATCTATAGTGAAATGGTGTGCATCTATGATGGGGGAACAAGCAACAAGGAAACACCTAGTGCAAAGAATATTCGGAGAGGTGACAAATGTAGACCGATCCCAACCACATCTGGTGAACATAGTGCATGGAACTCGACAGTTTCATTCAATTAGAAGCTCAGATAACTCGGCCCTACAAATTTGGACAAGATTGACGGCTTTCTTTTGTAGTTCCAGTAGCATCGATGAATGGGATGATTGTGAGTATACAGATACAATTGATACATGGGATCGAGTGACACTTGGCACCGATTTCAAGGGGGTTAATGAAATAGACCATTTGGAATATGATCATACATATATTTCTACAGACTATGATCACATATTGGATCTCATACAAGCAGGTACAAAAAAGTAAATTATTAGTACCTAAATCACTACAAGCCTTTACATTGAAAGAAATTTTATTTATGTTACGTGGAAGACTTTTTTCAATAAATGTATTGTTAACTCGACCTATTTCCTTTCACATGTCAGATATATGTAGTGGTTGCCCAAAAAAATAATGAATGGGGTTCTGACTATTGGTTGGCACGTTGCTTAGAGGGGAAACAAACCATTCTCGAACCTGTTACAGATGATGAAAATATTGAATTCCCAACTGGCTCGATGGTTATAAAAGGGGAGTACTTGACACTAGAAGCACAACACAAAAGGAAGGGTGGGTATGTATATCAGGATTATAGACTAGGAGCTATTATATACCACTTCACCAACCTGGTAGTTGGTATAAATATCAAGATGCGCACAATTTCGAACAAAAATAGGTCACATGTACGATACTTGCTACCTCATTTAGAGCATGAGATATTGATGGGCACCATCGGCAGCAGAGATGATCCAGATGGCCTACTCGAGTGAGTGCATTGTCAGGTGTTACTAGAGTGTCCAATGTGGCTAGATTGTTAGGTGCGTTATTTAAACTTTAAGGTGCATGCTGAAGCACAATTTCAATTATTTAGCCTTTAGTTTATTCCCAATGTACTAACATGTGATTGACGGATACCATTCACAGACATAATACTATTCAGAGGATACTGAACACTATAAACATGATCCTACAACCTCAGGTGAGTTATCTATAAATAATGTTTGCACATTTTCATTGGGTTCTCTTTATTTTGTTATGAGAGTACTAATGTTTAGCCTTTCGCGTGCCTAGGATACAAACATGATCTATGGCACATTGTAGGCACCGAGAACAACCCAGTGTCTTTAGACACCAACAAATAGACATCAGAAAATAACATGCTCTCAAGTTGTTGCAATTTACCTTTTTTGATGTTTTTTTATATTAATGTACATTTAATTACATTGTTGGGTCAACTCTTGCAGCTCTTGTGTTGGTGGGGAAACTCTGCAAAACCCTCGACCGTGCCGGTGTTGTTAGTGTTCCGCTATCGACCTTACCCATATAGACTTACAGGAGCCAACGACATGAAATTTTGCTGCTCCGTTTGGTTTTTCGCTCTTGGACCGAGAGTCACCAAGTGTCCCTCAACGACATTTTCATGTGAATTTGAACTCGACATAACTCGGCAACTGGAGGTCAGATCGACGAACCGTCGACTCTCTTGGTCTCCTGGCATGCGATTACCTCTTGGGGGGCCTCTTCATCGTGTTTTCATGGCTCAGTGACTTCATTGTGAATTGATTTCATAAACTAGGGTTTTGCTCAGTTTTCTTCAATGCAACTCTCGCATTGGTGGGTCAACTATGAAAAACCCTCGATCGTGTCAGTGTTGGTCATGTTCCCATATCGAAATTTCCCATACACACTTGAAGGAGACAATGACATGCAATATTGCTGCTCTGTTTGATTTTTCGCTCCCGGACCGAGAGTCACCAAGTGTCCCTGAACAACATTTTGATGCGACTTTCAACTCGGCATAAATCAAAAACTGGAGGTCGTATCAATGAACCGTAGACTCCGTTGGTCTCCTAGAATGCAATTACCTCTAGCGGGCCCTCTCCACGATGTTTTCATGGCCCAATGACTTCATTGTGCATTGATTTAGTAAACTAGGGTTTTGCTCAGTTTCCTTCAATGCAACTCTTGCATTGGTGGGTCAACTATGAAAAAACCTCAACCGTTCCAGTGTTGGTACTGTTCCCATATCAGCATTTCCCATACACACTTGCAGGATCCAATGGCATGCAATTTTGCTGCTCCATTTGGTTTTTCGCTCCCGGACCGAGAGTCATCCAGTGTCCCTGAACGACATTTTCATGCGACTTTGAACTCGACATAAATTGGCAACCGGAGGTCGGATCGACGAACCATAGACTCTGTTGGTCTCCTGGCATGCGATTACCTCTAGGGGGGGCCTCTCCACCATGTTTTCATGGCCCAATGACTCCATTGTGCATTGTTTTCCTAAACTAGGTTTTTGCTCAGTTTCCTTCAATGCAACTCTCGCATTGGTGGGTCAACTCTGCAAAACCCTCGACCGTGCCATTTTTGGTCATGTTCCCATATTGGCATTTCCCATACACACTTGCAGGAGCCAACTACGTGCAATTTTGCTGCTTCATTTGGTTTTTCGCTACCGGACCGAGAGTCACCAAGTGTCCCTAAACGACATTTTCATGTGACTTTCAACTCGACATAACTTGGAAAATGGAGGTTGGATCGACGAACCATCGACTTCGTTGGTCTCCTGACATGAAATTACCTCTCAGGGGCCCTCTCCACTGTGTTTTTATGGCCCAATGACTTCATTGTGCATTGATTTCATAAACTAGGGTTTTGCTCAGTTTCCTTCAATGCAACTCTCGCATTGGTGGGTCAACTGTGAAAAAACCTCGACCGTGCCAGTGTTGGTAGTGTTCCCATATCAGAATTTCCCATACACACTTGCAGGAGCCAATGACATGCAATTTTGCTGCTCCATTTGGTTTTTCGCTACCGGACCGAGAGTCACCAAGTGTCCCTGAACGACATTTTCATGCGACTTTCAACTCGACATAACTCGGCAACCGGAGGTCGGATCGACGAACCATCAACTACGTTGGTCTCCTAGTATGCGATTACCTCTAGGGGGGCCTCTCCATCATGTTTTCATGGCCCAGTGACTTCATTGTGCATTGATTTCATAAACTAGGGTTTTTCTCAATTTCCTTGAATGCAAATCTCACATTGGTGGGTCAACTCTGCAAAACCCTCAACCGTGTCAATGTTGGTCGTGTTCCCATATCGGCATTGCCCATACACACTTGCAGGAAACAATTTTTTGTCAAGTTATTTTTTTTTTTATCCTTGTGAATATGGGAAACAGACTCAATTGAGAAACACATTTGATAGGAAGGAGCATCCCCCTGAAAAATTCAATGAATTAAGAGAAAATACATAGTTGGGTAAAGAAAAACATAGGCATGCACTAACATAGGGTATTCATCATATATACTTGTTAGATGCCTAATTTCTAAAATACCTATGTTCCTTCTACGAACCAAACAAGGGTTCAAACATCTTCAACAATTGGAAAAACGTCATTGTAGCGAGGTGATATCATTGTGTTAATTGTTGGTTGTTCATAAAAGACGTGGTAGAGATTCAACTTACTCAAACATTGATCAAACTAGGACTTGAATAAGATACAGGACAAAATTCATTGCTATTTGTTTCGAAAAAAAGTTGATATATAGTTTGTTAATATTATAGACATGTGTCCAAGCCCAAATATTTCAAACATTGATACTTATATTTCCTCTATTAATCAAAACTAGAAAAAAATCCCTTAACATTTGTTAACTCATCATTTCATAAGGCCATAAACCTAAAAACATAGTTAAGCATATCTGCAAGGCATATAATGCACATCATGTTCCCATATCAAGTCAACCATATATATAAATATGAACATTGCTTTATATTATACGTACATATAATGTTTTAAAAAATGGCATGCCATGGCCATAATACAAAATAGTGGATCATATTGTACATCTGTGTGTATACAAACAAAGCGGTACATGTATGTATCCCCCCCTATATATGGATTCTATTTACCCCTCCTATACATGAATTCTATTTATCCCCCTTTTCACTGCCACTGTCAGTGGCTTTTGAGAAGTCTATCTTTCTTTTTCGGCTGATCGATGGCATTCCCCAATGCTGAATAGGAGGATCGATTCTCATTTGTGGAGATTGCACACAAACCAAAATTTGTAAGTTACTTTACCAAGCTATAAAATAAATACAACTATATGTACATTTGCTCAAATTCCAAGCAAATATAACATTTTTACTTACTATGCATGTGTAAGTCATGGTACTCGCCAGTGTAACTGCATGTACCTAGGGGGGGCATGGAGGGTCATAAGTGGCCCCAATTGGCTGCTCTTCAAGCACCACTCGCTCAGTAGATGCTTGCATAAAGTAGCATATGTCAATGTCAGCAAACACAAAGAAAACGAGACATATACTACATGGACGGACAATGAATTTTCAAAGAAAGCGAGACATACACGTACCTTGGGGGGGCAGATGTGGGTTGAACCAACAACCTCGACTTAGTGTTCTTCAAGCACCACTGTCTCACTAGATGCCTACATAAAGTAACATATGTCAATGTCAGCAAATACAAAGAAAATGAGACATATACTAATGGTAAGACAGTGCCTTTTTCAAAGAAAGCGAGACATACATGTACCTAGGGGGGTGAGAGGTGGGTCACCAACAACCTCGATTTGGTTCTCTTCAAATACCACTGCCTCACTAGATGCTTGCATAAAGTAACATATGTCAATGTCAGCAAATAAAAAGAAAACAAGACATATACTACATGGACGGTCAATGACTTTTTCAAAGAAAGCGAGACATACTTGCATGTACAAATTAAACTATACTACATATACCTGGGAAAGGTGAAGAAGTGGTTAACCAGTGGGTGAAATAACTGACAATGGCCTAAATGGATGGTCATATGCATCAATCCAAAAGGTCGCTCGGGTGGCACATAAATCATGCTACATAACAAAACATAAAGATACAATTACAAAATTTCTAATAATTAAAAGCATACATGTTGAATCATTAAAAGCATAATTAAAATAATACCTTTGTTTGGGAATCTTCCTCTACATGCGATGGACCTGCCTGGGATTCCACAAACTCATCGTGCCCACCCTGCATAAAACATATTGTATCCAAATTAAGACGTATTGAATGTTGCAATCTCTACTACAAATATGTAAATCATGATGACAAATTAAAAAGTAAAGTTCTTACAGCTAATGGTGAAGCACCAAAATCATATGCAACATTGACTGCTGCATCAATGTCATCAAGATCAACGGTCGTATTATGCAAATCTGGAGTGTCATTGGACACCAGCTGTATATTTGTTCACGTAAATTGTCAGATAATTAAATAGAAATAAATTACGAAACAATTGAAAACTGTGATATAAAACAAAATATACTATGTAAAGAATGAGTTTTACTTATATATCAGAGTAATCCATCACCTCGAAACTCTGAAGTAGGCCCATAGCATATTCTTCCACACGCTGTGCAAGGGTGTGGAAGAAAACGACGCTACGGACCCTCTACATCTCCAATGCGATCTATAGCTCTGGTATGGTTTGGAGACCTAGTAAGTGGATCCTCAGTGTGCAATGGTCCATCCTCAGATGGGTCAGCCTCAGAAGTGCCAACCCCTTGGCCAACATTGCCTTCGACAACTATCCCATGTCGAAGCAATGTATCTTCCAAATGGAGTAAGGCCTCCTGTGTATCATCGATAACGAGACCCGCGAGAGGATATACCCGAGGGGGGTTTGGTGTGCGTGGAGGGCGTTGCACATGGTTAGGATCATTCCTAGCCCCTTCCCTTTCTTGAGGCATCCCATGACCTACACCCTGGAACTCTAAAATATCAAAATAGTTCACATGTCTCCCCAAGATAAATTATGCATACATCTTCCTCAAGAAATAGAATGCGCTGTCTCTATTCCCATGAGGGTCTTCATTGAAGACCATGCACCATTGATCCATCCAATTGGCTTTCACATTTGGTTCCACGCGCCAGTCTATGGAAATGTGTGGTCGACTGGTGGGTGGAACCAATCCGGTGCTAGGGTCCCGGAATAATGAAAACAGTTGGTCTTTGGTTATCTTTAGTTTTTTCACGTCTTTGTAGCTCAACCCAGTGGAATAGTATTGCCTCTGGGAATCTCTATACGAGCTAATGTTGTATAGTGCTCCCTGGGCATTGGCAATTGTGTTTGTTATGATATCTAATGCCTCAGCTAATGATTGTCTTAAATGCCCCCCCCTCTAAACAGTGAGCTAAGGCGCCTCGATGCACCCAAATAAGCCAGAATCTCTGAATTCCGGTCGTGTTCCTCCTCGATGTTTGGGTTTGTGTCTGGATTTGAGTTTGGGTTTGTGTTTGTGTTTGGGTCTTGGTTATCAGTGGTTTCATTAGCACATTTTCTTCAACATTTGTGTTCTCTGTTAAGATTAAAACAACAAATTCAAAATTTATTTAGTATTTCATTGTTTGGTTTACTACAACAAATTTTATTAAATTCGTTTTTAAAAAAACAAAATCTATTAAATTAACAAACAAAAACGAAAATTGAAAGCAATTTTGAAAGAAATGGCCACCTACCTTCCATTGTATCCAACTTGTGAATCGGTCCTTCCAAATTTGCCTCCAAATTCGCTCAAACTCAAATAGACTTTGCGTTTTATCGCTCTCCCCGATACCTTCGGCCTGTGAAATACAAAATTGAGGCTGCGGGCCTCTGTTTTATTTTTTGTTTTCGTAAGAGTTACAAATCACACTTTTACAAAACGCAAGTGCGATATAGGCTAACTAAACTTAGACTCGGTTTTGGGCTCGGGTTTTCCAAACCTAGCCATGATAACGCATATGCGTTATAGATTTACATTTCGGACATGCGTTTCCGATTTCTAAAATGACACTAAAAAGTGGAACCCAACTTCGTGCACGCGCCCTAAACCCATTTTTTAACAAAGCTTAAGGTGATTATGCTTTCCAAAATTTACAAGTGATTATGTTATGACTAACCCAATGAAAATCTAGGTTAAGATTTCCACAATTATTTATTAAAAATAAAAAAAAATAAAAATCTACCTGACATCACATTATGCTTTTAGCCTACGTAAAATAAACCAAAGACATGAAGAAACCACATATATATATATATACACGTCCTCATTCATATTTTCCAAATCAGTCAAAGACAGCAAAGTTAGCAAATCATGAGAGAAACCAGAAAAATAATTGGTGTCTATGGGCGAAATGGACGGATTAATGGGTTTTTCTAGTGATGATAATGCAGAATACGATTATTGGTGCCATGACTGTCGCCGAGTGGTACTCCCTGTCTTCGCTGGAGGAGGTGACGATATTACATGCTTTCTCTGCCATGGCGACTTCCTTGAATGACTTGGGCAATTACCTTCAAGGAGTCCTGGAGCAGATCCGGCGGCTGTGTTTTGCCTTTCTCTGGAAGGGTAAGGGTGATAATCGTGCTTTGGTGTGGGTCAGATGGGATATGATTGCAGTCCCCAAAGCACTGGGAGGCTGGGGCCTAAAGAATATTTTCCTTTTTGCTAAAGCCTTGGGGGAAAAGGTGGCATGGCGTATCATACAAACTCAGAGTCTCTGGACTAGAGTGGTATACCATAAATACATTGCTCCATTAACTCTTATCGAATGGATTAGGCAGGGCAATAAGACGCGGGCAAACTGCTTGTTGGTCTGGAAAGCAGTGGTGCATCATTTTCATTTGATTGGGTCTGGATTAGTGTGGAGAATTGGTAATGGGAGATACACACGTATTGGACTGGATCCTTGGGTGGGTTGTAGAGGTGGACATGTCCTACCTGCGGCCTTACGGAATTTTCTGGCAGATAGAGGCTGTCACTTTCTGGCTGATATTGAACAATCGGGAGCATCCACTCTATGGCAACAGGGGTGGATCTCTGCACAGCGTCTTGAGATTCCAGATGACATGCTTGGAGCTTGGGAGGATTATATTCGGAACTTAAGATACACAAATATTCGCCTAACAAATCGGATTGATGAACTTATCTGGGAACACCATCCATCTGGTAGATACACCCCAAAACACGGTTATATTCAGCTGAATGTGAATATTCATAACAGGGATTTGGTGTGGTGGTGGAAACATCTGTGGACACTAAAGTGCCCGGGGGAAAGCAAAACTACTCTCTTGGGCTATATTGGAAAATAAGGCACCGACATGGGACATTCTACAGAAGCGTTTCATCCAGGGTCCGGGGTTCTGTCCTCTATGTAAGGAAGCGGACGAGACAAACTCACATCTTTTTGTACACTGTCGATTTACACAAGCTGTGTGGGCCGACATCTGCAAACATTTGGAACTCAACGTGAGTTGGTGGGGAGTGGACTTTCATGACGCCTTCCAACTATGGTGGACAGATCATAAACATTCAACGTTTCGGGATGTCCCCTGTATTCTCGCCTAGGGCATATGGATCACTCGTAATAAGATCATATTCCAGGATTGTCGGGTCCCTTTGGAGCAGGTCGTGGCACAAGCTGTGGCTGTTATGCTACATTACAAGCCATCTATCAAAGCGACTCGCATTAGACATGTGACCTTGGAAATAATTGATAAATCCATGCCGTGGGCTTACTTTGATGGCTCATCTATAAACCACCAATCGGTGTGTGGCGGAGGTGGAGTTCTTCACAAATCGGAGACCCATTATTTTCATATAATGGCTGGTTTGGGGAGTGTTTCAAATAACTACGCTGAACTGATGTCACTTAAGTTACTGATGCTTTTCGCACTTGAACAAGGTTGTTTAACTCTCCAGATTTTTGGCGATTCTCTGATTGTTATTGAATGGGCCAAGGAGATTACACAATGTAATGTAATGGTTCTCTCACCTATATTGGAGGAGGTATTACGGTTAAAACAGGCTTTTAACTGTATTACATTCACACATATCTACAGGGAGCGAAATGGGATGGCTGACCTGCTATCTAAAGAATCGACAAATCAATCTATGCCTTTTGGCACATGGAGGATCACGATACATTCCACTGGAGGTATCTACAGCTATACTCACAGGCCGTTCTTTGGGGACAATGTGGACCGTATGGAGGATTAGAACAACAAATTAATACTGGGCTGCTTATGTAATTACATACTAGAGCTGTATGGACAGAATTATTTCTGCTGATAGGCTTTTTTTTGAGACAGTTTTGTGATATTTGTAGTATAGGAGGTCTGTTTGGTCAGATATCTTTGATATGTATGAGACAATAGACAGTCATATAAATCTATGACAGTCATATGTACTCGGATAGGAGGACTGTTTGGACAGTAATATGGACAGTATATATTGACAATGTAGGGATCTCTAAGATTCTATTACATGTGCAGAATGTAATTTTGTTCATTAATGAAATAAAATTACGACTTTTTCCTTGGAAAAAAAAAAATAGATGGTAAATCATTTATAAAGTTTGTATCTAAAGAAACCTGCTTGGATAAGTCTAATTAACAATAAGATGAATAGTTAAATTAAAATTCAAATATATATATATATATATATATCAAGTTCAAACATAATTACAAATATGTAAATAATAAATTCACCTCTCGAATATTCTCTAGATTTTCACTAGTTGAAACATGGAAAGAATGTTCATTCATCATTCTTAAAAACTGCAACCAATAAACATTTACATAATGTACCTATTACTTTACATCAAAAAACATAATTTATCATTCATATAATGTAACAAAAAATTCAATTGAAAATGAATAAAATATTTAATTAAGATCAAGTCATATCATAATCAACAAACCTCTCTCAAACTCGATGTGTCATTGGATATAACATTTGCCGCTAGGTCGCAACAAACCTTGGCATATGCCCTAAGATCTTCAATTCTTATTTCATCTATCTCATCATTAGTTTTGTAAACAAACTTTTGACGAATAGCAAAACGAGCCATTTCTCGAACCAATCCCACATCTACTCCAACTAATGCTGACGATAAACCATCACCAACAAAATTCCTTGCAGTTGTCCCAAGTTGAGATGTGGGCTTTATGTCTGATCTTAATGCCACCAACCTAGGTGGGCGATATCTGGGGTGGAGGTCGAAGAGTTGTAGGGTCTCTAAGAGCATCTTTTCGATTATATATTCGACCCTTTCCAACTCCATAAAATTCTGAATGAACATTGGTATAGTCTGGCTTCATATTTAAGAAAAACTTAGCATAAAAAAATCTAGCAAAATATTGCGAAACCTCATCGTTCCATGGAAACCGACCATAGGCTTCGAGAAACCGATCATAGAGTAGATGTACAAGATCAAGATGCTTGAAATATTGCACTTTCAATATTTCTCACTTTAGACCTTCTTTGAAGTTAAACCTTGATTTGGCCTGTTCTTTCGTCACTCTCTCATTCACAACATCCCACTTGTCTGGACCCATCACTTGTTCCCTTCGTCTTCGCATCAAATCAACAAAACCATTTGTAGTTGGTCAAAGATTCTCATATGCCTGAATGAATTTTTGCAATGATCCCAAAACAATCTCCAAACTTTGTTTACTCTCTGGAGGGAGATCCAGAGTAGACAAATCATTTTCCAACTTGCCATAGTGGGATCTACATCTTTCAAGAGTCATTTGATGGTCAACACTTTCCCATGGAAGCTCCCGAGGTAGATCAGATGGATATGTTGTAATGGGTGTACAACCCTCAGTTAATTCAACATATTGCGTCCTAGCTCGACCATCATCACCTTGTGTAGAATGATGAGCCTCTTGAGAACCTTGCTCTGCACCCTCATCCATCTCCCTTGCTTGCTCTATCTCCCTCCCTATAGAATTACAAGCATCTTCTGAACCATGCTCTGTTTCAAATAAAAACAAAGTTTTGTTTAAACACAAGTACAATTTTTGTGTACACAAAAAAACAATTTGCATGTACATGTTAAAAGATAGATATTCATATACCAACAGAGGGTCGAGATCGACGTTCTCCCACAAAAGATATAGGGGAATCATTTGTACCCCTTTCGCTTCGTCGATGTGAACTATACAATAAACTAGAATCCCGAGGGGAGGTTGACAACCTCCGATTATCACTTGTAACACCAACCCCAGAAGATTGTGAAGACCTCCTATGCTTTCGCCTCAAAGACTCCTCTCTTTCCATTTGATATATAATGTCTACACTTGCACAAATATCAACTGATTATATATTCAAATTCTACATGTTAATTCTACAAATTCTAAAACCTAGCTACTAAAGAGACTAA
Organism: Larix kaempferi; assembly: GCA_027924585.1. Classification (NCBI taxonomy): domain Eukaryota; kingdom Viridiplantae; phylum Streptophyta; class Pinopsida; order Pinales; family Pinaceae; genus Larix; species Larix kaempferi. Next base: position 1,629,951 of record BSBM01001010.1, read on the forward strand.
GTTATTTAATAAGGACCTAGATTTACCTAATATCATCTAATAGTTCTTAAAAAGAGTATAGCTAATATCATTAGATGTGTGAAGAATTAATGTACCAATCTTCTAAGTGTTTTTTGATGTTTAAAATGAATGGAACCAATATAGTTAAATACTAAGTGAAGGGTTCATTTCTTTATGTCAAAGAAATAGTTCATGAACCTGTTAACTTTTAATCTAAATCTTAAATTAATAACTTAATTGATATTTTAATACTTTAAACATAAATTATATCTACAAATATTTTCATTATTCCATAAAATAAAATAAAATTAACAATTCATGGTATTATGTTTCTAGTTTGACATGTTTCCCAAATTTGTCATGTTCCACGATGGTCTTCAGTTTCTTAAATTAATAATTTAATCAAGATATTTTAATACTTTAAACATAAATTATATCTACAAATATTTTCATTATTCCATAGAATCAAAAAAAATTGACCATTCATGGTATTATGTTTCGAGTTAGACATGTTTCCCAAATTTGTCATGTTCCACAATGGTCTTCAGTTTCAACCTGATAACGGTAACGATTCTTGGTATTATGTTCTCCAATTTTGCCATGTTGCAACCAAAGAAAAACATAATACCAAGAATGGCCACCTTTACAAGGCTAAAACTCAAGACCATTGTGGCATAATATCATCTAATAGTTTTTAAAATGACAATGACTATTATTGTTCGGATGTATATAAAATTATTGTACCAATCTTCTAAGTGTTTTTGTTATTTCATAGTACATCTAAATTAAAGTCTATTCATGTCTATAGTTTAGTTGTACCTAAAGTCAATTTTAAAGTTTTTTTGTATCAAAAGTAGAGTTTAATCATCTAAAGTTTCGTTGTATCTATAGCTATCCATCAACACAGCTTGTAATAGAACTAATATATTGATCTCTGCACTCTGTCAACGTAGACAGAGTTCATGAACTCTGTCCATGTCCATGTTGACAGAGTTCAGCCAATAAAACAAGCCTATATATAAAAAGGATATATCATTTGCAAATACAATTACAGTCCTACTTTTATTTTCATTTCTAAACACATAAGCAAAATCAATAATTTAACAAAAGTAACTAACTAAACACTGCAAATATTCCTCTTTTTATATTTAAATTTAAATAATTTTCAACATACTATTTGACCAGAGTTCATGGACTTTGCCCAATTGGACAGAGTTCATGAACTCTGCCCAACTAGACAGAGTTCATGAAATTTGTCAAACTGAAAAGAGTTCATTTTAAACCTCTTAATACTAATCCACACTATCTGTGAGTAATATGTATCATTGGCTATGCTAGTTCATGAACTCTGCCCAATTGGACAGAGTTCATGACCTCAGCCCATTTGGACAGAGTTCATGAACTCTGCCCAATTGGACAGAGTTCATGAACTCTGCCCGAGTTCATGAACTCTACCTAAATGGGCAGAGTTCATGAACTCTGTCCATTTGGGTAGAGTTCATGAACTCTATCCATTTGGGCAGAGTTCATGAACTCTACCCAATTGGGCAGAGTTCATTTGTAGGGACAAACTCAAAACTTTTCAAACCAATAATTAACTTTTGAATTTAAAAAAAAAAATTGACTTACCTGTTTAGACGCAGCCGAAATGAAAGCAGGCGAATTCAGATCCGACCGAAGAGAGCCCCAAGAGGAATTGTAAACAGCTGAAACGAAACGAGCCAAGCAGCCAAGAAAAGAAAACCTGCAATAACAATTACAAATTATTATAAGAAATTTAAAGAAAAAAATAAACACATAAATATGCCAAAAGAATTACCTCTGCACAGCCTTGCGTCGATAGGTCCCCAGCTACAACACCCCATTGTTGTGCACACATCCACAGGAGAACACTCCAACGCCAAAGCTCCACCAACAGAGGTGCAGAGGCACGCTACACCTACAGATGTCCAGACGCAGACTCCACCAAAGAGCGTCCAGACGTCCAAATAGGCTTACGAACCAGCGGCAGAGGCAGAAGCTCGCAAATGAGCGAATGGGAGAAACAGAAGGTGGCGGACGAGTGAATGGCAGAGGCAGAAGCTGGTGGCCTAACACTCCAACAACAACGAACCGCCGAGCAAATCCTAACTCACAGGGTGGCAGAGAAATGACACTCAACAGCGGGGAATCGGGTGGCGGAGTTCGATGACAACAAACTAGATGGACAATCGGGTGGACAGGTAACATTCGAGACGGGTGACGCGGAGGCGGGACTAGCAACAGCACCAAAGGGGTCCACGAAATCGACGGAAAGTGACAGACAATGGCTGCAGCCGAGCTTTTATGCAGAATAATTGTTCATTCGAACAATTATTCGGCCGAACAATTATTCGGCCAAATAATTATTCGGCTGAATAAGTGCACAACGCCGTGCGTTTTCTCCTTCTGGCTAAAACCTCGCACACATATCGAGGCCACCATTAGGTCTAACGGTGGCCCGTTAATTGTTATTCGGCCGAATAAATAATAAGTTATTCGACCGAATAAGTTTAATTATTCGACCTAATAATTAAACTTATTCGACCGAATAAGTTTAATTATTCGGCCGAATAAATAAATTATTCGGCCGAATAATTAAATTTATTCGGCCGAATAACTTCCGCTATGGTTCTTTGGCGCCCGATTCTCACCAAAGTGTAACCCACCTTCGCGTTTCCACCCATATATTATCATACATTTGCACATATATGTCGTTTTTTGCATCATAACCATGTGCAGGAATGCTCAAGTACAGTACCGCCAATGTCATCTAGAGATTTCATCCATAGCATAATGTGTCCGAGGCAAGATGGGAAGACACATTACTTAAAACAATGTGTAGAGGGTTCTTGCAACAATTGTGGTGGGCTATCATTATGGTTTGATTGCATCCATAAGGGTGAAGATCGAGCATTTGGGAATGCAATTTTCGAGAAGCAGAACTATCAGTAAGAGACATATCAGCTACATCATGGGAAAGAAAGCATGAAGATTAAATTGGTGACTTCAAAGGTGACAATCTACATGAATAATATTCATTTAACTGAGTGTACATTGTTTATGTTGTTTTATAACATTGTTCAATATTGACATATTAATATTGATGTAAATCTTTTTATGTTGTTTTATAACACTGTTTATTTTTTTCCACCAGGTGCAAGTATGTGATTTTATTTCAGAGTTCCGTGGAAAGATCCAACAGTACATTCAACATGTCGATATGGCATGGTGGCAAGATGAGCAATTCAGAATATGTCGGGACACCTTCCCTCTCAGAACAATACTATCAATGGTTGACTTTGCGAAAAATTACACACTATAACCAAAAAATGAAATACAAAATCAATACTATCACTCAGAGCAGGTGAGCATAATGGTCCATATCACTTATCGACATGGGCCAGATAGCAATGAAGAGAAACATGTGATATTGAAAGAAAATCACTTTTACATAAGTGACGACTGGATCCATGACATCCATTACATGCAACATTGCTTTAAATTGTTCTATGATCATGTGATAGCTATGGATACACCATTTTATCATCATTTGATTTAGTTAGATGGTTGTGCTGGACAGTTCAAGAATGCACGTGTATTTCAATGGTTGTGTTTGTTGCACATAAAATACAAGGTGCCACATATATGGAACTACTTTGAAACAGGTCATGGAAAAGGAGAAAACGGTGGTGTTGGTGCATGCATAAAAACTGCCCTTCGAAGGGAAGATATGAAGTTTACAGGTGCTCTCCTTCGAGACGTTGCATCTATAGTGAAATGGTGTGCATCTATGATGGGGGAACAAGCAACAAGGAAACACCTAGTGCAAAGAATATTCGGAGAGGTGACAAATGTAGACCGATCCCAACCACATCTGGTGAACATAGTGCATGGAACTCGACAGTTTCATTCAATTAGAAGCTCAGATAACTCGGCCCTACAAATTTGGACAAGATTGACGGCTTTCTTTTGTAGTTCCAGTAGCATCGATGAATGGGATGATTGTGAGTATACAGATACAATTGATACATGGGATCGAGTGACACTTGGCACCGATTTCAAGGGGGTTAATGAAATAGACCATTTGGAATATGATCATACATATATTTCTACAGACTATGATCACATATTGGATCTCATACAAGCAGGTACAAAAAAGTAAATTATTAGTACCTAAATCACTACAAGCCTTTACATTGAAAGAAATTTTATTTATGTTACGTGGAAGACTTTTTTCAATAAATGTATTGTTAACTCGACCTATTTCCTTTCACATGTCAGATATATGTAGTGGTTGCCCAAAAAAATAATGAATGGGGTTCTGACTATTGGTTGGCACGTTGCTTAGAGGGGAAACAAACCATTCTCGAACCTGTTACAGATGATGAAAATATTGAATTCCCAACTGGCTCGATGGTTATAAAAGGGGAGTACTTGACACTAGAAGCACAACACAAAAGGAAGGGTGGGTATGTATATCAGGATTATAGACTAGGAGCTATTGTATACCACTTCACCAACCTGGTAGTTGGTATAAATATCAAGATGCGCACAATTTCGAACAAAAATAGGTCACATGTACGATACTTGCTACCTCATTTAGAGCATGAGATATTGATGGGCACCATCGGCAGCAGAGATGATCCAGATGGCCTACTCGAGTGAGTGCATTGTCAGGTGTTACTAGAGTGTCCAATGTGGCTAGATTGTTAGGTGCGTTATTTAAACTTTAAGGTGCATGCTGAAGCACAATTTCAATTATTTAGCCTTTAGTTTATTCCCAATGTACTAACATGTGATTGACGGATACCATTCACAGACATAATACTATTCAGAGGATACTGAACACTATAAACATGATCCTACAACCTCAGGTGAGTTATCTATAAATAATGTTTGCACATTTTCATTGGGTTCTCTTTATTTTGTTATGAGAGTACTAATGTTTAGCCTTTCGCGTGCCTAGGATACAAACATGATCTATGGCACATTGTAGGCACCGAGAACAACCCAGTGTCTTTAGACACCAACAAATAGACATCAGAAAATAACATGCTCTCAAGTTGTTGCAATTTACCTTTTTTGATGTTTTTTTATATTAATGTACATTTAATTACATTGTTGGGTCAACTCTTGCAGCTCTTGTGTTGGTGGGGAAACTCTGCAAAACCCTCGACCGTGCCGGTGTTGTTAGTGTTCCGCTATCGACCTTACCCATATAGACTTACAGGAGCCAACGACATGAAATTTTGCTGCTCCGTTTGGTTTTTCGCTCTTGGACCGAGAGTCACCAAGTGTCCCTCAACGACATTTTCATGTGAATTTGAACTCGACATAACTCGGCAACTGGAGGTCAGATCGACGAACCGTCGACTCTCTTGGTCTCCTGGCATGCGATTACCTCTTGGGGGGCCTCTTCATCGTGTTTTCATGGCTCAGTGACTTCATTGTGAATTGATTTCATAAACTAGGGTTTTGCTCAGTTTTCTTCAATGCAACTCTCGCATTGGTGGGTCAACTATGAAAAACCCTCGATCGTGTCAGTGTTGGTCATGTTCCCATATCGAAATTTCCCATACACACTTGAAGGAGACAATGACATGCAATATTGCTGCTCTGTTTGATTTTTCGCTCCCGGACCGAGAGTCACCAAGTGTCCCTGAACAACATTTTGATGCGACTTTCAACTCGGCATAAATCAAAAACTGGAGGTCGTATCAATGAACCGTAGACTCCGTTGGTCTCCTAGAATGCAATTACCTCTAGCGGGCCCTCTCCACGATGTTTTCATGGCCCAATGACTTCATTGTGCATTGATTTAGTAAACTAGGGTTTTGCTCAGTTTCCTTCAATGCAACTCTTGCATTGGTGGGTCAACTATGAAAAAACCTCAACCGTTCCAGTGTTGGTACTGTTCCCATATCAGCATTTCCCATACACACTTGCAGGATCCAATGGCATGCAATTTTGCTGCTCCATTTGGTTTTTCGCTCCCGGACCGAGAGTCATCCAGTGTCCCTGAACGACATTTTCATGCGACTTTGAACTCGACATAAATTGGCAACCGGAGGTCGGATCGACGAACCATAGACTCTGTTGGTCTCCTGGCATGCGATTACCTCTAGGGGGGCCTCTCCACCATGTTTTCATGGCCCAATGACTCCATTGTGCATTGTTTTCCTAAACTAGGTTTTTGCTCAGTTTCCTTCAATGCAACTCTCGCATTGGTGGGTCAACTCTGCAAAACCCTCGACCGTGCCATTTTTGGTCATGTTCCCATATTGGCATTTCCCATACACACTTGCAGGAGCCAACTACGTGCAATTTTGCTGCTTCATTTGGTTTTTCGCTACCGGACCGAGAGTCACCAAGTGTCCCTAAACGACATTTTCATGTGACTTTCAACTCGACATAACTTGGAAAATGGAGGTTGGATCGACGAACCATCGACTTCGTTGGTCTCCTGACATGAAATTACCTCTCAGGGGCCCTCTCCACTGTGTTTTTATGGCCCAATGACTTCATTGTGCATTGATTTCATAAACTAGGGTTTTGCTCAGTTTCCTTCAATGCAACTCTCGCATTGGTGGGTCAACTGTGAAAAAACCTCGACCGTGCCAGTGTTGGTAGTGTTCCCATATCAGAATTTCCCATACACACTTGCAGGAGCCAATGACATGCAATTTTGCTGCTCCATTTGGTTTTTCGCTACCGGACCGAGAGTCACCAAGTGTCCCTGAACGACATTTTCATGCGACTTTCAACTCGACATAACTCGGCAACCGGAGGTCGGATCGACGAACCATCAACTACGTTGGTCTCCTAGTATGCGATTACCTCTAGGGGGGCCTCTCCATCATGTTTTCATGGCCCAGTGACTTCATTGTGCATTGATTTCATAAACTAGGGTTTTTCTCAATTTCCTTGAATGCAAATCTCACATTGGTGGGTCAACTCTGCAAAACCCTCAACCGTGTCAATGTTGGTCGTGTTCCCATATCGGCATTGCCCATACACACTTGCAGGAAACAATTTTTTGTCAAGTTATTTTTTTTTTTATCCTTGTGAATATGGGAAACAGACTCAATTGAGAAACACATTTGATAGGAAGGAGCATCCCCCTGAAAAATTCAATGAATTAAGAGAAAATACATAGTTGGGTAAAGAAAAACATAGGCATGCACTAACATAGGGTATTCATCATATATACTTGTTAGATGCCTAATTTCTAAAATACCTATGTTCCTTCTACGAACCAAACAAGGGTTCAAACATCTTCAACAATTGGAAAAACGTCATTGTAGCGAGGTGATATCATTGTGTTAATTGTTGGTTGTTCATAAAAGACGTGGTAGAGATTCAACTTACTCAAACATTGATCAAACTAGGACTTGAATAAGATACAGGACAAAATTCATTGCTATTTGTTTCGAAAAAAAGTTGATATATAGTTTGTTAATATTATAGACATGTGTCCAAGCCCAAATATTTCAAACATTGATACTTATATTTCCTCTATTAATCAAAACTAGAAAAAAATCCCTTAACATTTGTTAACTCATCATTTCATAAGGCCATAAACCTAAAAACATAGTTAAGCATATCTGCAAGGCATATAATGCACATCATGTTCCCATATCAAGTCAACCATATATATAAATATGAACATTGCTTTATATTATACGTACATATAATGTTTTAAAAAATGGCATGCCATGGCCATAATACAAAATAGTGGATCATATTGTACATCTGTGTGTATACAAACAAAGCGGTACATGTATGTATCCCCCCTATATATGGATTCTATTTACCCCTCCTATACATGAATTCTATTTATCCCCCTTTTCACTGCCACTGTCAGTGGCTTTTGAGAAGTCTATCTTTCTTTTTCGGCTGATCGATGGCATTCCCCAATGCTGAATAGGAGGATCGATTCTCATTTGTGGAGATTGCACACAAACCAAAATTTGTAAGTTACTTTACCAAGCTATAAAATAAATACAACTATATGTACATTTGCTCAAATTCCAAGCAAATATAACATTTTTACTTACTATGCATGTGTAAGTCATGGTACTCGCCAGTGTAACTGCATGTACCTAGGGGGGGCATGGAGGGTCATAAGTGGCCCCAATTGGCTGCTCTTCAAGCACCACTCGCTCAGTAGATGCTTGCATAAAGTAGCATATGTCAATGTCAGCAAACACAAAGAAAACGAGACATATACTACATGGACGGACAATGAATTTTCAAAGAAAGCGAGACATACACGTACCTTGGGGGGGCAGATGTGGGTTGAACCAACAACCTCGACTTAGTGTTCTTCAAGCACCACTGTCTCACTAGATGCCTACATAAAGTAACATATGTCAATGTCAGCAAATACAAAGAAAATGAGACATATACTAATGGTAAGACAGTGCCTTTTTCAAAGAAAGCGAGACATACATGTACCTAGGGGGGTGAGAGGTGGGTCACCAACAACCTCGATTTGGTTCTCTTCAAATACCACTGCCTCACTAGATGCTTGCATAAAGTAACATATGTCAATGTCAGCAAATAAAAAGAAAACAAGACATATACTACATGGACGGTCAATGACTTTTTCAAAGAAAGCGAGACATACTTGCATGTACAAATTAAACTATACTACATATACCTGGGAAAGGTGAAGAAGTGGTTAACCAGTGGGTGAAATAACTGACAATGGCCTAAATGGATGGTCATATGCATCAATCCAAAAGGTCGCTCGGGTGGCACATAAATCATGCTACATAACAAAACATAAAGATACAATTACAAAATTTCTAATAATTAAAAGCATACATGTTGAATCATTAAAAGCATAATTAAAATAATACCTTTGTTTGGGAATCTTCCTCTACATGCGATGGACCTGCCTGGGATTCCACAAACTCATCGTGCCCACCCTGCATAAAACATATTGTATCCAAATTAAGACGTATTGAATGTTGCAATCTCTACTACAAATATGTAAATCATGATGACAAATTAAAAAGTAAAGTTCTTACAGCTAATGGTGAAGCACCAAAATCATATGCAACATTGACTGCTGCATCAATGTCATCAAGATCAACGGTCGTATTATGCAAATCTGGAGTGTCATTGGACACCAGCTGTATATTTGTTCACGTAAATTGTCAGATAATTAAATAGAAATAAATTACGAAACAATTGAAAACTGTGATATAAAACAAAATATACTATGTAAAGAATGAGTTTTACTTATATATCAGAGTAATCCATCACCTCGAAACTCTGAAGTAGGCCCATAGCATATTCTTCCACACGCTGTGCAAGGGTGTGGAATAAAACGACGCTACGGACCCTCTACATCTCCAATGCGATCTATAGCTCTGGTATGGTTTGGAGACCTAGTAAGTGGATCCTCAGTGTGCAATGGTCCATCCTCAGATGGGTCAGCCTCAGAAGTGCCAACCCCTTGGCCAACATTGCCTTCGACAACTATCCCATGTCGAAGCAATGTATCTTCCAAATGGAGTAAGGCCTCCTGTGTATCATCGATAACGAGACCCGCGAGAGGATATACCCGAGGGGGGTTTGGTGTGCGTGGAGGGCGTTGCACATGGTTAGGATCATTCCTAGCCCCTTCCCTTTCTTGAGGCATCCCATGACCTACACCCTGGAACTCTAAAATATCAAAATAGTTCACATGTCTCCCCAAGATAAATTATGCATACATCTTCCTCAAGAAATAGAATGCGCTGTCTCTATTCCCATGAGGGTCTTCATTGAAGACCATGCACCATTGATCCATCCAATTGGCTTTCACATTTGGTTCCACGCGCCAGTCTATGGAAATGTGTGGTCGACTGGTGGGTGGAACCAATCCGGTGCTAGGGTCCCGGAATAATGAAAACAGTTGGTCTTTGGTTATCTTTAGTTTTTTCACGTCTTTGTAGCTCAACCCAGTGGAATAGTATTGCCTCTGGGAATCTCTATACGAGCTAATGTTGTATAGTGCTCCCTGGGCATTGGCAATTGTGTTTGTTATGATATCTAATGCCTCAGCTAATGATTGTCTTAAATGCCCCCCCCTCTAAACAGTGAGCTAAGGCGCCTCGATGCACCCAAATAAGCCAGAATCTCTGAATTCCGGTCGTGTTCCTCCTCGATGTTTGGGTTTGTGTCTGGATTTGAGTTTGGGTTTGTGTTTGTGTTTGGGTCTTGGTTATCAGTGGTTTCATTATGCACATTTTCTTCAACATTTGTGTTCTCTGTTAAGATTAAAACAACAAATTCAAAATTTATTTAGTATTTCATTGTTTGGTTTACTACAACAAATTTTATTAAATTCGTTTTTAAAAAAACAAAATCTATTAAATTAACAAACAAAAACGAAAATTGAAAGCAATTTTGAAAGAAATGGCCACCTACCTTCCATTGTATCCAACTTGTGAATCGGTCCTTCCAAATTTGCCTCCAAATTCGCTCAAACTCAAATAGACTTTGCGTTTTATCGCTCTCCCGATACCTTCGGCCTGTGAAATACAAAATTGAGGCTGCGGGCCTCTGTTTTATTTTTTGTTTTCGTAAGAGTTACAAATCACACTTTTACAAAACGCAAGTGCGATATAGGCTAACTAAACTTAGACTCGGTTTTGGGCTCGGGTTTTCCAAACCTAGCCATGATAACGCATATGCGTTATAGATTTACATTTCGGACATGCGTTTCCGATTTCTAAAATGACACTAAAAAGTGGAACCAACTTCGTGCACGCGCCCTAAACCCATTTTTTAACAAAGCTTAAGGTGATTATGCTTTCCAAAATTTACAAGTGATTATGTTATGACTAACCCAATGAAAATCTAGGTTAAGATTTCCACAATTATTTATTAAAAATAAAAAAAAATAAAAATCTACCTGACATCACATTATGCTTTTAGCCTACGTAAAATAAACCAAAGACATGAAGAAACCACATATATATATATATACACGTCCTCATTCATATTTTCCAAATCAGTCAAAGACAGCAAAGTTAGCAAATCATGAGAGAAACCAGAAAAATAATTGGTGTCTATGGGCGAAATGGACGGATTAATGGGTTTTTCTAGTGATGATAATGCAGAATACGATTATTGGTGCCATGACTGTCGCCGAGTGGTACTCCCTGTCTTCGCTGGAGGAGGTGACGATATTACATGCTTTCTCTGCCATGGCGACTTCCTTGAATGACTTGGGCAATTACCTTCATTGTTTGGCAATACATACAGTCGTAGGGTCACATTCCTTCACCGGTTGTCCACTTTGAGCTTCGAACTTGACATGACACCCTTCGCTGTTTGGCACAATCAGCGAGGGACTGGGGACATCTTGATGCAACGGTCGTGGCTTCGAAATACAGAGCATGAAGATGAATGGAACAGAAACGGCACGCCCCCGACTTCTAAAACTGCAGTCAAAGCGATGGCCATTGTTTCCCTTTCAGCAGAGAGCCTCCCAATGGAGTGTGTGGTTTGTCTGGAGGACTTTCACGAGGGAGCGTGGTACGTCAGATGCCATGTAAGCACTTCTACCACCTCACTGCATCCTGCCGTGGCTAGAGTTGCACAGTTGTTGCCCTACCTATTGCTTCAAGATGCCCGTGCTTGACCACGATAACCAGAGACCAAAGCAGGAGAAGTCCACCATAGGCGACTGCCACGGAAATAGTTGGTTTCGCAACATATGCGGTTTCTTTGCTTGGTGCTTCAGTACAAGTGGACAACGACGAGACCCCTCTCCACATCCTCAATAACGACATTAAGAGGAGAGAAGATGGCCTGCATAGAGTGTTGTAACGGTACCTATGGTGAAAGCTCTAGAGAGTGGTGTAATGGTATCTATGGTGGAGGTTCATAGGTTTGAATCCATTCCAGTGGTTGAACTATTTGATTTCCAAGGCCTATAGATTTACTAGCTGACATTCAATTTTCAATATTAAAAATAGCTTGAAATCAATTATAAATTATAAATTAAAAAAAAAATGTTAATATTATTAACATTGAATTTTATTTTAATTCTTAATTTATATTTTTTAATTAATCTTTTTCATTGTATGTTAATTTTTTGTATAAATATTTAAAAGTGTGGTATTAAGTATGCCATTTTAGCTAAAACCAAAAAGTTAACTCATAAATAAATAATTTCATCATTTTTCCCAATTTATAGGAGCGAAGATACGTTAATAATGTCCATATGTAAACAATGTGCATGCATTTTTCCTCTCTATAATCATAAATTTGTTAAATAAAGTAGCATCATAACCTACGTGATATAAGAGAAGTTATTTTTTTTGTTCAATGGAAAATGTAGTTTTTTTTCATTTCCTTAAAAACTTAATAAATTTTATTTTACTATTTTAATTATTATTTTATTATTTTTTTTAAGAGACTCATTTTAAACTTAAATATTTTTTAATGGAAATTGAACTCAAAAGTATTATAGGAAACCCTCTAAATTGACAATCTCCAAGAACATGACAAAGTTGCTAAAAAAGGAGACTGTGGTGTAGTTGCACAAATGTGCTCACTTAAAGTTCAAGCATCTATACCCTTTATTCCAAGGAATCTCCAAATAGTTATTGACAATCATTCCAACCTATTTGGAGAGATGCCTAAAGGTCTTCTAGCTACTTGACTTTTAGGATAATTAATACTTCATCCTTGTCCTACTGAGCATTATGTTCTTTTTCCTAATAGTTGATGATGTCATTTTCCCCCTAATGGTGAGAATATGTCATCTAGAACCCATTAGCCACCTAATGCGCCCTGCATGCATGATTTTAATCCCTCCAGAGTCAGTTCTCTACATTTTAGGAGCTAACTCTGTGTTCTCGTTCAGTCCACCTGAGTTCCTGAACTCTATTGGGGTTTTTAGCTCCGATCACCATTTTTTGTGATCTAATGCGTCATTTTTCACCTAATTTGCATGTAGAACTCACTAATACACCCTCCTTGGTGAGTTAACTAATTGTGTCTTCAGTTAACTGAGTTTTGGTTCAATTGACTTGAGTTTGGGACTTTCGGAGTACTCCATTGGTGACAATTCCTATGCTAGATAGACTAAGACTCGAATTCTCTTAGGATATTCGAATTCTCTCTATTATAACGTATCTGTTGACTATACTGATTATTGGATGATTACACACTATTTTGTTCCTATCCGAGTTCTCATTCATGATTAATTGTCTGCTCATTTTTACTGCAATTTTCACTGTAATTCATCTTTTTTGCTCATTCTTTCTCTGTGAGGTATACTCAGCTCCATGATCTTCTTTTATTTATAATTTCACATGGTATCAGAGCCCAGCGAGCATAGGTTGAACACCTTCTTTCAGTAGCACACCAGAAGCCTCTGGATTTCCACAACAAATCCTGGTGCCATTGCATTGAATTCATTGGAGAACTTCTTTGAGGTCTAGCCAAGTGTGAAGGATCCGGATAAAAGTGCATATTGTCCTAAAGCAGTGCTTAGTAGTAGTTTATCTCCAAAATTGAGAGTTTTTTGCATGATATTGAAGGTTTTTAGTGCAGCAGTAGTTATCAATTTTCAGTTTGTATTCGCTCCAACAGTTTCAATGGAGAATTCGAATTCTCCCTTGTCTCCAAGAATCCTGACATCCTTCAATTATATTGATTGCAGGGTTGATATGAAGATGGTGTTGCGCAAAAAGAGTTTGTATAGGGTCACAATGGAAAAGGAGGTCGAGCCTCAGGCAACTGTTGAAAAGGCCAAGTATCTAAACAAATTAGATGAAGTGTTTGGCTTCATGTGTATTCATATTTCCAGAGATTTGCTCTTCCACCTTGATGGATTGATGACTCCAAAAGAGGTTTGGTTGAAGCTTGAGACCCTCTTCGGCAAGCAAGATGAGTTGAGGGGCCATATTCTAGAGAATGAGTTAATTGCTCTTCAACCTAGCAGTTTCAAGACCATACAACAATTATTCTCTAAATTCAAATCCTTGGTCATGTAATGCAAACAATGTGTCATTGAGAAGAAGGATGAGCAGCTGGTACTATCCATTCTAAGCAAACTTGGTCCAAAGTTTTATATATTTGTTTCTACCTTCCATTCAGGGAGATTATCAATCCCCAACTGGAAAATGCCTTCTTTAGATGCATTCACCGAATCTCTCATCCAAGAATAAGACAAATTGATTCAGATGGTGTAACATCCCGAATTTTCATAAAAATTTAAAACTTTTGAAAACGACATTAAATACAAAAATTATATTTGCGGAAATAATAAATGTTTGATTACGACAGCTTTTAAATAAAAAGTCATTAGTACTAAACATAATTTAATTTCTGTTTTAGCAGCATTGTGACAATGACAACTTTAACACATAATTGACGAATGTGATTATGGTAACAAATGGACTAACAGGTCAGAAATATGATGCGACACTCTTTCTTTTGCAATGATACTGACAGTTTGACTTTTGATGAATAAGGGTGTCCTACAAGGTACCCTGGAGTTTACTTCGCTGCGACGCTAAAGCATTTGAATGTTCTATGTGCAGACGATAGGTAAGAAGTTCCATGATTGCGTAAAATCAAGTACATGTATAGTTCAATTTCAACATCGTAATTAAATATAATATTAGAACGCTAATCGTCAGATGCATTGCATTAAGAGTTAGGTATGAAGTACATAGTTCTAGCATGGTTTTCATACTAATCACTACTCAATGGTCTTGTTGAAAAATAAAAAATGCATACTCTTATTTTTTTTAGTACTTGCAATAATGAAAACTATGCTTAACATGCTATCCATATAATTCTTAGAGATGCCTATCCTATGCAATGGTTCTACAATTGCAAACTATTCATAATTTATATGAGAATTTGCAATATTAATTTTATATGAGATTGGTACTTAATACATGGCTAATCTTAAACCTTAAGACCCTAATCGTGACTATAGTCTTAGAACTATAACTATTATACAATGCAACGATAATGTTTTGAGTTTATAAAAGATCAACATATAAGTTTTATCGTCATTATAAATGATACTAACATTCATTAATGTCGACAGGATGGACGAGTTGACGATTATTAAAAATGGCATGAGCCTTGAGCTGGCGTGGATATAGTGTCTCGATCCTACATTAAAAGCTCCAGATGACAAGGACTGTTAATGATCCATGTAGTATGATATCACAGTAATAGTAACTGTGGCAACCACTGTGTAATGGTTTTTATAAAGAATTCCTCCGAGCTGGCTGTTGATCAAACCTCCGTGTGCAACTGTGGCATTACCATGCTTGCGCACATGAATAAAGCATTAAATGTTGTTGCTTGATTGTCCCAATGCAACCTTTTTGGCACTCTTATGATCGTCGATTTGAATGAGTTTGGGTCGTTGGATGTAACCCTAGCTTTTTGTCATCATTTTGGTTAATAGAGATTGAATTTCATTCATTGTTACTATTGTTTCAGTCTATGTGGCCTACAGGCTGTTGGTTTTCAGAGGTAGATGAGAAAGTGGCAGGGTTTCGACCTCACGACCTGTAGATTAGGGTGATAGTTGCAGTCTTCAACTCGCTACCATGGTGTGTGATAAAATGTAGAGACTGTAGTTTATTTGTTGTAATCTTTGTAAGTTTTTATAGTCTCATTTTCTGAGTTTGCAACGAAATACATCTTCCTGCAAAAGGTTTTGGGTAATGGTACCCTGGTCTCATCCAAGACAAGTAAGTCGTTGGTTTTAGATGTGTATATACAGAGCTGGGTCGCCGGACGAAAAAGGGTAAGTGTCTTCTTAACTCATTAATGTTGTAATGTTCGTTTTTGAAGCTGGAACCAGTTATCAAAAGGGAAAACTTGAACCAGGGTTTTGGAATGGATGGCAACTCCAATCCTGGTAAGCTCCGGGTCTTCAGACCCTCGTAGGTGCTCTATCGGTCTTGGTTGATGTGGTCTTTCAACAATGAGTAACCAATCCTTCCATGCTTCGACGTTTGTCTGTCAGTTGGGCATCTATGATGATTTTTATGGTTGTAGTGAAAACTTTTCAGGGAATGACCCTTGTCTATTTAGTTGATGCTCTGTATTTTATTTTAGATGTTTAGTTTTGTCAAGAGGAATTGTAAAACTCAATTTAAGGAGTAGGGAAAAACCCTGTGTGGTGTTCACCTTTGGAAAAGTTAAATCGACCTGTGCAATGAAGCTTCCATTGTGGAGTTGGGATTTTGTGTTGATTCGAAACTTGAAACAACAACCTGTTGGTTTACGTTATGTGTAGAAAGATGTAAAGCCAAGGCTCGTCTACTGTGGATACCATACTTCGATTCTCTGGCAATGAAAATATACTACTTATTTTTGTACTATTCGTCTGTGTTATATGTTGAGTACTGTAGGTAGATAACAGGACTAAAGAACTAAGCAATAATTTAAATGCTTTGTCGTGGATGATAATGTATGTATATATTTTCTAGTTGATGATAAACTCAGTTTTTTGGAAAAGTGATGAAGTAGTTTCGACTGTTTAGATAAATTCGAAAAGGGCCATGCCCAGACTCTAGTTTAATTTTTGATTTTACAAAAGAGAACTTACTTGTACACTTCAGAAAGCCTTCGGGCAATTACAAGGGTTATAAACTATGATTTGAATATGTTTGTATAAATCGTATCTATGACTAACTGTTAAAACGATAGTATGGTTCTAGAGTTACTATTTAGGGTTTAACAAGTCATAAGTTTTCATGCTGCGAATGATGTCCAAGGTTTGTATTGAAATGGAAAATATGATGATCGAAAACAGAGTTAGGGTTTACACTGGTTTGGTTTTTGATACTATAGAAATAAATAATTGATACATGAACTCAAACTGAAAAATAATGAAGAATGACAGTATAGGTAAAGATAAGAAAACAAATTATTGTTCAATTCTAACAGTTATTAAATCATTGTAAAACACTATTATTTGGAAAACATGATATGTATGTTTTCAATTGCATTTGTTTGCCATCTTCATCGAATAGAAATAAGAGGAAATTATATGACTGTGAAGAGATTAAACTATATTTATATTTCATAAATTAACAAAAGAATCTTGTAACACCGTTGATACTATACAGTAAGTTTTTCTATGTTAGATATAGGACAGAATTATAATCATATAAATTACTGTACTTATCTATCGAATCAATGGCAATTTGCCGATCTTTTCATCTATACTTAATTTGCTTCTCTACACTAGAGTACAATGCACAAAACAGCATGTGGAAAAATGTAGAGATTGGTTTATCAATTCCAAATCATCATTAAACTTTAACATTCAGAATTTTAAACAAAATTAGAGATCAATTCTTCTTCAAAACAGAGGTTACTAAATTTTTACTAACAGAACTATTAATTGAAATAAAGTAGAAACTGTAAAAACGGGATTAATATGTAGGAAACAAACAGCCCAAGAAAACTATTCCACCCAACCAATTCCTGAAGACAGCCAAGTACTTGCCTTAGGACCCTCGATCCTGTTCACTGAACCACCAGGAGGAAGAAACTTAGGAATTTAGGATCTCCACTTGCAGTAGCACTAACTGTTGAATCTTCAAGAACTAGCAGTCCAAAAGACCTGCACCAGCACCTCTGGTTCTTCTTAGCAAATAATATGCAGACTTATGATTGCACTCACAACTAGCCTCCCTATTCGAATCTCTCAGTGATCACCTAATGCACATGAGGAATATTTCTGCAGAAATATTGTGTAAGAGCTTCCTACTCAATTCGAATTTTCCTTATGTAGGTTGCCTAGGCCTTTTCAGTTGTTACTTGGTCATTAAATGAGCTGCCTTCCCACTTCCACCACCCAGGGGATAATGCCACATTTTTAGGGGTAGTTGTCCCATAACCAACAGCTAGTGGTGTGGTGCAATTGTTTCCATCAGTCTCATACCTTCCAACAGCTTCCATTCCTCCTAGTGGGTCAGTGAACACTCATTTAATAGTCCCCTTGGGTGTTTGTCTCCTAATTAATTTATTTAAATAATAATAATCAGTAATTACATTCATCCTTGATCAAAATTGATCATAATTACAAAACTTTGTAATTAAATTTAACATAAAGTATTTTGCTAATAAAATAATAATTTCTGAAATTTGGGTAGGTGACAGATGGGTGCCTTGAAGGCCTCCAAAAATCAAGCTCTTATGGCTGGAGAGTCAAAAAGTGCAAATTCTAAAGGAAATAACAAAGGTAAAGAGAATAAGCAATTTGAGACTAAGCAGAACCCAAAGTCTAATCCATCGGAAGGAGCCTCCAACTCCAAGAAGGATAAGAAAAAGGGGTTTCAGAAGACCAAGTGTTCCTATTGCAAGAAAGGAGACCACCCAGAGAGATCTTGCATGAAGAAGAAGATAGATCAAATGACAAAACTTCTTGAACAACACAACATTTCCCTCCCCAAAGGCACAAGGGAGACTGATTCTGGAAGTGAGACAGATGATCATGAGAGATGCCATGCACTAAAGGCTAGATTCTCACAATCACAAGCCTTCCTCATTGATTCTGGAGCCTCTAACCACATGGTTATCTACAGAGAATCATTTTATTCTCTAGATCTCAATGATGGTACGAGTATTAACATGGGAGATAATTCTCATATCTCTATTGAAGGGAATGGCACAATACAACTAGAGCATGGAAAGTTCAAAAATGTTATATTTGTGCCTTCTTTGGCAGCAAACTTGTTATCTGTTTATTAGATGGCACACATAGGTTCACCAAAGAAAGTAATTTTTGGACCTGACACAATTGAGATTGCAGAGATCTCTTTTGGGAAGCTTATAGCGAAAGGGTTTGCAAACTATGCCTCAAATGCATATGAATTCTCTCACTTTTTCCATACTTTCTCCCTACTTCATTGGCATCTGATGAAGAAAAGAATGATGTCTCTTCTAATGATCCAGTTTTAGATTCTGAAGATGAAGACCAAGATCTTGATGTTGAGTATGAAGTTCACGCAGATCCAGATCCAGATCCAACACCTGCTCCCAATCCATGGCTAAGGCCAATATGGGATCACAAAGTCCTTGAAGATGATGGGAACATAGCTGGAGATCCATCTGACCATAGAACCAAATCTCAGTATATGCAAACCTTGCACTATGTCATATAGATCCACTTCTCTCAGAGAGGTGTTACATGATGGTGGGGTTTTGATCCACAATCGTTCAAAGAGACTTTCCATGATGGATCTACAACCAAGTAAAAATATCGGTTGGTTGAAAAAGGGTACTCAAAGGTTCATAATTTGTACTACAATGAGCCATTCGCTCTAGTAGCAAAGATGGTTTCTGAAAGACTAGTTTTGGAAAATACAACTTCGACACAGTGGGAGGTACATTAGAGGAGCAGATCCAGATTTGAAACCTGCAGTACTATCCTACATAGGATCAGATTGCCTACATTTTTACAAAGTCTTTCACTCATAAGATTTTTCCTTCTTTTCTTGGTGTGAAGGCTATTTGAGTTTCCTGTTGTTCTCTCTGAAGGGTGTGTTTTTCCCATGAGGTTTTTTCCCATTTTCGTAGTTTCATGAAATTTTATTTTATCATTTTTTTAATTGTGTGGGTGACCTTTGGTCTCAGTAATCGGGGCGGACGATGTCCAATTTTGGTTTAAGGCGGGGTGTTAGGATAATTAATACTCCATCCTTGTCCTACTTAGCATTATTTTCTTTTTTCTAGTAGTTGATGATGTCATTTTCCCCCAGTGGTGTGCAGATGTCATCTAGGACCCATTAGCCACCTAATGCGCCCTGCATGCATGATTTTAGGCCCACCAGAGTCAGTTCCCTACATTTTATTAGCTAACTCCATGTTCTAGTTCAGTCCATCTGAGTTCCTGAACTCTATTGGGGTTTTTAACTCTGATCACCACTGATTGTGATATAATGCGTCGCTGCCCCTTTTCACCTACTTTGCATGAAAAAATCACTAATGCACCCTCCTTGGTTAGTTAACTTACTTTATCTCTAGTTAAATGAGTTTTGGTTCAGTTGAGTTGAGTTTGGTACTTCCGGAGCACTCCAGTGGTGACAATTCCTATGCTACACAAATTGAGACTCGAATTCTCCTAGGATATTCAAATTCGCTCTATTGTAACATATTTGTTGACTATACTGATTATTGGATGATTACACACTATTATGTTCCTATCTGATTACTCATGCATGATTAATTGTCTCCTCATTTTTACTACAATTTTCATTGTGATTCATCTTTTCTGCTCATTCTTTCTCTGTGAGGTATACTCAACTCCATGATCTGTTGTGAGTTAGAATTTCACATTGATATCGTGACCATGTTATTCACTTGCAACACGAAAATGTACCACCTAATTATATACCCTACAAGTACCCATATACACAAAAGGGTGAGATTGAGAATATGGTCCAAGAAATGTGAGATGCATGCATCATTCAGCCTAACCAAAGTGCTTTCTTGAACCTAGTGGTGATGGTTGGACAGAAAAATGAAGCTTCATGTTATATGTGTTCAGATTATAGAGAGCTCAACAAGATAACCATTAAAAATAAGTTTCTTATTCCTATCATCGATGAAATGAATTACATTGAGCAATTTTCTTTACGAAGTTGGATCTTTGTTCTAGGCCAAATCAAATCAAGATGAAGCAAGAAGATATTCCAAAAACAACCTTTAAAACACTTGAATACGATTATGAATTTTTGGTGATGTCATTTTCCTTTACCAATGCACTTTCCACATTTCAAATCTTCATGAATTCTATTTTAAACTCTTCCTCAAAGAATATGTGTCACTATTTTTTGATGATATACTAATCTATAGAAAATATTGGGAAGAGAATGTACAACATGTTAACATGGTCTTAAAATTATTTTAAGAGCACCAACTATACGCCAAGCCTTCTAAGTGCAACATTGGGGTTCAAGAAGTGGAATAATTGGTTCATATTATATCTCACGAAGGAGTCAAAGTGAGCCCTAGAAAATTAAATCTATCATCGAATGCCCAAGTTCTAAAACCTTGAAGAATCTTAGAGGATTCTTAGGATTGATAGGATACTACTGCAAGTTTGTCAAGAATTATGGTCAAATAACAACACCTCTAACAAGTTTATTGAAAAATGAGGCATTCTCTTAGACTCAAGAAGCAACCAAAGCTTTTGAAAAACTTAAAGAGGTTGTGTACAACTCCTATATTAACCATGTCTTACTTCTCAAAAACCTTTATTGTGGAATGTGATACCTCATGGCATGGAATCGATGTATTTTTAATGCAAAAAGGCATCCCCTTGCCTTTGAAAGTTTCACAATTAAAGAAAAAAATTACTAAAACAATTTATGAACTTTAGGAAATGTTGGCTATACTACACACAATAAAGAAATGATTCCCTTACCTAATAGTAATACACTTCAAGGTAAGAATAGATCATGATAGTTTTAAGTACTTCTTGGAATAATTATTGTCTTTAGAAGAGAAACAAAAATGGGTTACAAAGATGCTAGATAATGAATTTGAAATTATCTACAAAAAATGAAAAGAAAATGTGGTGGTAGATGCACTTTCAAGGAAATAAGATGACATAGAGAGATCACTATGTGTTATTTCCATTCTACAATTTGATTGGATGGAAGAAGCAATGATAGAATGAAAGTGGTATCGGAAGGCATGAAATATAATTGATTAACAACTGCAAGAGGACGCTAGTTCATTAGATAAATTTGTGTGGAAGAATGATTCATTGTGGTACTAGGATCGCCTATATTTATATAAGAATTCACAACTCAAACAAATTTAGGTCCTCTTGGAATTAGACGCTTCTACTATAAGAGGACAATTAAGGTTATTGAAAACTTACCATGTGATTAATGAGTATTTTTTCCGAGAAGGTATTAAAAATAATGTCCAAAATTTTGTGGTAGAATGTTTGGTTTACCAACAGAATAAGGGAGAGACGATCAAGACATTAGGTCTTTTATAATGATTGGAAGCATCATGGCTAACTACTTTTCCATCATCATGGCTTTATGTAAACCACATACTTATAGCATAAGAACCATTACTCCTTCCATATATCATCATGTCCATTAAATGTATTTCAGGGCGATTAATTATGGTGTTTGAGTGGTGATGGGAGGTCCTACAAGATTAGAATAGATTTGGCACTACCCCATCATCTACTCTTATCCTTTTGCAGTCAAGTGCTAAAAAGACCATCACTTTTTATTTATATTGGGTGGCATAGGATATAGAGCCAAGGGATGAGTGCCCATGAAGAGATGGGAATATCACGTACAACACAATCACAATGAGGTGTTTTGATATGCATATATGGCATTCCCACGTCAAACTATAAAAGTAAAGTACATTATGAGATCATAACCAAAATAACCTAATCCACAAAACTTCTTTCAACCATACTTCATATTGAAATGAAACAACCTAAAATCAAATGGACCTTATAGTATGTTAATTATAATGTGAAATTACTATGACAAATAAATTAAATATTAACCTCTTACAAAATATGCATAAAAATAATTCTATTGTGTGGTTAAACCCATACAACATCAATTACAAAGGTGAAATTGCAAATGTTTGCTATACGCAATTGTGCAAATTAACTCTTTGTAGCATTACGTGTAGCAAGTGTCTCCTCCCTGCCCCTGTGAGTACGCTCTGTGTCTTATTCCCCTCCTCCCCTAAAGTCTGAGGACCTTCAAGAACTAGTTTCACATCTTAGAAATAGAGTGTCTTTTTAGATAAAAATATGTTTGTTAGGTTTTGAGAAGGGTAGTGTATAAGTTTGAGGATTTTCAAGAACTAGCTTCACATCTTAGAAATACATTGTATTGTTAGTTTATCGAAAAATTTAGAATTGGAAGTAGATGTGGTTATCTAAGGAAACAAATTAAGAAGATTACAATAGTCCATAATATTTAATTATTTGATCTTAAAACTAAGCAGGAGTTGGCATTCTGACTTCTCCTTCAAATGTTTTACTTAATCCTATCAGGGAAATGGCAAAGGAAGAAGATAAGTGAAGTAGACTCATGGGAAAGGAAGAAGGTAAGTCAAGTAGACTCATGGGATACTATGGAATATCAAGTATATGTGAAGAAAGAAGTCAATAGTAGACATGTTTTCCTTTAAAACTTTCATGTTTTATATATTTCCAATCAATACTTTTGTTAGGCCAATTAATTACAATATATAGTTTTACGCTTTATTTATTTTATGGAGAAAAATGTATGAACAATTAAGAATGTAGGTAGACTTTTCACAAATTTTGAAAGTTTTAAATGTTTGAGATAAGATTCTCTTTGCTTGAATTGTATTAATTCATTGTATGGTATGGAAACAACTTTCTTTTAATAAAATTGCTATATGTTCTAGTTTGAAAAAAAAGAATGAACTTTCATGATCTCCATAGTGAAACATGGAATTTGACAGTTCCTACGATGAAAGAATTTGTCATCTTTATGAATCTATGATACTAAGAAGTTGGATGATGAAAATCATTTTTTTAAATGTATTGTGTTTTCTTACATTCAGTCTCAATTTCAAAACATTTGTAATAATATAAAGCCTCATAAACTCTTAATTCATCAAAACTATAAAAATTTAAAAAATCTTTTCTCCACTAGAAAAATATTTCAAAAAATAAATTAATTCTTTACAATTTTTTTTAAGATTTAATATATTAAAGTTAGTCTAAACATCCAAACATTCCAAAAGTGTTAGAGGATATGCCATTTTAGAGAGAAAATCCATACATTATTTTAACATGATTACCTAACACATATAAGAACAAGAGCCACGAAGTGGCAATGTCCTTGCCAATAGATTTAAGATTTAATGTTCAGTGCAAATTTGTTTCATAGATCTTTTGCATTGCTTCCATCGAGATCAAGTTAAAATGAAAGATTTGTGTCTTATTGCGAGGCAGTACCAAGGGCCATACTTATATGCATCACAATGCACCGATATTTTGGAGAAAATGAGAAGCCAGTCAACCTGAGAATGAGAATCATGGTGGTGCACTTACCTTGCTTCCTTGCTTCCTTCACTAAGCCTAGATTTCTGTTGCTATTGGATGGGACATATGAGCTTGTCATTGATGAACCATTTAGACCCCTTCAACCTCCTTCTGTCATAAGATTTGAGCTATGTCATATTCATGTCATAATAGTATTTCATATTAAAATCAAATTAGAATGTAAAAACTACACCATGTACATGACATATCATCAAACAATCCATGTATAAGAAAGAATTTGCAATATAAATCCCCATGCTTAGTATCTTACTCAACCTCATACCTTTGATATAATAACCAAAAATCACCATATAAATTATATTTAAAGAATTATTTGTTAATTTCTTAACTTCTTTGAAATCAAACATCCAACCAACCCACATAAATCCTCTAACACTGCGTCCACATAATTGTGTAGGTTATGGCTAATACATTTTTCATCATGCACCTTGAATTAAGGAGTAAGTAAGTCTTATTTTTTTGGACATACACATAACATCTTGGTTTCATATATAGGTTATGTTTAAGGTGGTCAAGTTATTCAATTTCGAATCTAAGTTATGGCCAGTCTTAAGGAGTAAGTAAGTCTTATTATTTTTGGACATACAATTAACATCTTGGTTTCATATATTATATGTTATGTTTAAGGTTTTCAAGTTATTCAAATTCGAATGGACCTTATATGTATGTTAATGTTATGTTTAAGGTGATCAAGTTATTCAAATTCAACTGGACCTTATATATATGTTATGATGTTATGTTATGTTTATGTTTCAAATGGACTTTATATGTATGTTAATTATAATGTGAAATTACTATGACAAATAAATTAAATATTAACCTCTTATAAAATATACCTAAAAATAATTCTACTGTGTGGTTAAACCCATATGACATCAATTACAAAGGTGAAATTGCAAATGTTTGCTATATGCAATTAGGCAAATTAACTCTATGTAGCATTATGTGTAGCAAGTGTCCCCTCCCTACCCCTGTGAGTACGCTCTGTGTCGTATTCCCCTCCTCCCCTAAAGTCCGAGGACCTTCAAGAACTAGTTTCACATCTTAGAAATAGAGTGTCTTCTTAGTTAAAAATATGCTTGCTAGGTTTTGAGAAGGGTAGTGTATAAGTTCGAGGATTTTCAAGAACTAGCTTCATATCTTAGAAATACATTGTATTGTTAGTTTATTCAGAAATTTAGAATTGGAAGTAGATGTGGTTATCTAAGGAAACAAATTAAGAAGATTACAATAGTCCATAATATTTAATTAAATTGATCTTAAAACTAAGCAAGAGTTGGCATTCTGACTTCTCCTTCAAATGTTTTACTTAATCCTATCAGGGAAATGGCAAATGAAGAAGATAAGTGAAGTAGACTCATGGGAAAGGAAGAAGGTAAGTCAAGTAGACTCATGGTATACTATAGAATATACTATCATGGGATACTATGGAATATCAAGTATATGTGAAGAAAGAAGTCAATAGTAGACATGTTTTCCTTTAAAATTTTCATGTTTTATATATTTCCAATTAATACTTTTACTAGGCCAATATATTACAATATATAGCTGTACGCTTTATTCATTTTGTGGAGAAAAATGTAAGAACAATTAAGATTGTAGGTAGACTTTTCACAAATTTTGAAAGTTTTAAATCTTTGAGATAAGATTCTCTTTGCTGGAATTGTATCAATCCATTGTATGGTATGGAAACAAATTTCTTTTAATAAAATTGCTATATGTTCTAGTTTGAAAAAAAGAATGAACTCTCATGATCTCCATAGTGAAACATGGAATTTGACAGTTCCTAAAATGTCCTAGGATGAAAGAATTTGTCATCTTTATGAATCTATGATACTAAGAAATTGGATGATGAAAATCATTTTTTTAAATGTATTGTGTATTCTTACGTTAAGTCTCAATTTCAAAAAAATTGTAATAATATAAAACCTCATAAACTCTTAATTCATCAAAACTATAAAAATTAAAAAAATTCTTTCTCCACTAGAAAAATATTTCAAAAAAATAAATTAATTCTTTACAATTTTTTTTAAGATTTAATATATTAAATTTAGTCTAAACATCCAAACATTCTAAAAGTGTTAGAGGATATGCCATTTTAGAGAGAAAATCCATACATTATTTTAACATGATTACCTAACACATATAAGAACAAGAGCCACGAAGTGGCAATGTAAGAACAGATCATGATTCCCTTACCTAATAGTAATACACTTCAAGGTAAGAACAGATCATGATAGTCTTAAGTACTTCTTGGAATAATTATTGTCTTTAGAAGAGAAACAAAAATGGGTTACAATGATGCTAGATAATGAATTTGAAATTATCTACAAAAAATGAAAAGAAAATGTGGTGGTAGATGCACTTTCAAGGAAATAAGATACATAGAGAGATCACTATGTGTTAACATAGAGAGATCACTATGAATCTATGATACTAAGAAATTGGATGATGAAAATCATTTTTTTAAATGTATTGTGTATTCTTACATTAAGTTTCAATTTCAAAAAACTTGTAATAATATAAAACCTCATAAACTCTTAATTCATCAAAACTATAAAAATTTAAAAAATTCTTTCTCCACTAGAAAAATATTTCAAAAAAATAAATTAATTCTTTACAATTTTTTTTAAGATTTAATATATTAAATTTAGTCTAAACATCCAAACATTCTAAAAGTGTTAGAGGATATGCCATTTTAGAGAGAAAATCCATACATTATTTTAACATGATTACCTAACACATATAAGAACAAGAGCCACGAAGTGGCAATGTAAGAACAGATCATGATTCCCTTACCTAATAGTAATACACTTCAAGGTAAGAACAGATGACATAGAGAGATCACTATGAATCTATGATACTAAGAAATTGGATGATGAAAATCATTATTTTAAAATGTATTGTGTATTCTTGCATTAAGTCTCAATTTCAAAAAAATTGTAATAATATAAAACTTCATAAACTCTTAATTCATCAAAACTATAAAAATTTAAAAAATTCTTTCTCCACTAGAAAAATATTTCAAAAAAATAAATTAATTCTTTACAATTTTTCTTAAGATTTAATATATTAAATTTAGTCTAAACATCCAAACATTCTAAAAGTGTTAGAGGATATGCCATTTTAGAGAGAAAATCCATACATTATTTTAACATGATTACCTAACACATATAAGAACAAGAGCCACGAAGTGGCAATGTCCCCGCTAATAAATTTAAGATTTAATGTTCAATGCAAATTTGTTTCATAGATCTTTTGCTTTGCTTCCATTGAGATCAAGTTAAAATGAAACATTTGTGTCTTATTGCGAGGCAGTACCAAGGGCCATATTGATATGCATCACAATGCACCGATATTTTGGAGAAAATGAGAAGCCAGTCAACCTAAGAATGAGAATCATGGTGGTACACTTACCTTGCTTCCTTGCTTCCTTAACTAAGCCTAGATTTATGTTGCTATTGGATGGGACATATGAGCTTGTCATTGATGAACCATTTAAACCCCTTCAACCTCCTTCTTTGTCATAATATTTGAGCTATGTCATATTCATGTCATAATAGTATTTCATATTAAAATCAAATTAGAATGTAAAAACTACACCATGTACATGACATATCATCAAACAATCCATGTACAGGAAAGAACTTGCAATATAAATCCTCGTGCTTAGGATCTTACTCAACCTCATACCTTTGATATAATAACCAAGAATTATTTGTTAATTTCTTAACTTCTTTGAAATCAAACATCCAACCCAACCCACATAAATCCTCCAAGAGTGCATCCACATAATTATTTAGGTTATGCCTAATACATTGTTCATCGTGCACCTTGAATTAAGGAGTAAGTCTTACTATTTTTGGACATACACATAGCATTTTGGTTTCATATATATGTTATGTTTAAGGTGATCAAGTTATTCAAATTCGAATCTAAGTTATGGCCAGTCTTAACTTTATATACATGAAATTAATATCATAAGATCTATATCTTTCAGTTTACCAAATCTATATTTCGTATTTTTCAAAAGCATAAAGATGTTTCTATTTTGGATTTTTCAAAAGCATAAAGATGAAACATTTTTAAAGAGTAAAAAACATACCATATTACACAACAAGAAAATCCATTTTTTAGCAACAGAAGTTAGCACCACTTATAGTTTATGGTGTTAAAGTGGTGCTATTAACACCACTCACAATTTTGTAGTGTTAAAGTGGTGCTATTAGCACCACTCACAATTTTGCGGTGTTAAAGTGGTGCTATTAGCACCACTCACAATTTTGTGGTGTTAAGGTGGTGGTAGTAACACCACTTACATTCTGTGGTGTTAAGGTGGTGGTATTACCACCACATTTATTTGTTGGTGTTAATATTTATTAGAAATTATGTTTTTACTCATGGTATATTAAGAGAAATGCCATGTTGGCAAGTACAATAAAGTGGTGCTAATAATATTTTGTCACATGGACATGTACATGTAGAATTTATGTATGAGGATTTTCACCATAAACACAACTATTTTACAAATAATTATTTTGTAAATAATTTAATTTAATTTTTTTTTTTCATTCAAATCAATGATCAAGAATAACTTTGCACCACAATCCCAACAAATTCAATTTCTTATTTTTACTCTATTTAAACAAATAAATTTGTTTCAATTCAATTCAATTATTTATTTTCATTACTATTTAAAAAATAAATGCTTAGCACGCTTAATCTTGGCAAACTATAAAATAACCATTTTTTAATTATTAACATTATAAAGTAGTAATAAAAATTATTTAAATTGAAATTTTTTATGTTGAGATTATTAAATTTGTTAATGGACATTAGTAGCATTATTAGGTTTGTAATCACTAGTTGAAGTCCATTTTTATCACCATGAGTTAGCCACACTTTTATTATATGGTGTTAATATGGGGATATTAGCACCACTTACATTATATTGTGTTAAAGTGGTGATAGTGTTTCTTAATCTTATTGGAAATGGCAAGCCACAACATATGTGTTAATTAGAGAAGTGGTGTAGGATACTTTGATAAGTACAATAAGGTGGTTTTAAGTCCTTTGCCACATTGACACTTATAGATAAATTTTAATTATGAGGGTTTGCACCAACCATAAAACAAATTTAAAAGTAATTATTTTTCTAAATAACCCACTTCAATGATTTTTATTTTTATTTTATTCAAGCAAATAATTGTTTTTAATATTGACATTTGTACCATATATATAACAATTATATATATGTGTGTGTGTGTGATTGATTCAATTGTTTACTTTTTATATTATTGTCATTTCAAATAAATAAGTATATGTATTTTATAAAATTATTATTGAAAGATAATCAAAGATGATCAATTTTAATTTATTAAGATTATAAAGATGGTGATAAAAGTGTTTTGAAGTTGAAATTTAATTTGGTTTGAATGATAATTTTTTTTATTAATGGTAATAATTAATTATCAAATTGTTTGATGGGTATTAGTTCCATTAGGAAGAATTGAGCATTATGTAGGGTCTCGGGACCCTAGACATAGTTGAGGGAGGAAACTTCTACCTTAAGTCTTGTAAGAATCTTATAAACATATATGACGAATCAAAGCACCTCAAACCACTATACATGGATTTGTGAGGGTATTCTTAGCCTATGTGTGTGGATATCAATACTATTATGAAATTTTGATAAGTACAGATGGGACTAGGAGTCATTTATATGGTTAAGGGAGGAAAAAAAGCCTTGGGCACTAAATGATGCATTTAGGGATTCAAGGATAATAGGGATGTAGACACCTCCAACCATAAGACATGACTTCTCAAGGGGATCCTTGGCCTTAGAATAGGGATATGGGTGGAATTTGCAACGTTTTAAGGACTGGGTATGGGTCTTGGGGCCCTAGATAAGGACAAGGGAGGAAACTTGAACTTTAGATCCTAAAGGAACTGTTTAGGAATATACGGTCAAGAAAGACACTTCAAATGACTATACAAAACCATTTGAGGGTATCCTTGACGTATGGGTTGAGATACCAATTCCATTAGGAGGAACTAAGCAATAGACATAGGTCTCGATGACTTTGACATGGTAAATGGAGGAAACTTAGGCCGTAGGCCCTAAAGGAACATTCTATACACCCAAGGCCCATATCAATGGCTTGAATCACCATGCATGATCTATCGGGGGAATCTTTCACCTCTTAGTAGGGATATTAATTACATTAGAAGGATTTGAATAGTAGATATGGGTCTCAGGATTATGAACATGGTCTACATATAAAATATTTTATTTACACCCTCAATGAAACTTGTATGCATATAGGGCCAAGAACAACACCTCAACCCACCAGAAACGACCTCTGAAAGATAGCCTTCACCTAATAGTGGGATGTTGATGACATTAAGAAGTTGTTCAACATTATGTATGGGTCTCAAAGCTGAGAGCAAGGTTGGGGGAGAAGGGCCTAAAACTTGGGCCATAAAGGAATATGCTAATTATCTAAGGCTTAGAGCAACAACTCAAGCTACAACATAGCAACTCTCAAGGCTATCATTTTCTTTTGAATGGGGATAATTGAGCCATTTCAATATTTTGAGTAGTAGGTATGGATTTCAAGGAATTTGACATGGTTTGGGGAGGAAATGTGGGGATATGACTCCAAATAAATATTATAGGTACTCATGGCCATCAACAATACCTCAAACCACCACCTAATAACTTGCAAGGTTATCCTCGCCTTCAAGTTGGGATACAAGTTCCATTAGAACATTTTGGATACTAGGTACGAGTCTCTATGCCTAGAACATGATTAAGGAAGGAAATCTAGGCCTTATTCCATAAATTAATGTTATATGCATTTAGGTTAAAGAACAATGCATTGATCAACCACACATGAACTTGTTGATCATATACTTGGCCCAAGTATGTGTCTTGGGGCCTTGGACATGGTTGGTAGACAATGCCTAATCCTGATCCACTAAATGAATATTAATGGAATATAGTCCCAATAATGATTCCTTGAGCTAAAACACGTGACCTCTCAAGGGGATATTTGACATCAAAATAGTGATGTGGACACGATTATGAATTTTTGAGCACAAGGTATTGTTCACAAGGTCTTGAACATGGTGAATGTAGGAAACCTAGGCCTTAGGCCCTAAAGGGCTATTTTGTGCTTCCAATGCTAATAATAAGGCCTTGAACAAAGACAATGGCCTCTCAAGGGGATCCTTCACCCTCAACAAAGCATATTGGAACCGTTATGATATTTTGAGAACTATGTGTAAATATTAAGGCCTAAACCAATATAGAGTGATGAAACATTAACCTTAGTCCTAAAATATAGCCTTTGAAACTCAAGGGCTGATGAATTAACCATTAACCTACCACAGATGGCCTCTATGTAGGATATTTGGCCTCTAAGTTGTAAAATGGCACCATTAGAATCTTCTTAGCACCAAGGATGGGTCATGGGGCTGGACAATAACATCACATTGAAACATCACACATGATCTCCTGAGGGTATCCTTGGAAACCAAGTGGAGATATGGGCACAATTAGGAGTTTTTGAGCACTAGGTTTAGGTGTTGAGGTATTAACTATGGTTGGTTTAGGAAGCTCATGCATTGGGATATATAGGAAACCGTTAGGCCTAAAGGTATAACAATGATGTCTCCAACCACCAAAGCTAACCTCTTGAGGGGATATTTTTCCTTATAGTCAGAATATGGGCATTGTTAAGAGGTTTTTGAGCCTTAGGTATGGGTATTGAGGCGCTAAACATGGTTATGGAATGAAAATTGCTCCTTAGGACCTAAAGGAGGCCTTCAGGTATCCATAGCCAAGAATGTCATGTTGAAAAACTACAATAGACCATTTCGCGACATCTTTGGCCTCTGAGTGGGGTTTTTGTGGCACGGAGAATTTTAAGACTAAATATAGGTGTCAACACGCATGAATTTACAAGGGTATCCAATAATATTTGTATCTAGGTCTTAGGGCCTTGAGGCCTTAGACATGTAAGTGGAAGAGACCTGAACCTTGGGCTCTAAAGAAATATTTTATCCATCCAAGGCTAAGATGGTTTCCTTCACCAACCACACATGACCTCTTGAGGGTGTCATTGGTCTATGATTAAGGATGTCGATTCAATTAGGTGGGTTTAAGAAATATATATGTCTTTCTACCTTGGGAATGACATTTTAATGGAAAGAGCATGCATTTATCCCTAAATAAAGCATTGAGGCATCCCAAACCATAAACAATGCCTTAAATCAACATGCGTTACTTTGCAAGGGTATCCATGGCACTATGTATCCAATTCTTGGGGACTTGAGGGATTAGACATGGTAATGATATTGTCTTATTGTTTGAATTTATTGTGTTGTTATATTCCAAATGTTAATGAAAGTGGTAATCCAACCCTCTCTCTATAAATATAGCAACATCATCATTTAAGACCATTCCAAAATAGACATGTCTTCTATCTTTATTAAAGTCATGTGATCAACAAGTCTCCAAGCTAGTCTTAACCGTTAGGTGGTGTTAAGTAGTATGTACATGTCTTAAGCCCTTGGTATTTATGTTCCATGGAAGAAGACCATGTTTTTGGCCCTAAATAAATCATTGAGGCATCTAGAGCCATGAACACTACCTAAAAGAACCATTGATTACTTCAGAGGGGTATCTATGGTACTATGTATCTAGGTCTTTTTTCCTTGGGGCCTTAAACATGGTTAGTGGAGGAGACCTCAATCTCAAGTTCTAAATGATTCTTCTATCCATATAAGGCTAATAAGATTGCCTCCACTAAAAACACATGGCCTCTTTGTGAAAATTCCCACATAAGATCCAAAGAGATGGTGTAAACCTCACAATGAAAGAATTTAGGAATAATAGAAGATGAGAGAAGCATTAGAACATAGATCCAAAGAACTCTAATTGAGGAAGAATAATTACACATGTTACATTAAACTGAATAGTAAATTGGTAAATATACAATGCTGAGTATGAGGATTCGAATTCACTAAGTGTAATTCGAATTAACCTTCATGCACAGATCCATAATCAGTGGAGAGTCATCAATGCATAACTAGGATTCCACCTTCTCATCAGTGAAGTCATCAATGCACAAGTAATGGTCAACTGAGAGTCTAACTGAGTGTGGTTGGTGTAACTGGCACACGGAAGCACTAATGTAGTGAAGGAGGCTCAATGGAGGGCACAGATGGAGCTAACTGGAGTCATAACAGGCTGTCTAGTCACACTCGAGGTCCGTCGGAGTGGTAAGATCAGTTAGGAGTCAGTTAATCCTTAAATCAAGGAAAGAACTGAAGATAACTGAACTAAACTAGATTGGTAGGTGAAGAAAGGTGCCCTTCTCATGCAGTAGGTGAAAGGAGGGTGCACTAAGCTCTAGGAGAGCTGAAACTAATATGAAAGAAGCTCTGGGGGCTAGTTTGTTGAGGGCTAGGTGCTGGTACTGATGACTAGGATGCATGCAAAATGCATTCAAACGCGAATTGCATGCAAACCCTAATTTTGCATGCATGACTGAAAATGAAAATGACAGAAATGCTAGGAGGAATAGGATGGAGTATAGGAATATCCTAACACCCCCACTTAATCCATCTTGGGCCCTAGTAACTAGGACCAAAGGTCACCCATACAATCAAATGAAATGATAGAAAAATAAAGAACTGTCCATAAACTGAGGAAATGGGGAAAACCTCATGGGAAAAATACCCCCCCTCAAAAAGAACAGTAAATAACTCAAAGAACCATCATACTATGCAGAAAAGAAAGAAGCTTTCATCAGTGAAAACTTTTGCAAAAGACTTGGCAAGTTGATCCCTTGTAGGGAGGTCTCCCACTATGTGGAGAATGTGTTGGAGGAAGCAAGTCTTTCAGGAACTCTTTGTGTATCTGGAGCAAATGGAACATGAGGAGTCTTCCCAAAAGATGGAAGAGAGAACCCCATCATCATGTTGCATCTCTCATGGAGAGGTGAATGGAATAATGCACGGTTGGCATAATGCTGAAGTCTAGTAGTTCTGTGAATAGATAAATCATCAACTGTGTTCTCAATAGTAGCAAGGACTGTGTGAGCCCATGTTGACCTTGAATCTAGATTGAGAATAGGTGTTGGTTCTGGATCTGAATCTTCTTGAACCATGATCTCAACATCAAAATCCTAATCTTCTTCTTCATTAGAAGAGGAGTCACTATGATCTTCATCAGAATCTGAAGGAATAGTTGGAGAGAAAGGCATGAAGTGTGAGAACTCATATGCCTTTGAGAAATGATTAGCAATCCCATTCGCTATAACCTTTCTAGTGGAGATTTCTATAATCTCTATTGTGCTTGGACAAAAAATTACTTATTTTGGTCATCCTATATGATTCATTTGATATACTGACAACAAATTAGCTGTAAGAGAAGGAACAAATAAGAAATTTTTTAAATTATCATGCTCCATATGAACTGTACCCAATCCTTTGGAAGAAATCTGAGATTTGTCTCCCATGTGAATGGTAGGCCCATCTTGGAGATCCAAAGAGGAGAAGGATTCTTCAGAGGCAATCATGTGGTTGGAGGCTCCAGAATCTATGAGGAGGGCTTTTGTCTTGGAAAAACCAACCATTAATGCATGGCAATCATCAGATCCACTTCCAGAATCAGACATCTTTGCTTCTTTTGGAACAACAATTTTTTTTTGTTCAAGAAGCTTGGTTAGAAGATCAATCTTCTTGTGCATGCAAGATTTCTCAGGATGATTTCCTCTCTTGCAGTAGGAACAATTTGGTCTCTTTTGTTTGTCATTCTTGGATCTTGAAGGCTTCTTGTCTTTGTCTTTTTGCCCCCCTTTTGCATTCGCTCCACTTGCTTCACCAGCTAAAAGAGCTAGATCTCTAGAGGTTTTGATGGCACCCATTTGAATCAATTTTTCCTCTTCTTGAATGAGAGCTGCAGTAAAGTCTGCTAAGGTATGAAACTTCCATCTAGGGATTGACATTCGCCCATAATGGAAGGTAGATACAAAAACAGAAAATTGAGATCCAAGTTTGCTCAAAATGGAGAGCACTAATTGCTCATCACTTTTGGTGATGCCACAATGCTTGCCTTGTACAACCAAATTCTGAAATTTTGAGATGAATGCTTGAATGCTCTCGAAATTGCGAGGTTGCAGAGAAGCCAATTCATTTTCGAGAATGTAGCCTCTCATCCCATCTTGTTTGCCAAAGAGACTACCCAATTTTGTCCATAACTCATTGGGAGACTTCAATCCTTCAACATGAAATAGTAGATCTTCTGACATATGGAGGCATATGAATCCAAAAGCTTCATCCATTTTATTTAGATGCTTGATTCTCTCAACAGCATGATGTGGTATAGTATCTTTTTCAAATACTATTCGATTTAGCTGTTTGTTATACAAGTGAAATATAATCCTATCCTTCCATTTGAAGTAATTGAAGGGAGTGAGGATCATAGGAGAAGAATAAGAAGAAGAAGCATTCAAATTGCTCATCTTGACTGTTGGAACAAGTGCAAATAGAAACTGCTGAATCTGCTGCTGCAACTGTTGGAACTTCGAAATACCTGCAAAAACAACTCTCAAGAAAGGAGGTAGAATATACTCTCAAATGGCTCTGATACCATGTGAAAATGCCCACATAAGATCCAAAGAGATGATGTAAACCTCGCAATGAAATAATTTAGGAATAATAGAAGATGAGAGAAGCATTAGAACATAGATCCAAAGAAACTTTGATTGAGGCAGAATAATTACACATGTTACATTAAACTGAATAGTAAACTGGTAAAAATACAATGTTGAGTATGAGGATTCGAATTCACTAGGTGGAATTCAAATTAGCCTTCATGCATAGATCCATAATCATTGGAGAGTCATCAATGCATAACCAGGAGTCCACCTTCTGATCAGTGAAGTCATCAATGCACAAGTAATGGTCAACCCGGAGTCAAACTGAGTCTAACTAAGTGTGGTTGGTGTAACTGGCACATGGAAGCACTAATGTAGTGAAGGAGGCTCAATGGAGGGCACAGATGGAGCTAACTGGAATCAGAACAGGCTGTCTAGTCACACTGGAGGTCCATCAGAGTGGTAAGGTCAGTTAGGAGTTAGTTAATCCTTAAATCAATGAAAGAACTGAAGATAATTGAACTAAACTGGGTTGGTAGGTGAAGAAAGGCGCCCTTCTCATGCTGTAGGTGAAAGGAGGGTGCTCTAAGCTCTAGGAGAGCTGAAACTGATTTGAAAGAAGTTTCGAGGGCTAGTTTGCTGAGGGCTAGGTGCTGGTACTGATGACTAGGATGCATGCAAACCCTAATTGCATGAAACCCTAATTTTGCATGCATGACTGAAAATGAAAATGATAGAAATGCTAGGAGGACTAGGATGGAGTATAGGAATATCCTAACACTCTTGAGGGTATCATTTCCATATGATTGATTATGTCATTGCCATTAGGTGGCTTTGAGTAGTATCTACATGTCTTGGGGCCTTGGGAATGATGTTTTAGGGAAAACAACCATGTCTTTGGCCCTAAAGAAACGATTGGGGGTTATAGAGTGATGAATAATGCCTATATCATCATGCATGACCTTGCATGGATATCCATGCCACTATATATCTATCTCTTGGAACGTTGGGGAATTAGACATGGTTAAGGGAGGAGACTTGAACCTCTAGCCCTAGAGGAATATTATAACCATCCGAGGCTAAGAATATTGCCTCAATCAACCACACATGGCCTCTTGAGGGTATCATTGTCATATTATTGAGGATATTAAAGCCATTATGTGGTTTTGAGAAGTATGTAGGTGTCTTAGGACCTCAGGAATGATGCTTTAGAGATGAAGACCATGCCTTTGGCCCTAAATAAATCATTGCAGAATCTAGAGCCATGAACAATGCCTCAAAGCACCATGCATGACTTTGCAAGGGTATCCATTGAGCTTTGTATCAAGGTCCTGGGGCCTTGAGGTCTCGGACATGGTCAATGGAAGAAACTTGAACCTTGGGCCTTAAAGAAATATTTTATCCATCCAAGGCTAAGAAGGTTGTCTACACCAACCAAACAAGGCCTCCTGACGATATCATTGCCCTATGATTAAGGATGACAATTTCAATAGGTGGGTTTGAAAAATATGTATGTGTCTTAATGCCTTGGGAATGAAATTATAGGGGAAAGACCATGCCTTTTGCACTAACAAAACCATTGAGGCATCCAAAACCATGAACAATTCCTTAAAGCACCATGCA
Source organism: Larix kaempferi (assembly GCA_027924585.1). Classification (NCBI taxonomy): domain Eukaryota; kingdom Viridiplantae; phylum Streptophyta; class Pinopsida; order Pinales; family Pinaceae; genus Larix; species Larix kaempferi. The sequence goes on from BSBM01001010.1 coordinate 1,667,352, forward strand.
TGACTTTGCAAGGGTATCCATGGCACTATGTATCCAAGTCTTAGGGACTTGGGGGATTGGATATGGTCATGGGAGGAGGCATGAATCTCAAGCTCTAGAGGACTATGCCTTTAACCCTAAAGAAACCATTTAGGCTTACAAATCCATTAATAATGCAAGAAAGCACCACACATGGCTTCCAAGTGTATCCATGGCACTATGCATCCATGTCATTGGGACTTGTAGCATTAGACATTGTCAAGGGAGGATACCTAAAGGAATATTCTATCCATACAAGGATAGAAGGATACCTCAACCAACCACACATAGCCTCCTGAAGGTAGCATTGGCTTATGATTGAGTATCTTAGTTCAATTAGATGATTTTGAGTAATATCTACATGTGTCAATTCCTTGGGAATGATATTCTATGGAAGAAGACTATATGTTTGGCCCTAAATTAATTCTCAGGGAATTTAGAACCATGAACAATGTGTCTAGGAATCATTCATAACTTCGTAGGGGTATCCATGGCACCATGTATCTAGGTTTTTTTCCTTGGGACCTTATACATGATCAATAGAGGACACTTGATCCTCAATCCCTAAAGGAATCTTATAGCCATCTAAAGCTAAGGAGGTGGTCTCCACCAACCACGCATGGTCGCTTGAGTATATTAACAGACTATGATTTAGGATGTTAGTGACAATAAGTTGTTTTGAGTAGTATGTAGGTGGCTTAGGGCCTTAGGAATGATGTTCGAGGGAAGATTAACCTGCCTTTTTACCTAAAGAAATTGTTGAGGAATTCAAAGCCATGATCATTGCCTCAAAGCACTATGCATGAATTTGGAGTGGTATTTATAGTGCTATGTATTTGGATCTTGTGGCCTTAGGGCCTTGGACATCGTTAGTGGAGGAGACATAAAACTTAGGCTCTAAAGGAATCTTCTAGGAATCTATAACTAAGTAGGTTTCCTCTACTAACCACACATGGCATATTGAGGGTATCACTATCCTATGATTCATGATGTTGGTGCCATTAGGTGGTTTGAGAATTATGAAGTTGTCCTATAGCATTCAGAATGGAAGTTTAGAGATGAAGACCATACCTTTAGTTCTAAAGAAACCATTGAGACATCTATATCCATGCACAATGCCTCAAATAACCATGCATGACTTTGCATGTGTACCTATGGTGCTATGTATCTAAGCGTTGTGGTCTTAGGTGTTGATGTATCTGTAACTTCGGAATGTATTTCATCTATGTATTTCATATATATTTATTGTACCCTTATTAGAGATGTGTTATTCCTCTATAAGGAAGTGTCGTCATGTGGATTGACAAGTGTCGCAAGTGTGTGTACTTGCCGATGGGTTATTAGATCAACATGTGTGGGGTCGGCCCTGAAATATATATTATATTGTGGATGTATCTAGATAGACAAGTCAGCCCCATAGTGTAACTGGGAAAACAGGTTAAGTATAAATAGAGATCGGAAGATCTCTATTTTGATCATTCGGAAAGTCATACTTCTCTCACTAAGAAAGTGGCGCACTAGTGAGGAGGAGGATCATCTGCTCTAGGAGACTATCTCAAGTGTATTTTGGTTGTAATTTGGTTGAGTCATTGCTCTCTCTATCTCTGAGGAAGTTGTGGAGTTTTTCACCTTAGGGTTTTCCCCACGGAAACTCTGTGTCTCTTGTCTCTCATGCTTTTGATTCTTGTGATGCTTGTCATGCTTATTGTGATTGTTATGCATTGATATACTGTATATGTTATTCTCTCAGTAAAGATACAAGAGTATTGTGAATTAATACTCAAAATTTAACATGGTATGAGAGCTAACCTAAGAAGAAGACATTTTGCAGTGACAGAAACTTGAGTTTCTTGTTTATTGGGTTTCTCTCCACAGATTTTGGAAAAGCAGTATAGTATATTGACTCTACTCATCAAGGAGGATCTATCTGTCCAATCAGAATTCAATTCTGAGCATTTTCAAATTTGGCCCTAAAAATTAGGGTTTCCACAAAAATAGGAATTTCTGAAATATGAAGACATAGATGGAAGATCCTTGCAAAAATCAAAGTTTATATCTTTGGATCGAGATTTTTGGCTAGGTAGATCTCTGGGAAACTCAAACCCTAATTCAGGGCTCTCCCCAATGAACCCGGGAGGACAAAAAGTCAAATCTGAAGGGTAAAACTTCTGTGCAAGAAAGAAGTTGGTATCCTTCAACAGACTACGAGAAGAATGCTCACAAGAAGAAGCAAGGCTTTTGGCACGAGAAGAAAAGATGGGGAATGAAGATCAAGCTCTTACAGCTCACACCAAAAGAAGCAAGCCCAAGAAGGAGCACTCTCGCTATAAGAGATCCTATCAAAAGAATAAGAAGGATCTAAGATGTTTCACATGCAATGAGAAGGGTCACTTTGCTTCAGATTGTCCCAAGAACAAAAGGGATAATAACAACAACTCCAGCAAGAAGAAGGGCAAAAAAAGAAAGTTCCATGCTCATGCTGCCGAGGATGATGAACCTCCAAAGAAGAAGGCTAGGGAAGAAAGTGATGATAGTGATGATGACTCATCAAGTGAAGAAGAGTATGTTCTAATCTCTGCTCTCACAGGTACTATCTCCCATGGTTGTAATGATTGGTTGATTGATAGTGGGGCTTCCAAACACACGACTGGGTTTAAGGAATCTTTTGTGAATCTATCTGAACATGAATCACCCCATCAGGTGAAACTTGGGGATGATTATCAATACCCAATCAAAGGAAGTGGTGAAGCCTCCTACAACCTAGATTCTGGAAAATCTTTGAACATGAAAGAAGTCCTTTATGTACCTGGGCTCAAGAAGAACTTACTCTCCATATCTACATTGGATGCAAAAGGTATGAGGGTTGCATTTGTAGATGGCCAAGTCCTAATGTGGCCAAAGGGAAAGACCATAGATGATGCAGTAGTGATTGGAGAGCAAGAGGGAGGTTTGTATAAATTGAAGGGACAATCTAAAAATGCCATGGTGCATGAATCCATGGAGCCAAGTGAACTTTGGCATAGAAGACTTGCTCATATGCACTATAGATCACTTCCAATTGTAAGCAAGGTTGTAGAGGGTCTTCCTGAAATCAAGACCAAACATAAAGGTGTTTGCAAAGGATGTGCAAAAGGTAAGAATATTAAGAAGGCTTTTCCAAGCAATGAAAGCAAGGCAAAAGATATCCTGGAAATCATCCAGTCAGATGTATGTAGTCCTATGTCATCCAGTTCTCTAAGTGGGTATGTTTACTATGTCTCATTTATTGATTACTTCTCTAGGAAGACTTGGGTATACTTCTTGAAGAACAAAGATGACGTGTTTGATAAGTTCAAGGAATTCAAAACCTTGATGGAGAATCAAATTGACAAGAAGATCAAAACATTCAGATCCGACAATGGTGGAGAATTCACCTCAGGTGACTTCAAGAAGCTTTGTAGTGATTTAGGGATTAAGAGAGAGTTGACTGCTCCTTATAATCCTCAACAGAATGGAGTTGCAGAAAGGAAGAACAGAACTATCATGGAAGCAGCAAGGGCAATGCTGCATGACCAGGATCTACCTATGCATCTATGGGCAGAAGTAGCTAGAACAACTGTATATGTGCGGAACAAAACACCCCACAAGATATTGTACAACAAGACACCAGAAGAGGTCTTTTCTGGTAAGAAACCCGAAGTCTGCCATCTCAGAATATTTGGTTGTCCAGTATACACTCATGTCCCAAAGGAAAAGAGGACTAAACTAGATCCTTCAGGAAAGAAGGGTATCTTTGTGGGTTACAGTGAAAGCTCGAAGGCTTACAGAATATACTTTACAGGGTTCAAGAAGATTGATGTCAGCAGGGATGTAACATTTGATGAAAACTCAGCATTCATCAAATCAAGGAAGGCACCTATCAAAGTTTATGAAGAACCTAAAGAAACTAGATTTCAAGAAACTACCATGAAAGAAGCAATTCCATAAGTTGTTCGTGAGTTTGAAGATCCGCAAGAACATGTAGATCCATCTCATGAGGATAACTCTCACAAGAGAAAACCTGCATGGGCTAGAGAGCTCATTCAAGATGCAGAAAGATTTGGCATTCCAGAAGAAGAACACAGAGCAAAGAAGAGAACCAGATCACATACCAACTATGTTGCTTTACTCTGTGACATTATGAACAAAGAACCTTCCAGTTATGAAGAAGCAACGGAAAAGAAAGAATGGAAGGATGCCATGGTTGAAGAATACCAATCAATAATGGAGAATGATGTTTGGGATGTTGTCCCAAGACCTAAAGAGAATTATGTTGTGACTTCTAAATGGATCTACAAAATCAAGCATGCTGTAGATAGCAGTGTAGAGAAATACAAGGCAAGATTCGTAGCTCGTGGCTTCTCTTAGAAAGAGGGAATAGATTATGAAGAAACTTTTGCACCTCTATCCAGGTATACTTCCATCAGAATAGTACTTGCCTTGGCTGCAGCGATGAAATGGAAAATACACCAGATGGATGTCAAGACTGCTTTCTTGAATGGTGTAGTTGAAGAGGAAGTATATTTCGAGCAGCCACTCGGTTTCAAAATACATGACAGGGAGTCATATGTGTGTAGATTGAAGAAAGCCTTGTATGGATTGAAGCAAGCTCCCAGAACATGGTATGGTAGGATGGACAGTTTCCTATCTAGTTTGGGCTTTACCAAGACTAAAGCGGATTCCAACCTTTACTACAAGGTTGAGGAAGGGAATCCTGTGATTCTACTCTTGTATGTGGATGACTTATTTGTAACAGGAGATGACAGATTGATTGCAGATACTAATAGGAAGCTTGCTTCCAAGTTTGATATGAAAGATTTGGGAATGATGCATTATTTCCTAGGTATGGAGGTGTGGCAGAGTGCAGGTGGGATCTTTCTTGGTCAAGGAAAGTACACAATAGATATCCTGAAGAGATTCAGGATGATGGATTGCAAGGCCATGGCCACACCTATGGCATCGAATCTGAAGCTTCTATGTGATGCTTCATCTGAGCCGGTTGATGTCTCTATGTATCGTCAGATGATTGGGTCCTTGATGTACCTGATGAACACGAGACCAGATATATGCTTTGTTGTGAACACATTGAGTCAGTTCCTGATAGATCCGAGGAGTGTTCACCTGGTTGCTGTAAAGCATGTTTTGAGGTACCTGAAGGGTACAGTGGATTATGGGATCAAGTATGAAGCGAATCAAAAGTTTAACCTACAAGGTTATGTTGATTTAGATTGGGCTGGCAGTGTTGTAGATAGGAAGAGCACATCTGGATGCTGCTTCAGTATGGGATCAAGAGTGATCTCTTGGTTTAGCAGGAAGCAGTCCTACGTAGCACTGAGTACAGCTGAGGTAGAGTATGTTGCAGCCTGTTCAGCTAGTTGTGAGGCAGTATGGCTACGGAAGCTATTGTCTGAGTTATTTGATCTCCAGTTGGATGCTACTTGTATCTTTTGTGATAACCAGAGTTGTGTGAAGCTATCCGAGAACCCAGTGTTTCATGACAAGTCGAAACACATAGAGATCAAATATCACTATATCATGGATATGGTGCAGAGAGGAGCTGTGAAGCTCCTGTACGTTGCAACGGACGAGCAGATTGCAGATGTGCTAACGAAGCCACTAGCCAGGGTGAAGTACGAGTACTTCAGGGAGAGGCTTGGCATTCTTCAGATTGATGACACTTCAAGGAAGAAGTGATGGACACATTTGCTGAAGCCATTCCAAGCATGTTGGAAGGAGGATCCTTCACATGGTTATGGATGTAAGCAATGGATGATGTTCTGGTTTCTGTTGGATATGATCAGTTGGATCATTTATATGTATATGTATGTACGCATCATGTTGGATGCTGGATATGATCAATTGGATCATTTATATGTATATGTATGTATGCATCATGTTGGATGTTGGATATGATCAGTTGGATCATTTATATGTATATGTATGTACGAATCATGTTGGATGCTGGATATGGTCAGTAGGATCATTTGTATGTATTTTGTATATGCATCATGTTGGATGCTTGGACCATGTATCTGTATATGTATCAAGTGGATACATTGTATGATCAGGTGGATCATGTATGGTGATATGTATCATGTATTTGTATTTGTATCAAGTGGATCATGTATGATGATATGTATCACGTAGATACTTGGTATGCATAAGGTAGATGCATTGTATGATCAGGATGATCATGGATGACAAGCTTCAGGATGTTGCTCCAGATGACATGCACCAGGATGTTGGAGTGATGATGATCAGGATGATCATGTGTACATCAGGATGATGTATGGTGAGTATTAGGTTGATACTCTATGGTCGTGGATCAGGTTGTGCAGATGAGCATATAATTTGGCCCTAGGAGATTTGCAGATAGTCTTTCGAGGTTTTGCCTATGGCATATAATTTGGCCCTGGGATATCTGGAAAATGCTCTTTTGAGGTTTTGCTCTTGGAGGACATATAATTTGGCCCTTGGAGATCTGCAGATAGTCTTTCGAGGTTTTGCGTATGGCATATAATCTGGCCCTGGGATATCTGGCAGATGATCTTTCGAGGTTTTTTCCTATGGCATATAATATGTCCCTGGGAGATCTGATAGGTTGGGCTGTGTGTCTGTAATAAGTCCTGGGATGCTCTTGCGATTTTTTGCCATGACCACATATAATCTGTCCCTGGGAGATCCTATAGGTAGAACTATGTGCTCATAACAGCCTGGGATGCTCTTGTGAGGTTTTGTGGTGACCACATATAATCTGTCCCTGGGAGATCCTATAGGTAGAGCTGTGTGCTCGTAACAGCCTAGGATGCTCTCGCGAGGTTTTGTGGTGAGGTCACATATAATATGGCCCCGGGAGATCCTATAGGTAGAGTCGTGTGCTCGTAACAGCCTGGGATGCTCTCCCAAGGTTTTGTGACGCACGTAATAAGTCCTGAGGATTCCACAGTATGGCTAGTGATGACGAAGACCTGCAGGTGGTGGGCCTAAATCCAGTATGAAAAAGGACTGGCTCTGTAGAACTTCCTATGACGAGTAGAGTCAGAGATTGGTTGAGATAGCAGCAGCAGTGACGATGATGATGACAATGCATCGATGACAATGATCCCGAGAAGAAGACTTGTCTAGCTGATCTGTGTTGAGAAATACCTTCCTAGTTAAGAGGGAGTGTTGATGTATATGTAACTTCGGAATGTATTTCATATATATTTATTGTTCCCTTATTAGAGAAGTGTTATTCCTCTATAAAAAAGAGTCGTTATGTGGATTGACAAGTGTCGCAAGTGTGTGTACTTGTCGATGTGTTATTAGACCACCATGTGTGGGGTCGGCCATGAAATATATATTATATTGTGGATGTATCTAGATAGACAAGTCGGCCCCATAGTGTAACTGGGCAAACAGGTTAAGTATAAATAGAGATCGGGAGATCTCTATCTTGATCATTCAGAAAGTCATACTTCTCTCACTCAGAAAGAGGCGCACTAGTGAGGAGGAGGATCATCTGCTCTAGGAGACTATCTCAAGTGTATTTTGGTTGTACTTTGGTTGAGCCATTGCTCTCTCTATCTCTGAGGAAGTTGTGGGGTTTTTCACCTTAGGGTTTTCTCCACGGAAACTCTGTGTCTCTTGTCTCTCATGCTTTTGATTCTTGTGATGCTTGTCATGCTTATTGTGATTGTTATGCATTGATATACTGTATATGTTATTCTCTCAGTAAAGATACAAGAGTGTTGTGAATTAATACTCAAAATTTAACATTAGGGCCCTAGACACAATAATGGAGGAGGCCTGCAACTCATGCCTTAAATGAATCTTCTAACCATCTAGGGCTAAGAAGGTTTCATCCACCAACAACACGTGGCATCTTGAGGGTATCATTAGCCTTTTATTGAAGATGCTTATGCCATTAGGTGATTTTGAAAAATATGTATGTGTCCTCGCACACTGGGAATGGATTTCTAGGGAAGAAGACCATTCCTTTAGGCCTAAAGAAACCATTGTTGCGTCAAAGGATATTCATGGCATTAGGGGATTTTAAACACTAATAATGGGACTGAAGGACCATGACATGTGTAAGAAATCAAAGCCTCATTCCCTGAAGGAAATTTCTATTCATCTACATCCAAGAACAATAACTTTAAATAGCACACATGACCTCTTGATGGATTCATTTGCATTTGAGTGGTGATATGGATTCTATTAGCACTTTTTGAGCTCTAGGTATTGATCACAAGTACCTTGACATGGTTGAGGTAGGAAACTTGGGCCTTAATCCATAAAGGACGATTCTAGGCATCTAATCCAAAGAATGGCACTTCAAACTAGCACACATGGCCTCTGTGTGGCTATATGTATGGCATTAGGTGGTTTTTAATAATAGGTATAATTCTGGGGACTCTAAAGATAATTAAAGGATGAATCCCATGTATAATATCATTAAGATGTTTTTTAGGCATATAATTCCTAGATGATGCATTGAAGCACCACACTTGACCTCCAACAAAATCCTTTCCCTCCAAGTGGGTATGCTAGTTATAGAAATTTTGCATCATTAGGTATGGATCTTGGTGCCTAGAAATGTTCACGGATGGAAACCAAATTCTTAACCTTTGTCAGAGAATTTGCCAATTCCGTGCTCGCTAAAAGTTATAAAGCTATATTAAAAACCACCCACTCACTCCTAACTAAGTTTATAAAATATTTTACACTTTAACTTAACTACATTGAACATAACATATATATTCAAAATTATATTAAATGAATCATTCAAAATTATATTAAATAAATTATAATATTTACAAATAACTTTCAACATATCTTAAAAAAAAAGATATTTCTTCAAAACTTTGCAACTTCCCGCCCTTTGGGTGATACTCAACTGGCAGATTTTATTTTGTTCAACAAATTTTCCCTTCCCTCCACAACTTTCCCACAAAAATCCTAAGCCCAAGATTTCCCTCTATTCCTCTGGTTTTTAATCCTTCACTCCTTCGGCTCCCAAGATCCATTTTCCTGGCTACCCACAAACTAATTCGAGTTCTCTGCAATCAATCACTTAGCCATGTCTTGAGGGTCAACGGAGTCCAGAGTTCGGCTGCTGCTCAAGGCGAAAAAGAACACAAATCTGCTCTCCCTATTGAAAATAATTTCGCTAATGCAATGGAACCTGAAACCCTTGACTGCCCAGAAGCTGGAACTGAGGCCAAAGACGATGGTGACATAGCTGCCCAAGCTTCCCTGGTTCAGGGTTTGCTCATGAATGGTATTGCTGCTGGTAATGGGGAAGCTGTGGCTGTTGAGAAAGAGCCCTTGCTCTCGCCTAAAACCTTGGAGGATGTGGATACTCTATTTCAAAAGGGTTTCCATGCATTGAAAGCTGATGAAATTTTTGATGCCATTAATTTTCTGAGCTAGTGCACTGGAAATCAGGTTTGTGAAACCAAACATTTTCCTTTTTCTATCCAAATTTTTTTTTTACAGTTTTCTATCCATGAATTTGAATTCTTGTGCTTTTCATAGCATTTCGGGTTTAATATTTCCGTTGATTTAATTTTCAAAGCTCTTGGGTCCTTTGAAATAAAAAAAATGATATAGATTCATAATCCGAATGAAACTAACAAAGAAAGACCCCTAAAATGACCTAACCAATCTCGTAAAATATGGATAAGACCGTCATTCCCTAGCTAGGATTTTGGAGGAGCTATAGGAACGAACTCACTTTTTGGACAATTCGCATGGATTGAAAATAAATTGTCACCCAAGGAGATTCGGAAGAACCAACCTCGGTATCCTCTTCAGCTTCACGCATCTATATGCCTAAAAATCCTCCAAAGATACCAATGTATCCATACTTGGCAGCGATTTTAATTGAGATCAACCCTAAACATGTAGGGTTAGAAGCTTTTCCCATTGAGCCTATTCTTGTATACATTTTTCAGCTTCACACAGCCAGATGCGTAAAAATTCTCCAAAAATACCAATGTTTCCATAAGCAATTTATAAGTATCATAAGCATATTCATAATATATACTCTTTTTGTGCAACAGTAATAACCAAGACCTTCACTAACTTGCGCACCCAGATGAAGCAGGAGCTTCCTGAAAGGCCCCTACCCACCTAGAAAACAATAACCCACCTACCTGCAATATCTCCTCAATTCGCAACAGGCCCAGCACCTCCAAACCTGCAGTCACCTTACAATATGCGTAACCCTACCCTTTACTCACTTTAGCATAATAATTTAGTTTAAATTACTATTGCACTTCACAATAATAAACAAGCATTTTTATCTCTGTCACATAGGGTGCTCAACACTTCTTGAATGCACTTCAATAGCTCCTCCAGTGCCAAGAAACAATACCCCCACTTTCTTATGTACAATACCCCCACTTCATTATGCTCTTCAACTTCACAACATTCTCTGCCATCCAAAATTTAATCATCTCTTGCGAGTGTTCACTACTCTTCTACTCAACAAGAATACATCGGTATTCAATCAACAAGAGCATTATCCAATTCAAATCTAGAAGTATTTTCTGTAACTTTTGACATTGTAACCATATGAAGGTAATTACTGGTGACAAAATCTATTTTCAACATTAGATAAAACTAAATCAATTAAAGATAAAGATAAAGTACTATTTCAGAAGTTTCACTTTAAATTTTTTTGCTTTTACATAATTTTATTTCTTTTATAGGAAAACACATTATTTTAATTTTTATGTTCACTTTAACTATACGTAAATATAAAATACATTCTCTTAACCTTTAGGTGCACTTAGATTATTTTAAGTCACTTACAGATTTCAATAGTTGAAAACAATAACTCATTAGAGCTTTTTTCTAAATGGAAAACCAATTAAAATGCTAATCATTTTAACATTGATAAATAAAACGGGCGCCGTGCTCAAGAAATGGATAGCAATGTATTATTAAAAGATGTTGAAGTTAAATAAAAAAGAAAGAACTGGTGGATATTAACAGGTTCCTTCGGAACTGGTTCAAGCTATTTCCCCAATATAGAAGACATGTTTGCATTGATGGAGAGTTCGATCATATTTTAAACATTACAATATTTTATTTCTTTATATTTTAATTATGTCCATATCAATTGGTCAAGATTCGTATTCATAATTTTCTATTTTGTTACCAGGGAAATTTCCCTCCCCGAGCTAGCAGAGCTAATATAGGATCTCAACCTCAAAGGTTTCACGGTATAAACTATTAGCATTCTCCATCTTAATGCTTAGGATTTATTAAGATTATGCACAATTTTCGTAATATAATTCATAGCGTTTTGGTGTAGGTGGGAAACTCAGAGACGCACGATGGTTATGATTGTGAAGGTTTTGGAGATTATGCATGGAGTCATGCAATTGTGTCCTATGAAACTCATAGGATCATGAAAGACAACTGCAATTTTGATAGTAATGACACTTGGAGCAACCAAAACTGTACAGAAAAGGTTAAAGAATTTCTTAAGTAATATAAGCAGAGAGACATGTACAGCCTGTACACGGCTACATGCATTGACAAAAAAAGCACTCCTGCAAATAACTCTGAGGCTAAAAACTTCAAATATTTTACTATATTGGTACATACCTATCTCTCGAACTTTTTTTCACTACTTCATTTGATCTTTAGATTGCCATTTTTAGCTGTAGATCTTAATTGTTTTTCGATGTATTAGCAGAAGCCAATGAAGATGTTAGTTGGATATGATCGTTGTCTTAATCAATTTTTTTTGGTGATTTACTGAAATGCAGTGCTCATATCTTTCAAAACTGGAAAGACTACTGATTTTCTGTACTACCTATCTAAAAAAAACTGATAGCAGCAAGGTTTCACTATGGGTATACAGGCATTTCCATTCTTTTGTGATTATTTTCTTCTTGCATAATACGCTTGTCAACCTTGTACATATAATTAATAGTGTTTGGTGTATCAGCTTAAATTGTTTTCAATCTATTGAACAGTGGAGATACAGACTGTCATGTTCCAATCTTATCAACAAGATATAGTCTAAATTCCCTCGAAATTCTGACTAGAGGCTCCTAGAGACCTTGGTATCCGGATGTGTGAAGCTGAAGAGAATATGGGGTTGGTGCAGTGGGAAAAGCTTCAGGTGGTACATGTTGATGGGTGCTCTGAGTTAGAAGAGAGCTTCCAAGTATGGAAACATTGGTATCTTTGGAGGAGTTTCACGCATTTGGATGTGTGAAGGTGAAGAGCATACGGGGTTGGTGCGGTGGGCAAAGCTTGGGGTGCTAGATTTCGGTGTGTGCTCTAACTTAGAAGAAATTAGAAGAGTTGACGAGTATGGAAACATCGGTATCATTGGAGGAGTTTCACGCATCTGGTTGTGCCAAGCTGTGAAAAGGATACAGGGTTTCGTGCAGTGGGTAGAGCTTCGGTTGCTATATGTTATCGGGTGCCCTAAGTTAGAAGAGCTGCCATGTATGTAAACATAGGTATATTTGGAGGAGTTTCGCTCAATTGGATGTGTAAAGCTGAAGAGAATAGGGGGCTTGATGTGGTGGGCAACGTTTCAGCAGCTATATGTTGATAGGTGCTTAGTTAAAATTACTCGTATTTTAGCCCAACTAAATTAATCAGATCTTCTCCGAGGGTGGATGGCTCTTTAGAACCTTTTACTTTCAAGCAATTCAATAAATAAGCTTACTACAGTTGGTGGAAACTGGGTGATGGTACAAGTATCGGGTGAAAAACGTATTGATTCGAGGCTGGAACCAAGAAGGCTATCTTGCTATCTTATAACAAACCAACTACCAGCTATAACGATGGATAATTCTGAAGCCTGAAGAAAAAGCAACTGAAGAGATTTTCACTCAATGCCATTAATTAGGCACAGAAGAAACACAAGTGCCACAATTTTGGTTTAATCATGGAAGAAGTATGTAGGAGCAATCCAATCCGGTGCTGGTTGAGGTTCAATTGCCTCTATGATAGCTCTGAAAAATAAAGTTACTTGGTCCTAACGCTTTAAGAGGAGGGCGGGTCAAGGTAGATCTACTGAGTGGGATTCTATGCCCAGGGTATCAATGTATATATATGAAGGCATGAGTGAATGCTTCCCTATCGATTGGGAAAAGTATGGCATCTTAAAGCACGATAATTCCCTTTTTAAGCTAGGTGTTTTAAACGATTGAAGCTGTTATAGCTCACCGGAGTCCGACCACCTCACCAGTTTCCTGAGAGTCTAATCCGCTTTAGGGAAGGCAAAGAGAAGAGACAAGTAAATCAATCACAATCAAGATTTGTAAAGCAAGGGTCTTCAATTGCTTCTTTACTTCATATACTGCTATGATGGACTATTATATAGCTAAAAGTTTGGCAATGGAAACTCAATAGTTCCAACTTTGTACTCAAAATTCTGGCCATTTCAAGTTATTTAATAATTGTTATTTTTTTATCAATGTGCTTTGCATATGATAACATGGCTCAATGTATTCTGGTGGGAACCATAATCAATATTCTCATTCGGTGAATCGATCAGGTCTAGAGATCAGCAATTGTCTCAGCTGGAGTGTCCTTAATGCAGGCTTCCCGAGACAACATTGTGGAAGTGATGAAGACCTTGGAGATAATGATAAAAAATTATAGAGCTGGAGAAATCCATGAGGTGTTTAGAATCCAATGTGATGTTGCTCCCTCTCCGTCTCAATATTTGTTGTCTTTAAAGAGTTGCGCACTGAAGACAATTGATGAATTACACACAGCTCACAGATTTTTCCAGAAGGTGTAATGGTGGATAGATAAAAGAAAGTGTGGGGGAAGAAAAGAAGGCATAATGTCATTAGCTTCTTTAGTTTCTATAAAGGAGATAGATAGGCACTTGATTCTATTTATAGTAGTGAGTCTATGCTCCAGGGATTTTATAAACCCGTATGCAACATATATGAAGTGAGGGCAGTGAGTCAATGTACAGGTGGGTAACTGTGAGGCCCCTGCTCCAGATTGATATTGAGATACAACATCGTCAGGGGTTTAAGTGAAAGCAAAGCTAGGAGCAGATCGATAAGTCTAAATGCCCCTCGGGTGCCTTTTGTAAACGGGTAATTACATGAAGCCTGAAGTAAAAACAATGGAAGAGATTTTCACTTAATGCCATTAATTAGGCAAAGAAGAAACACAAGTGCCACAATTTTGATTTAATCTTGGAAGAATTATGTAGGATATGTACCTTTTTAATAATATCCCTCTCAATCACATATTTAGAGAAAGGAACTGGACTGCACATGGTCCCTCGAAAGGATTACAGTTAGCCAAAGGGAAGTGGACGTCATAGTTGAAATGAGTGGTGTCTCTTCGGACTCTTTGCACCATCCTTGTATTATGGTTACGAGAAATTAATAAGTTTTTTATTTGACACTTGTTTTTTAGAAGGCTTATTGAACATCTCTCTGTAACAGTTTTGTGCAAGGCCTATTGAAGATTTGTCCATAACAGTTTTGGACTACGATATATAGGTGATAGATTTTGGCTTCATTTCATATAGGAGAGACAGATGAAGTTCCAACACAGTACGATGAAGAAGAATCTGGCATAAGCAGCCCCAGTGGCTACTATCTTTTCTCTGTTTTTTTTGCAATTTACAATCTACATAGGTTTGGATCTCAAACTTATAAGTGATAGTTTCTAGTTATGGTTGACATTTACGAGAACTACTATCAGCCTTCTTATTGGAATTTTCCTATACATAGGATTATTGGGATCCTTTTTTACAAAGATATACATTTGATATTTTTCAAATTTATGAAGGTTCAGATCTTTTGATCATTTATGATGTGTAGAGATTTTTATTTTTTATTTTTTAGATATACTAACTTCTTATAGTCTATATAAGACAAGTATGTTTTTAGAATTATATTTAATTTTTGAGATTTTTGAAATATAAATATTAATTATTAAGTTTTTTTAATGAACAAGAGGGTACAATTCCTTTTGGAAACAAAACTCTTGCTATATAATAAACACAGGTCTTTTTTTCTAGTATTTGAATTTTTTTAATCTAATTTGCCACAATGTTTTCTTGTTATTGTAAATGCGACTCTTGTTTTAATGATAGGTTAAAACCAAATAAACTATAAAAAATGCTACCCATATTTTAGCCTTGTTAATAAGTGAATATATATATATATGATTTATATTTTTAAATTATATATAAGTCAATATATATATATATATATAATATTTATATTTTTAAATTATATATATAATGAATGTGATTCATATTTTTTTTTGTATCATTTATTGTTTTATGGTGTTTTGCACCACTTGTTATTTTATGGTGCTTTGCACCATATACAAGTTTGTTAAAATATATAACAATAATAATAATAATTTTGGTGTTTTGCACCATAAAATATCAATCCACCTAGGAATGGTGTTGGTGGTTTGCACCATAAAATATCAATCCACCTAGGATTGGTTTTGGTGGTTTGCACCATACACCATGAAATGCCACATATTCATTTAACACCAAAATCAACTATTTTACAAACACCACTTTTGCACCATAAATCTTAGCACCACTTGTGTATCCCCACATTATCACCACTTTTGCACCACTATTTGAAAATTGAGGATTTCTCAAATCCTTTACAAATAGTGGTGCTAATGTGAGGCTAGAATGCCCTTTTCCTTGTAGTGTTAATACCAAGATAATAGAGTTTATAAGTAATTTAACACATATGCAATAACAATTGATCTTAAATCTAGCATCTGTGTCACTCTCATATCCAAACCCCATTAAACATTCACAGTGTTTATCAAACCTTTAATAAATTCCATCTTTCAAATCTAGAAATAGGTCATACGGTAATTTTATAAAGAACAATGATATCCATGCCAGCATATAGTCCAGGATTACATAACAATATGCAGCCAGTGATAAAAAAACAAGTTCGCATGGCAGAAACAACTACCGTAGTTGAAGTTGGAAAGTTAGAAAAATAGTTGTTAAAGTTAGAGTCATCGTTATGAGAAAGAGTGACGTATCAAAAAATTCACATCCATGGAAATCAAGCGTGCGTGAGTTATGCAACTCTATCGGCATTAAATGGTTGATGATGATGGGATCTTTTAATTGATTCGATGTATTGTGTCTTGTTATTCAACTATTCATTCGTTTTTTATCGTTTTTGAAATTTATTGTTACGAAGCTTTTGAAATTTGGTGATTGAAAAAATACAAATAAATATGGGTGTGCTTGTTTTCCAGAAACATTTCAATGTTTGTGGTGTTTTCCAGAAACATTTCAATGTTCTACAGGCATAGTGTATCCTGTGAATCGCAGAGAGTCGAGAGGGAATCTGCAGGATTGGCGATGATGGTATGCAAATCTTGGCCATTGACAACACTAACATAATCATGGTTCGCAAATCTTCTGACAACACTGAAAGAGGAGGGCTGAGAGATCATCTTCAAACGCTATTGCAGAGGGGGGAACAGAGCAATGCCTCCTGTAAAAAGGCTCCGTACTATTCAAAGTAAAACTTGGGGAAACAGAGCAATGCCTCCTGTAAAAAGGCTACGTACTATTCAAAGTAAAACTTACATTATAGAAACGGAGATAGATGGGTGAACTAGGAGGAAAAAATTGGTCTTGGCCAAAAGCCTCTGGTGCCTCACCCACACTGCCTTAACGCTGCAGTCACCCGACCCATGCTGCTTGCCAGGCTGCCAGTGCATCGACTGCAGTAGAGGCGGTCTGCACCAAGCTCTGTGTCCCGCTCAATTGTGTGTCGTCAGACTGTTAACAGGTGCATCTAATAAACCGCCGCAAAAAAATGAAATAATTTCTAACCAATACGATGTTATACAATAGTTTAAGAGCATCCAAGATTGAAGGAAAAAAAACAAATGGACAGAAGTGCACAATAACAAATGGACCGAAATGGTAACAAATACTAAAATCCCCTTTCCCAAGTGTTATTAGTTATAGGTACTAGCACTCTAACAAGAATGCACTGATGGCCAACATGCAATCAAACTTCGACCTCGGACGCTAGCCTCTCGAAGCCAAGGTGCCCGTCAAATCCAAGGCACATTTCACATATCTATGCAAAATTAAATAAATCTGCAACCCCCGCAGCAGGGAATTCTGAAACTCCTGCAGGAGACTCATGCACATTTAAACAATAATAAATAGAAGCGATGCGTTGTAGGATAAGGGACAAGTGTACTTTTGCTGGTTAGCATTTAAAGCACACCAGCAAGTCTGGCACTCATGACGTATTCACACGTCGCCCCCTTTTGGGAAGGGAAAATCAAGGTCATGTTGTCCAGTCCAATGGAATGTAAAATAATTACACTTTTGAAAATACTTTTTATTAAATAAATTAAAAGACAAATATTTTAACTATACTTTTAAAAAAAATTGTATTGTACCGACAAATTAATCCTACCTTAAGGATCCATCTAGGATCCCCTTCTGGGACATAATAATTATTTATGAGAGTGGAATCTTTCATATTCCATAGGCTTATTGATTTTTTGGTTTTATTACATGCATTAATTTAAACCAAAAGCATTAATCTAAAGAGTAATTATTCTCAACACGTTTTTTTATGTGTTTTAGCATTCAAGTTTGGTAAAATTTTGACAAAATGCATTCAAGTTTGAATTTTCCAATTTGATCTAGGGATTAAATCCACGTCAAAGTGCTAAAATATTCAATCCCGTGACTAATTGAAATATCTACCATGGGATGGTCACATCGTTAATTCAAGTGCACACTCGTTTGGATGTTTCTGAAAGAAAGAAATCATAAAGGCATTTGGCTCTAGGGTTTTTGGTTATGGGTTGTTTGGAGTTTTAACTCGAGGGTAATTGGAAGTGTTTATAGTGCTTTTGTTTAGAACCAAGTTGTTATGACCAAAGATTTTGTGTTTTTGTTGTTTTTTTGTTATTGGGGCTTATTGTTCTGGATGAACTGGTTCCTTGATTAGTGGGTTTCTTTGACGACCTCACTGTCTTGTCCATTTGTGTTTCCTACACTTTTCTTACGATGTCTACTGACTATTTGATGTAACTTTGTCTGAAAGCTAACAATATGGTTTCCCCAAGTGGTCGGGAGACATCAACGAACTCCCCTCGAAGTTGATGTTTCAATACCTTTCTGTTTTCTTTGAGGGACCCTCCCTTCTTTTCCCCTTTGTTGGAAAACCTTGCCATAGTTTCAAGCGATGGAAAGAACCAGGGAGACTCTCTAGGTTATCATGTTCCACCTTATTTTTCAGTGAACAAGGCCACACTATTGGAGGGATTACAAGCACAGGAGGAACGGATTTGGCTCCTCGGCCCTAGGAACCAACTGTTCACCTTCCCTAGAGGGTGTTACTGACTCTTTACTAAAAAATCATGCGGTAGAAACCCCCTCATAGAAATCTTCAAATAAGAGTGTAAAGTGTAAGGAAAACCATCTTAATCTTTCCCTAGGTGCCAATGTGCCCATGTTTGAAGTGGTTTTGTTCTCTGAGCTTGCACTTGTGGGTCGTTTTGGGGGTAGGAATATGACTATGCATACCTATTGTGACTGGGTGACCGCTACCTGGACCCCTTTTATTGGTTATGCCCCTAGATTTTTCTCCCTTTCCAAAGGATAGCTGGGAGTCTCTGTTCAAAAAACTAAGGATTTTCATAAGATTCTAACAGGGATATGGAAATGGGAACCTACGATTATCAATCTCCAAATATGGAAACCCTTATTTGATGCACGGCGCAAGAATATTTCTACCCAATTCATTTGGGTGAAGTCAATGGGATTACCAATTGAGCTATGGAATCCTACAGTTTTCAGGAAAATTGGAGAGGCTCTTGGGATTTTATGAGAAAAGGACTATAATTTTCTCGAAACAAGTATTATAAATTATGCTAAAATCCTGGTTGATATTGATACCCAAGAGGGAATTTTTGAGTAGCTAGCTATCTTGGTCGATGACTTGGATCATATTCATCCCCTTGGATACGTGGGTATTCCATTAAGGTGTAAATCACACTTATGGATATCTTCTGAGGGACTTCTCCTTCCCATTTAAAAATACCCTTTGGAGGAAAATATATTTTCAGGGAGTTTCAACTAAGCCAATTACTTCTCCACACATGGACTGACCTTTGAATCCATCCTTGGCAGTCATTGTCCCACTGACTGGAGATGATAAAGATTATGACTACTAAGAGGTAGTACCAATCTTGGGGACAAACCTCACTCTTGAAGACAATCCTACACAAAGGGTTTTACAACTATCGAACAAGGTTGATTTCCTTGATGTGTGTGATAACTTGTTCAATTAGAGATTCACTCATATCTTGGGAGATAGAAGGATATGGACCATGTTCTCTAGACAATAGCATAACCCGACCATAGTCCTACAATTTCAGACAAATTGTTTGGATAGCGATTTCATGGTTAAGGACATTAATCCTCCAAAGGTATTTTCCCTCTTTGATATAAATGGTCCTTATTTATTTTATGTTACTTCTTTTGTTTTTTTCATTTGGGAGGTTGGATATGCTTTTAGTCAAGGACCGTCTCCGAGTAGGGGGATCTATGACTATTGGAGGGTTTGAGAACTTTGAAAGAGACTAGTACCCTATTCTATTGAGGAGAAGTATTGATTCTATGTTGGGTCATGGGATGGACATAGACCTTCCAAGAAACAACCTAGCGATTCTATTTTCCTTGAACTCTATATTACCCTCCATAGGTATTACTGTATCGAACTCCCAGTATTCTCCTCCTATATTTGAGAAGGATGTGTCTATAGACCAAATTGGGCCCTCAATAATCTCCTCTCTCACCATCCCAGATTCCCATCCTCTTTTTTTGTTGATTTTCCCTCCCTTGTGCCTCTCCAAAGGAAAGTTGGCAATATGGGTGATGATAGGTCGAATCAGGATTCTGGCCCCGTGACACCTTCCACTCTTGCACACAAGGGATCATTTACAAATCCAAGGGGACACAATTATTTCCTTAGATCCTGCAAAGGTTTCATTGTATATGAGTGAGCCTGACTCAGGGGAAGGACTCTTTCCATCTAACCGTCCTAACTCTCTGAGACTCTGAGGAATGGTTTATGTCATGGTCATCTAGGGATCAAGCACTTCTGGATATACAAGCATGCCACCAAAAAACCATCAAGGGGACACTAAGAGAAAGAGTTACCAGAAATATTGGGGTGCCCCCATGATATTTTTGTCCTTGAATTGCAGATATTGTCAGGAGGTCTAATCGTTGTTTGGCACTCTAGATATTGTCTTTGCACATATAGTTCGTCCTTTCAGTCTAGTTTGGGTACTTGTATTTTCCTTAGAGAGTTTGGACAAGCTAAAACCTTCATTAATATATATGACCTATTGGGAACGAAATTTTATATTTGTACTACTAACTGATGATAAGTTGATTGTTGGGGGATATCTGAATTTTCCTATTGGGTAGGCTGAATCTTGGGGTCTCTCTTCACACAAGGATGACCTCTCGGATTACTTCATTAGGATATTGGAGGACCTATATCTATTTGATATCTCCCTAGTGAATATCAAACCTACTTGGCACAATATGAGAAATTGACCTAACATGGTAGCAAAAAGGTTTGACAGATTTCTAGTAAATGAGGGTATTACAGAAGCTTCAGTGAGCCTTAAACAATGGATTGGTGAAGGGGGGGAATCTGACCACTTCCCCATAATTTTATAATCAAATTCCAATAGAGACAGTCATCCCAACCCCTTCAAATTATTATTTACATGGCTGGAAGAGGAAAACTACTATACAATGGTGAAAAATCTCTAGAGATCCTTTGATGGAAATAACCTGATCTTGGCAATATTACAGTTTCACTACAGCTTACAAAGAATCAAGGAATGTACTATTATATCGGATGCAGAGAGAATGAGAGTTATGTAAGCATATCTTTGTAGAATTGAATCCACCTTAGATTCTTTTCATAGAAATCATCTAGAGGGTTTCTCCTCTAATGAACAAAAAGATGAGATTATAGGTTTAGAAATCCATCGGAGGAAAATTTTAGAGGTGAATGAATTCATGTGGAGACTCAAAATCTGTGCTATATGAATACAAAAGGGAGATGATAATACAAATTATTTTCATAATCATATGAAACATAGGAATAATACAAATTCTCTTTGGCATATGAATGAGGAAGATGTTACACAGGTGGCAGGATTTAGAGGGTTGGATACTACTAAGGCCAATCATTTTAATAGATTGTTCAGTGAGGAAAAAAATGAAAATATAGCACATATCATGCACACTATTGTCTGCTTTCTTGAATATGTCTCCAAAGAGAAGAAAATATCCATCATGCAAAGGGTTGATATTGAAGAATTAAGAGAATTAGTGAGGATTATGCAAAAGGACAAGAGCCCCGACCTAGATGGCTTCCCCATGGAATTTTTCATAAGGTTCATGGATTTGGTTGAAAATGATCTCCTTGTTGTCATTGATGAGTATAGACACAATGGTCACATTTTGGCTGTGTTTAACACTACTTTCATCACTTTGATTCCTAAATATGATAATCCAACTACAATGGAAGATTACAGACAAATCTCGTTATGCAATTGTATATACAAATTGATAGCAAAGGTCATAGCAAAGAGGATCAAAGGTATTTTGTCACATTTAGTTTCAAAAGAACAATTTGCTAGTTTGGAAGGGAGACACATACAAGATACAATTGGCACTACTCAAGAAGTCACACATTCTGCAAAGATTAAGTACAAACCCACTATCATACTAAAATTCAATCTAACAAAATCATATGACCGTGCAAACTAGATGTATATTAGACTCGTGCTACTACAAGATGGCTTCCTACTTCATTTTGTTAACTGGACTCTATCATGTGTGCAAACAGTTTCTTTTGTTTTCCTCATAAACGACTCTGCTTCTGAATTCTTCAAACCTGGTAGAGGGTTAAGGAAGGGATGCTCCCTAACCCCTTTTTTATTTATTGTGGTTATGGAGGGTCTAAGAAATATAATCCTACGTGCAAAGCAAAATGGAGTTTTCAAGGGGATTAAGATTAGGGGCCACATTCATGTACCTCATTTACTTTTCATCCACGATATTACGATCTTCTCTAATGGGTCCAAGAGAGAAATTATTTAGTTGAAAATACTTTTAAATCTCTTTGCAGATGCCATTGGCACGATTTATAATATCATAAAATCATTAGTTTTTTATATGAATCTTGGTCAAGATGAACCATATTGGATTAGTGAACAATTTGAATTCATTGAGGTAGACTTGCAGTTGGGCTTGAAAGACACGGGATTCCTATTAAAACCCAATGACTATCTAAAGAAAGACTGGAGTTGGTTCACAGGGAATATTAAAAGTAGAATACATCTCTAGTGTAACAAATAACTATCCAGGGGTTGAAGGATTATCATGATGAAATATGTTCTTGAGGCGATTCTTGTTTTATAGATCTCTTTGGCACACATCCCAGTGGGAATTATTTAAAAAATAAGGAGGATTTCTTACAATTTTCTATGGAAAGGTAACATTGAGGAAAAATATTTCCATTGGGTGTCTTGAGAGAAGATATCCATCCCCAAGGAACTAGGTGGTTGGGGGCTAAAACACCCAACACATTTTGCAAAGGTGCTCACAACAAAAGGAGTTTGGAGGATTATTAAAGGACAAGGTTTGTGGATACGTGTTGTACAACAAAAATACATACATCTAATGATTATGGAGGAGTGGATTAGATCAAATTCAAATTCTACCAGGAACGTTTCTATAATGTGGAAAGCCATCATACATGCTTTTGATGTTATTGGTGATTGGCTCATATGGAATGTGGGATAAGGTAATAGAGTGAGGATTGGACATGATCCTTGGGTGAGTTGTTCTGGAGATGATAGGATCCCTAATATTATAGTCGAGGACTTAAGAGATCACATATTGTAACATCCCGTAAAATACCGAAAAATTTAAAATTTTTAAATAGCATATAATTAATGAATTTGTTAATGCGGAACATATAAAAATAGTTTAAATCTCTTAACTAAGATAATTAATAAGATGACACGTCGAATGTCTCATAATAAAAATATGATGTATTTGTATTTGCTATTTCTGATTTAAATGGATGCTAATCTCTTTAACGAAAGACATTTTATAAATATAACACAAGATTACAAGTTCCAGATTTGTTTAAGTTCTAAAAGTAATTATATGCTGTACACAGGTTTATATTATTATGATGTTCTTGATGATGTGCTGACAGTTTGTTTGTATGATGACAAAGGGGTCCTACGAGGTACCTTGGTGTTTACTTAGCTATGTTTAGCTAAGGCATTTGAATCATGTTTCCATGTGCAGAACGCAGGTAAGAAATGCTATGACAAACAAGTGTTAATAGTACATGTGTCTTTCAATTCATCGTCAATGTAATATGAAAATACTAAGTACTTCCTTACGAAACAAGTTACTGGAGGTATGGATATTTTGGTTCCAATTTCTAGTTTACGTGCTGGCTTACAAACTCTTCAGTGTTATTAAATCATGTCGTCAATTTGTTTTTACAATGCTATATTTATTATCTATGAAAAATCATCTTCATATGACTATTGTCATTAATATCAAAAGCAGTGATACCAATGTCCGTTTGTAATTCTATTAGAAATATTGTGGAAACAGTGTTTATACTATTTCAAATGAAACTATCGTTATATTTTTACATTAATAAAATCTTGAAACTATATCTATAATCTCATGTTTATCATTTGATTTAACACTACATAGTTAATATAGGAAATATATAGTGACTAGTGCTTGTGCTATGAACTTAGCATTAGAGTGTGTATCAACACCACTTAAACTATACCTATGGTATCACATTTATCATTAGAATTTGCAATACATGGTTAATATATGAAATATATTGTGAATATGGTGCGTATGCTATGAATTAACATTATATTGTGCATGTAAACTATACCTATAGTCTTAGTCATCTCAAATGATTTGGCAATATATATAGCTAATACATGAAACCATATAAACTTTACCTTATGTGACTTTACATATACTATAGGCATGAAATATAAATAATCTACCCTAACTGTGCATTTTCGCACTATACAATAGCATGTGATATTATTATTGTCACGATGCCTGAAACAAATCTTTGAAACTATATAAAATGTACACTATGGATCTAATATTGCAATGATTTCGATTGATGACAGGGTATTAAAGTTCGTACTTGGCATGCTTTCCAAACTAGCGTTGACAGGTCCTAGCATTAACATCGTTCAACTTGTTAAGTGAAGTGGAAGCTTATTTGGATGGTTTCCACATGATTGAGTTTGCAATAAGCACCAAATAATGCTGAGCTATGCCATGCACTAGCTCTCGGTCTGCTGACTTGGCGACTTGGCAGATGAAGTAATCAATGTGTATTGATTGCTATGATTGCTCAAATATCAACGTGCTCGACTGGCAGCTAATCCACCGTTGATCTCTACAAGATATAGGGCTTGGAAGAAACCCTAGTCTTTCGTTGGTAAGTAATGCGATATGGTTTTCCTGGTCTTCATTGTTGCATTTTGTGGTAAGGTAGAAGAGCCGACTGTGTTGCTACAAT
This sequence comes from Larix kaempferi, assembly GCA_027924585.1. Lineage (NCBI taxonomy): Eukaryota > Viridiplantae > Streptophyta > Pinopsida > Pinales > Pinaceae > Larix > Larix kaempferi. Next base: position 1,692,032 of record BSBM01001010.1, read on the forward strand.
GTAGGGTTTAGAGTTTTCTGTGAGGAGGACTCCTTCCTCGGTTTCGAACCTTGGACCTGTGAGAGATAGTTTAAATGTTACAGGCTTTAAGATCTTGTGCAATTAAGCCACGATACATCCATTACAGTGGTGAGGAGGCTCTATTGTCAATTTGTTAAGTGTAATTTGAAATGGGGTTCGATTCTCCAATTTATGAAATGGTCTTCTGAGTTTTGAACTCGTGTTGCTGAAATGCCATCAGGCTTCGTCGTTATGCTGGTGTGGGGTGTCTAAGTTCAGGAGCTTGAATGTTAAAGGTGAGTTTTCAACGATAAACAATCATACAGTAATACTTAATTTTATATCTAAGTTTCTTGTCTTTAACCTTTCCGAACTGTAACTGGAAGGTACCCACTTCGTTGGAGTATTTCTATGCGCAAGACTTGAAATGGGGATGCTGCAACTACCTAGTAAGCCTCGGTGGTTCTTGAACCTTGTAGGTTCCTTTGGCATGGTTTTAGCTGATGAATGTGATGTACCGAGAGTTGGAAATACATGACCATGTTCGGAGTAATGGCCGAGTGTTAAGTTTTAATGTTTTAATTTGATTAATACTGTAAAGAGGATAAACCCTCAGTGTTTAAGTTGCTATTCGGCTCTGCTATGCTTGGCTGCATCGTTTGAAAAAGACTTTGAACTTGTGTTTGTACTGTTGTTTGTTAAGGATAAAACCTTGTGTAGTTTTGGAACCTTGAACTTGTTTTAGTGATTCTGGTTGATAAGGGATAGACCCTTTGTAAAGTTGGAACCTAGAAAGTTCCACAATGTAAACTCTGTCAAAATTTGGTTATTCTGTTGAATGTGAAACCAAGAGCCGAGGGTTCACTTGCACTTGTAAGACAATGGCTCGTTTTGTATTTAAATGTTTTGTTTAAAATCATGGCTGAGAATCGTTTATATAACTGTTGGCTTGGTTTCGAACAACAATAGTTGTCTCTGGCTAAGAGTTATGGTTTGCATAGTTGTTGATAGATAGTCCCTGTACTTCGTTATCGTTTTTGGAACTCAAGTTTAAAATAACGATTTGGTAAAGTTTGGTCTTTGTATGTTTTGAAATGGCAATGCCATAAGGTTCAATCTTGTTTCAATGAGTGAAAGAAACCCTACCCTGTAGGTTTTGTTGGCAACCATGCTTGTACTACTGTGATGAATCTACAATAATTAATTAATGCAATACACGAGATATTTGAAATAATAGAACTCAGAATCACTTTTATATTGATCACGGGCCACTTCGAGGGGGTAACCTCCTTTGAGCAAGCTCAATACAATTAACTTCACGGTGCCTTCATAGGCCTCAACACACACTTATATACTAAGTCTAGGCGCCAATACCATGGGTCAATACTATGTGTCAATACAAACCATGGGCTAAGTCTAGGCGCCAATACTATGAGTCAAAACCATGGGACATATAATACTATGGGACGACTTACAAAGCATATGCATCCAATACTATGGGTCAATACTATGGGCTAATATAAACTATGGATCAACAAATACTACGGGACGACTTACAAAGAATATGCATCCAACAACAATATACTAACAAAGTAAAGACATGGGTTCCTAACATCCCCTCTCCCTTAGAAAAAGCTTTGTCTTCAAAGCTTTAGATGTGGAAATTGATGCAGAATCTGAAGGAGTGGGTCCCCTGTAGCAACCTCGGGTTGCATTCCGAGCCACTGGCGCCTTTGGAGTTTCAGGGAGGATTGCATGGAAGGATGTAGACGAAGAACCATATCAACGATGTGAAAAGTGCGCTCAGAACAGTGTTGATCGGCTTGTTGTTTCAGTTGAATTCTTTCCATGTGAAAATTGTCTTGCAGAATGAGAAGAAGTTGATCAAGGTTTCGAAGAATTGAGTCAATTACCTGAACTGGGGAGCTGCTGAAGGTGTATGGAAGAAGAACTAGTGGTGCCTGTCCAGAGACTGCTTCATATGGTGTCCTTTGAGATGTGGTACTATACCACTGGAGTGCTTCTAGGAAATCCATAGAAATAGTTGTCCAGATCTGTGGAGGGATGGGAAAGGGTTCGAGCAGTCCCAAAAGGAGGGTCGTTTCACCCTTGTTGACCTGGAAAGTATCACAGTCAACCACCATCCGTTGAATGTTCATTTTGAGTCCCTGCCAAAAGAAGTTACATTGTTCCTGGTCATACGTTTTGAGGAACCCAGAGTGCCCTACTGATGAAGAAGCATGGAGTTCATAGAAGAGATAGCCCCGTTGAACAGATTGCAACCAATTTGGAACAAGCAGAGAAATAGCTGTAAGAGAAACTAGGTCATCAAATATGCGAGGAGAAGCATCTTCCACCATATTGTCCTTACCCTTCTGGTAAGTGGTCGCATAGTCATAGCCCATGAGTTGGATAACCCATTTCATGTGTGTTGGGGAGGAGACCCGTCGTTCCAGGAAAGTTTCCAGACTCTGGAGATCAGTCTTGATGCAGAAATAATTCCCCAATAGGAATGGCTGCCACTTCTGTACTGTATGCAAAATAGTCATCATTTCCTGCTGAGAGGTAGATGCGGCTAAATTTTTACCAGAAAGGTCTCTTGAAGAAAACAAGCTCATTGGTTTAGCAAAGACACCTGCGTATCTATCCAAGGAAGTAGTGGAGACTGTTGATGGGTGCATCTGAATGGAATGGAACTGAGTGATGACACCATGTGAATTCTTCTTAAGTATTTTTTTCAGGCGATGTGAACTGATGATGCAGAGAGACCCTGGTTGTAAGCCCATAAATTTGTGTTGTGCCCCATTGATTGAAAACTGCATCCAAAGTTCAGCAAAATCCCATAAGATGGGGCCAAGTGTGCATAACCATTGAATGCCCAAAACCACATCACATCCGCCTAAGGACAAGGAAAACATGTGAGAGCACAGGTTATAATCTTCCATAGAGATACGCACATTGTGACACTTCCCCTTGCAAGGTAAGGTGCCCCCATTGGAAACCATGACTTCAAAATTGGAGCAAGGATGGACAAAACAATCAGGCTGTTTGGCAATCCGAGGATCAATGAAGTTATGAGTGCTACCAGAATCAATGAGTATGGTAAGAGGGAGCTTCTTGAAGTATCCCCTAACTCGCATTGTTTTTGGGGTGGTGACGCCAGTTATAGCATGGAGAGAGATCTCGGGTGGGTCGTCCTGAGATGGGGTGTCAACAGGCGGGCGTTGAATGTCGACCTGATCATCTACTGTATCTGGAGCTTCTTCATCAAGTTCTGAGGCAGGCGGAGAATCCACATCCAAGAGATAGAGCTTTTGTTGAACACATCTATGTCCCCGAGTGAATTTCTCATCACAATTATAAGAAAGCCCTTTTTCTCAGCGTGCCTGCATCTCTATTTCAGACAATTGCTTGATAGGAGTTGGTAGAGGAGCAGGCGTGATGGGAGGTCGTTGGGAACCCATATTTCTAAAGGGAACAAAGGTGGGTTTGGAGCGTTGTTGAGCTGCGATCTTGTCCTCGACCAGCTTAGCCAACCCTAGGACTTCCATCATTGTGTTGGGACAAAACATTTTGACCTCTAAGCAGATTTCATCCTTGAGACCACTGATAAAACAACTCCTGTAGAATTCATCAAACAATCCTTCTGTGTGATTGGCTAGTTTCTCAAATTCCGTCTGATACTCTCTCACTGTGCCAGTTTGGTGAAGTTTAGTGAGTGCTCCTATGAAGTATTCAAAAGCACTAGGACCAAATCGTGGCAAAAGGAGTTGGCAAAAATCTGTCCAGTTTGGCTCGGGATGAGCTTTGATGTACCAACGGTACCATTGAAGGGCTTCCTATTCCAAATGAAAGGAAGCAAGTGGAACTTTCTGGACATCAAAAGTATTATGCAGACTGAAATATTGTTCTGCTCGGTATATCCATCCAGTCGGATTAGTACCATTAAAGCGAGGAAAATCAAGCTTCGGCCCACGAAAATTGCTGGAAGAAGAGAACCCGGTGGATGCAAAAGATTCTGGCTATCGGTTATTGTTCATGGCTGAATGCTGAAGATGGAGGATGAGAAATTTTTCATCCAGATCTTGGAGTTTGGTTTGGATGGCTGCAAGTGCTTCCTCCATGGTGTTTGCTCCTGTGCGAGTGACAACCATAATCAGTTATTTTTTTTATTTTTTTTTGTGGGGGGCGAATGGATAGAAAAACACAAACACAAGCTTATTTAGTAAGGGAAAATTTGGATTTGGGAAAAACTTGGATGGGTAATTGGGGTTTGACTAGGTTTTCGACACTTTCTGAGGGACAGGGAAGCAAAAAATGGGGATTTCAGAAGCGGGAACTCTATGGTAAAATTTGAAGGCAATCGGGTGAAAATTGAAGAAGTTATGGCAAACCCTAAAAATAGACAAATGTGGGATTTATGGTCTTGGGAAGTGGAATTTGGGATAGGGTCTTCAGGAATGAAATATGCAGAATGGAATTGTAGGGATGTCAGTGAATTTTCAGGTAAAACGGAGTTGAAACAAGGGAGATATGGCCGAAAAACAGATTTTTTTTTTCTTCCAGAAATGGATCGGGAACAACGGCGCAGAAGGGATCTACAACAGCGCAGAAATGATTGAAAACGGATGGATCTGAAACGGCGACTGGATCTGGAACGACTTTCAGAATAGATCTGAAATGGCTGGATCTGGAGCGAAAGTGATCAACAACAGTTCAGCTAAAAATAGATATGGACCCCAGGTATGTGCGGCTTCCTATCGGTTCAAGGGATTCACTCGGCCACCAATGCTGTCTGTCGGCTTGCGTATTGGGGCAGTACCCCTCACTCCACGGCTCAGGTAAAACTGATAACCGCTTTGCCACAAATGACAGCTCTTGGTTTACCTCACGGGTGAGAACTAGTCAATCAGGTAGGGGTCGTTGCCCTTTTCACTGGCAGGTCCTCTCAATGGGCCAGCTACTTTGGGGTTTCTGTGGTACTCCTCACAATGAGTTTTAGGGCTTATGCCCAAGTACTTCCCACAGTTAAGCGGATAGGGGTTATCCCCAGATCCGAACTTGCAATAGATGCGAAAAAAAAATTTGGCAGAAATTCCACCCAACGAGCCCAAGAAAGTGCTCTGATACTAGATGTGATGAATCTGCAATAATTAATTAATGCAATACATGAGATATTAGAAATAATAGAACTCAGAACACTTTTATATTGATCACGGGCCACTTCGAGGGGGCAACCTCCTTTGAGCAAGCTCAATACAATTAACTTCACGGTGTCTTCATAGGCCTCAACACACACTTATATACTAAGTCTAGGCGCCAATACCATGGGTCAATACTATGTGTCAATACAAACCATGGGCTAAGTCTAGGCACCAATACTATGAGTCAAAACCATGGGACATATAATACTATGGGACGACTTACAAAGCATATGCATCCAATACTATGGGTCAATACTATGGGCTAATATAAACTATGGATCAACAAATACTACGGGACGACTTACAAAGCATATGCGTCCAACAACAATATACTAACAAAGTAAAGACATGGGTTCCTAACAACTGCGAATTCAATCCCGAGAACTGGGTCTTGACTTATGCATGTAAGTGTTTCGACACTGTGTATGTTTTCTTGCTAGGGTGGTAAGCTATTTGTTAGATATTGTTACTAAAATCATACTTTCTGCTAAGTGATATTTAGTGTCTTGTTGGTAATCTCGACATGAATAAAAGATGGTATGGTTATATAAAATGTTGGCTAGGGTTTGGATAAACATGTCTGTTATAACTTCAGAGATATTAACAGTGTTTTCCATGAATGGCTTGATATCAAGTTTATTGAACTGTGTCCTAAATAAATGTTTAGAATCTAGGGTTTGTGATAACATAGGGTTTTGATTCTATAGTGAAAGTATTTATATCTAATGATTGAAAACTATATTAAATTTAGATGTGATATTTAGTGATCATGTTTAATTATTATTTGTAAGTAATACTCTGTATAGAGAATAGTTTTGTAGCTGCTATATATTTCTAGAATATAAATGCTTGAAAACATTGAATTTATAATATTGAGATGCATATTGTTACTATCTGGAATAGATAGAATTGAAATGGAAAATATAGATCTGTGCAGAAATAAAATGTGTTTTTCTTTTATTTAAGAAAATAGAGGAAATGCTATACTTCTGTTCATACTATGCTGTACTATTTCCTGCATTTTAACTTAGATTGAAATGATAGAATTTAATTGAAATACTATTGTATTTTATCTATCCATTCAAATGGCATTCTGCCTATCACTCATCCCTATTAATTTTTACTTTTTTGTACTAGAGTACTATATAGATAATAGTATGGGAAAAATATAGAAAAGAATTTAATCATTCATTTAAATTACTTAATCATTCTTGAAACATGTCATCCTTAAATCAAAAAATAAAATAGTTTCTCGTGTATAACTATAATTAATAATTCTACCATGTAGAAAAACATTTAACTATAAACAAAAGTAAGAACAGTAGAACCTGGTTGATTGTAGGAGAAACAAATAGCCCAAGGAACCTGTTCCACCCAACCTATTCCTGAAGACAACCAAGCTACTTGCCTTAGGACCCTCGAGCCTGTTCACTAAACCACCAGGAGGAAGATTCTGTAGAAGCCTTAGTACATCAACTTGCAGTAGAACATAGATTATCCAGTCATAAAGACTTAGCAGTCAAAGAGACCTGCACCAGCTCCTCTGGTTTTCCTTCTCAGAATAACTAGCAGACTCACAATTGCACTTTCACATAGCCTCCCTATTCGAATCTCTCAGTGATCACCTAATACACTTGAGGAATATTTTTGCAGAAAAATATTGTAGGAGCTACCTGCTCAATTCAAATTGCCTTATCTAGGCTGCCTAGGCCTTTTAGTGGTTAACTGTTCATTAATGAGCTACCTGCTCTCTTCCACCCACCTGGGGGATAATGCCACAATTTTAGGGGTAGTTGTCCCATAACCAACAGCTAGAGATGGAGTGAAAATGCTGCCATATGTCCCATGCCTTCTAACAGCTTCTATTCCTCCTAGTGGGTCAGTGAACACTCATTTAATAGTTCCCTTGGGTGTTTGTCTCCTATTTTAATTTATTTAATAATAATAATCAGTAATTACAATCATCCTTGACCAAAATTGGTCATAATTACAAAACTTTGTAATTATAATTTAACATAAAGTATTTTGCAAATAAATAAATATTCTCAAAATTTGGGTAGGTGACACATATACACATTTTTGAACCATATTGTTGATCCACTTACCTCTACCCTGGTCACACCAGATTCGTTGAATGCAGAGGCATTAGGTCTTGTTGAGGAATTTCATGATATATGGGACTATATTTCTGTCTTACGTAGAAGCCATATGAGGATACATGATAGACTTAATGAAATGATCCGGTCTTGAAATATAAATGGAGGAGAGTACACCCCTAGACTGGGATATCTTGTTATTACAGAAGAAGAAGAAATTATGGCGGTCAAATTGGTACTGCTTCTCATTTTATCCAAAGGAATAGATAGGATACAGGTGTTGAATGAATCAAAGTTGATGATTGATTGGCTTCATACGAGAAAACCTCCAAAGAACTACCTTCTAAAACCAATTTATGAGGAATTGGTCCATATAGTTAATATGTTCATATTGTTAAAGTTTACACATGATTATAGGGAGAAGAACATGAGAGCTGATACACTATCCAAAATGGGCCTATAGGTACGTGATGGTGTATGACATATATGGGATTAGAGGGATGACACTCTTGTGGAGCACAATCCTGGACCCCATCCGAGCTAAATATTTTTCTTCAAAAACATAGGCACATGAAGGTTCCAACTCAAATGGGGAAAGAACATACATACTTATAAGTTATCACACAATGAATACTTTCTTTTTTTTGAAGGGGAAAAACATAAGATCTTCCTGAGACTTATCTCTTTCTTATGGAGTTAAAACCAATACACTGGTTTTTTTGACAGGTAATGTAAAACAATCTGAGGGCTCATGTAATGATATTTACAATATTTTGTAAGGCCTTTACAAGCCTCTAAGAAAGGTAGTTGGTTTTATAATACAAAACACCTATATTTTTTTTCCAATGAAAAAAAAATGAAATATCTACTTCATCAACTAGAAGAGATAATTTTTGTAAACCTTAATAAGATTTTGAAAATCAATACGTAGGTGCTTCTCTCCATTATTCTTTCTCACATGTATGAAATTTCAATACCATGAAGAACATCACAAGTTACAACACAAATATGATCTTAGCATTTAATAGATTTCTAAATTATTTGTAGTACCACAAAGTTGATCTTCATATTTAATAAATTTCTAAATTACTTTTAGTTTTTACCTTGCAGTAGGGACTCTTATAATAAGTTTTTCCTTAATGTAATAGTTCGTCCTTGTTTTCAATGAAATATAAATTAATGTTTGTTATTGAATTTGAGTTATGGACAATCACAATATTATAGCCTTATTTGGCCTCATATCTAAGTAGGGGAATCGAACTCGGTTGGTTAGCTAGACATGCAATGTATATTGTGCATGTTAGACACGTGTTGGTGAAACCAATCAAAGCACACCATAGATCTCTTCCCTGCACACCAGAGTGGTATCACTTTGTTCAACAATCTCACCCACTTTTTTCTAATCATTTGTGTAGTGTGTATTAGGTTCAATCCATACATACTATAATCATGCAAAGCTCATCGTCGGGTGGAATAAACTATACGACTTCCCTATACACCAGAGTGGTATCACTTTGTTCAATGATCTCACTCACTTTGTTCTAATCATTTTTGTAGTGTGGAGCAGGTTCATTCCATACATATTGTAATTATGTAGAGCTCATTGTTATGTGGAATAAACTATATGAATGTGAATTGTGTGAAGGCCAGGAAACCTCTTAGAGTAATTGTCGTCTCTACCCCTTCTCATAGGGAATTTTTCAAGTGCTGGTAAATCTCGCATCCATAAAGGTAATATTCTTTTCAACACTTGTATGCTTATTTTTTAATCATAAACTCTATAATGTCATACCCATGAAGAAGACCCATCAGGAATATCACAACACAAAGATGATTTTAGCATCTGATAGATTTCTCATTTATTTTTTAATCATAAACTCTACCACATGATGAATTGATCCTTGTCTCTTCCTTGAAGGCTTTGTTTTGGACTTTAAAGCTATGGTATGGTAAATTATCTTAGTTTCATTTTAAGTCATCATACATTCAATAAAATACAATAGAATGTTGCTTGGGCAATTGGATGTATTGTTGCTTTTCACCTATAGTAAAACACAAGCACAACACATACCAAGGTTGATTATATTGGGACCTTCTTTTGATTTGAGATTGACCAACTTGTATTGACCAACTTGTATTTGTTGGTATCTTGAAATGGCCTTTAAAATTAATTAAACAGCTTTTCTAGAGTTATTATACATTTGATATCTTGTTCTCACATTCATGATCTCAATTTCAGAATCAATTATAGCTTTTACATTTTCATTGCCAATCCATTTTGTGTTATTGAATGCTCTTTAGTTAGTTAAAAACATGAGAATTTGTAGGTATTTCTTGGAAACTCATAAATTATTGATGCTTTTCAACAAACTAGGCTTGAAGAGGAGTTCAATAGTAAACTAATCAACTGATATGTAAAATTTCGTGAATATTCCATCGAAACAATTCATCAAATGGATCTTACAACTTAATTCATTGTGTTATCTTAATTCCATAGAATGAAAAATAAACTAGAACTGAGAGGAAAATAACTAGGAAAAGTATCACATCCACACAAACAACATAAGATATATCCTAGGAAAACCCACTATGATGAAAAAACCAACCATAAGTGAGGATTGTGCCTTGCTCTTTTCTTCTCCAATATGATTCAAATACAATGAAAGTGGTTAGTCACTTTGGAGTTACCTTTGACACGATGGCTTGCACAACTACTATAGTACCTCCTACTTTGTCTATGATGCTATAATATCCAGTCACTTACTATTTCTTAGCTATGGAACTATACAATAAAATCATCAAAATAAAACCCCTTCTCTTCCTAACGGTCTAGTATTTAACATCGCTCGATAGTTGTCTATGGTTATTTTTAGGGCTTCTACATGCCTCAAATCTCATTTAGGGTTAGGATTTTGGAAACTCTAGAATGTTCTTGAAAGTACACACTTGACTATCTCCACATGTGCGGGGAATGAGAGATAACATGGAATCCACTCGGTACTATGGTGGCCAACTGGATATGTCAACTTGTGGGAGGCATAAATTCCACATACATACTCTAATTGAGGTGATTCTTACATGATTGGAAGTATATTAATCCAAAGGTTTGTTTATTAATATATTAATCCAAAGGTTTGTTTATTAATATATTAAGTATTTTAGGTTTGATTTAGTAAGTAAGTGTTAAGCACTTATTTAACTAAACATTTAGTTATATTAAAATCTTTTTAATTTTTAATTTTTAATTTAATTTTCAATTTTTAGAATTCTTAATATATTAATTGATTTTAACAAAGGGGGGAGTAGGTATAAAATGGTAGAATTATTTAAGTTTAAATCAAAAGGTATTAGGTATTATATTAGTGGATGTATAGGATTTAAATAATTTCTTTAATTCATGTAGTTAAATTATTAACTTTATTAAAAAAAATTAAAATTTTTATTATCAAATTTTAAAAATTGTTATTAAAATTGACAAAGGGTTATCCATTAGGGTTCAAAACGTTTTAGAGTTAATATAATGGGGGGTTATTAGGTTAGCTACTTGATCTATGGTTTAGGATGGAAGGAAGCCAACTAGTGCTAACCTCGAGGCCTCCATCCCTATTTAGATTGTTCGGATGTTTGATTAATTCTAAGGCTTCTCTAAACTTTCTTTTGAAATAGTGGTTTTCTTTGGCTAGGATTTTCGTGTCCTATAGACAAATTTGATGTTTGGTTTTGGAACAATGTTCTGCATGAGCCGAGGTACGGATACGTTCATTCCTTATGTCAGCTGCATGTTCTTTTAGTCTGGTGTGGAAGGAACGCCCAGTTTCACCTATATAGCACATTCTGCAAGAACATGGAGTCTTGTAGACACCCCTAAGTTGTTTTGGGTCTATAGGATCCTTTACAGATCTCATTTTTTGTTTAACTGTCTCAAGGGGTTTGTCAATGTCTAAAGATGAGTTTTGATGAACCTGAAGGTGGAAGAGAGCCATAGTTTATCCGTGAAGGAATGAAGCTGCCAAGAAGGTATGCAGTCGATGGCTGCTGTCAATACAGCCTGCAAGCATATGGGTGAAGTTGCGGCCAAGTGATGAGAAGAGTTGCCGGTAGAAAGAGTTGTTGTCTGCCATGTGAAGAGAAGGAGTCGTAGTTGCAAGAGGGAAAGAGACGCGTCTCTCTTCGCTGGTTGACCATGGATGAAACCAAAAGCTCCAGCTTATTCGCCATCTGTTGTTGCCTTTGGTTGTGAGGTGAGGGCTCTGGTTGTGAAGAAGTCCTTCTGAATGGTAGAGCTCCTAAGCACTCAGCATTATATGTTCGATGGGTTGTAGCCCATTGCAGAAGAGGAAGCCCTTGCACTTTAGTGAAGAGCCACTAGCGGAAGAAGTTGATACTGTAGAGTGAAGTTGCATTGTTTTGGTGACTGCCCTTCTTGCAGTCGTCAAGCAGAGAGAAACAGTGACTGATATCATGACAGAAGAATGAATGTTCCCATAGTTTAGTGGTTGAACAACCCTGGGTGTATCCCACGTTCCTATGTGAGTGGACGTGGATGAAACTTTTGAAGGCTATAGCCTGAATAAACTTGTGAAGGACGAGCATAAGCTTAGAGTATTTGCAGTTGTAGCTGTGTTTGATGAAGATGACCAAGTATATTGGTATTGTTTTCTTTCAAAACTGTTAATGATAATAGTGTTATTTTGTTTAAAAAAATTTGCTTTCTTGTATCTTTGCATATCTATGAAATCACGAGCATTTTGGTTATGTAATTTGTTTGAGGTGCATTATCGGTTGTACCCGACACCTCAATGTTTTTGGTCCAAAAGCCTTAGTCATAGGCTGGCCTTAGTCATAGGCTTGTTTCCCCAAGATGTAGTAAGCCCTCTTTTGGAGGCATAGTTGTAGTGCAACAGCACTGTGTGAATCTCTCATAGACAGAGATCAGTCCAGAGATATGAAATCTTGGACTAAGGGGGAGTAGTTAGTTGGACCAGTTGTAATAGGATTTTTGAAAGTTCAAAGAAGAAAGCAGAAGCAAGCCCAAGGAGATTGAAAAAGCAAAGCAGAAAGCAAAATAACAAAGTATTTTGAGATGTAATTGATGGTATGAGAATTGTTGGAATTATGGGGGAGTGTTGGAAGATAATTCCAACAAGCAACCTACCTGTACCTGTATTGAATGCACTAGCTGCATGAGTAATTGCGGTAGATGAGTAATTACGGTAGGTAAGGTGGAAACTGGGAAACTGCTAGAACGTCTAGAGGTCTCTAGAAGCCCTCTGAAACTGCTATAAATTTGTATGCTGTAATATATTCTATGTATCCGGTTCTGGGCTGAAGGCTCGTTTGGTTAATATAATAGTTTTTTTTTTTCTGGTTATTCCTGCTCCTCCTCTATTTCCGTCAAAAGCGCTATATTTAGAGGAAGGAGTGGAGGACAGAAATGAAAGAAAAAAACTATTAACACATGTACTTCACGTTGTACTTCACGTAATCAAAGAAGAAGCCAATGCCCATCTCACCAGGAGAATCACGAAGAAGAAGTTATCCAAGCTATATGGGAGCTAAAGCCAAACAAGGCTCCTCAGTCAGATGGAGATAATATAAAAAAAGATCTTTGTAGAATGTTAATTCAATCTCAACTCAAGCAAAAATTAGGGGAGAAACCAATTCCTCTTTTCTTGCTCTAATTGCAAGGGATCGCTCTCCAACCTCCTTCCAGTGATTTTGGCCAATATCTCTGTGCAATGCATCGTATAAGATCCTCACGAAAATAATAGCCAATCGCATGGTTTTGTCAGTAAAAAGGGCAAACTATGGACATTGTCTTGTTGGAGGAAGCGATACACTCTCGTAGAAGGAGAAAAGAAAAATGAATGGTTATAAAAATCGACATGGCAAATGCATTTGACACAGTCATAAATTTGGATTTGCCAGATGGATCCTGGCCTGTATTGGGAGTCCGTAGATTGCCCCTCTAGTGAATGGTAGATCAACGATATTCTTTCAAATAAGCAGGGTAATCAGTCAGGGTTGCCCACTTTCTCCGTTTTTATATATAATAATGGCAGATGTCTTAAGTCGAAAACTGAAAACGGAAAGACGCTCAGAAAATATCCCACGGATCAACATAGCAACTGGAGTGAAAGAACTAAATCATTCGCAATTTGCGAATGACACAATACTAGTGGGAATAGCCTCTGCAATCATAGCTCACCGTTTTGATCAAGTTCTCTCAACATTTTGCAAGGCCTCAGGAGGGAAAATTAGCAAAGAAAAAAGTAATATCTTTGGATGGAACACGGATCTTAGAACATTGGCAGTAATATCCAGAATTCTGGGCATTCCAACACACTCAGATTGGGAAAGCTTCAAGTATCTAGGCCACCCAGTCACGCTCAAGTGGCCAACAGCAAAAAATTGGGAAGCAATCATCTACAAATTTAAGCAAAAACTTGAGAATTGGGGATCGAAATGGCTTAACCCAGCAGGTAAGTTATTTCTCCTTAAAGCAGTCCTTTCATCAGTGCCAATTTTTCAATGTACCCTCCTCCTGGCTCCAAAAAGAGTCATTCATCAGATCAACAAGATCATGCGGAAGTTTCTTTGGCAAGGTGGCAAGAATAATGAATAATGAAGGGAACATGCACTTGGTAAACTGGGCCACCATTAAAAATCCCATAAACACAGGCGGATTACAGGTACAGAACCCATATAATGCCAATCTGGCCTTAGGGCCAACAATTCTCTGGAGAATGATCAATGAACAAAATAGCTGGATCGCTCACGCTCTAAGCAAGAAATATCTTGGCACAACGGGCCCTCAAGGACTTGACAAAAAGCCAAAGAATGAACAGAAACTCAAATATGAAAACTCTGTAGTCTCACGGGAATTCTTTGCCGAGGAATTATATTGGGTACCGGGTAATGGAAAGCGAGTAAACTTATGGAGAGAAAAAATTCTAGCTCGTCCATCTTTGCAAACACATTCCGACTTAAACGATTTATGTCAATGGATGACTACTCATGGAATCAAGAAGTTATGGGATATTAACACCTGGAATGTCGGTTCACCCGCAATCTGACTATCTCAACCTCCAACAGCACTTGACAGGTACTGCCCCATTGGCACAAAACATGCAGGATAAGAGAGGTTGGGGAGCTAAACGAACACACACAGTCTCCCAAGGATACGCAGCTCTTCAACAACAACAAAACATTCCAGCTTCATCCCGATGTGGAAAAACATTTGGACAACAATAGGACCCCCAAAAGTCAATTTCTTTAATTGGCTCCTGACACATGGAAAGATCTTCACAGAAGAAAACCTCAAAAAGAGAGGCCGTATTGGCCCATGCAGGTATGCTTTATGCATGGTAGCTGAAGAAACAATGGAGCACTCATTCCTGCAATGTCCTGTAGCTAAGGCAGTCTGGACACCCTCCTTTGGTAAACTGGGAAGTCAAGAGGAAATTCCCACCAGCAGAAAAGAAATATATTGACCACTTGGGTACGACGAAGTCGTGAAAAATTCAAAGTAAAACCAATCCTACAACATGCTTGGTTGATTCTTCCGAAATTTATCACTTGGAAGATTGGCTGGCTCGCAACAATCAAATCTTCCAAGACATCAAACCTGATTCAAATAAAATTGCACTACAAGCAAAGAGCCTCCTAATGGAATGCACATTTGCTTCTACCTCAATTGTGAAACCAAATAACCCCCTTGGCAGATTCGCATGACAAAGGAAGAATTCAATAGCTAGCGAAGCACACAGAGGGAATTTACTCTTCACTTTGATGGGGCCTCTAAAGGAAACCCGGGAGTGGCTGGAGCGGGTGGATAAGTTACGCCTGGAGTTTAGGTGTTACTACGAACAACCATGCCGAGGTTTTAGCTCTATATCAAGGATGCAAATTACTTAAGAAAAAAGAGCCCCAAGACCTCAAAATCCAAAGGCTAGGTTTTAGCCCTATATCAAGGATGCAAATTACTTAAGAAAAAAAGAGCCCCAAGACCTCAAAATCCAAAGGCTATTAGAAAGAACGCAAAGAGAATTAGAGAACATGGAGAAGGTGCAGTCAAACATATCCTTCAAGAACTAAATGAAAACGCTGACTGGATGGGAAATAAAGCCATTCTCCACGCACAAAATCACTTGATAGTGGATGAAGCAGCCCGGCGGTGGGATCCACTCCCGTAACAGCAACGAAGGCAAGGTTCCATTCGGACATGAGGAGGAAAGAGAGGTGGATACGCAGAGTTATTTGGCTCCCACCAGAGTATGGGTTCTTTGGCGACTCGAAATCTTCTTCCTGCAGCAACTTCATACACGATAGAACGTTGAAGACTAAGCCCACTCTGGGCTTCTGCATAGAAGTTTTGTTAGAATTTAGCACGACTCAGATTTCTGGCCCACTGGGCTGGGCTGAACAGTATAGGAACAGATCTCATTTTTCTGGAAATTCCCAGTCATTGGGAGGATTTTGTAATATGGAGATCTCTGGCCAGACCTTGTACCTCCTGCTTGGGGCAACTTAGCAGTTTCTTTATTATATATTAACCGTTTTAGTTAAAAAATATGTTTAACCGTTTCAGTAAAAAATGACATCATTTATAAAAGAAAGGAATTGAAATATAAACAAAAAGTTGTGGTCATAAAAAGTTCTTACCTTGGCAAACTTGTCAAGTTAGAGGAAAATCAACTAGCAATCATACCAAGTATGTGAAGGAGATTGTGAGTTCAGGTTTCATTTTCTGGTAGATCTATGACGACAGCGAAGAAGGAAGAAAGGTGTGAATCATACTATACTGAATTTCCATTGGAACCAAGTATGAGCGCTTGGTGACTTCAAGTTTCATTTTCTGACAGATCGATGACGACAGCGAAGAAGGAAGAAAGGTCTGAATCATGCTATACTGAATTTCCATTGGAACCAAGTATGCGTGCTTGGACCCTTCAAAAGAAAATTTATGATGACCTAGTAATATGGAAGACATGGAGCTCCAAAAAGTGTGTAGTCTGCAAAATAAGATTACCATAGACAACAACCTCAAATGGATTGAAGCTATCTAGATGTGCTCAATGTAAATGAAGAATTTTTCACAAAGTAAATTCAGAATGATTTTTTTAAAAGTCACTTATGTTTAAGGATCATCCACCTAAACTGTAACCTTCGTGGCCCATAGAATATTCCGAATCTCTCCAAAAGAAATTCCTTATGTTACTCCAAAATAGACCTGGAGTGAGAAAAAATGGTTAAAGTTGTGCGATCTCTTCGACTTCTGTTCGAATGTCAAGGCCAAGCTAAAGTTTGAACCAAGTGAATTTTGAGACTCCGAACCAGAGAATTAGAAATGGATAAAAAAAAGAAAGACTCAGCAGACCACATCCTTTGACGCAACGACCAAAGGAAATCTTGATCCAACTACTTCGGGCAGTGCGATCTTTGAGCTGTGAGGGGCTGCAAGGTTGTGCAACTTCAGTATCCTGGATATAATTAAAGCCCTGGACAACTTTTCTGCAGCTCTTGCTGATCTCAAGGTTCTGATTGTAGCAACCCTGAGAGGAACCTTTCCTCCAAATGATATCAAAATGATTAATAGAAAGACCTACACAGGTGCTAAGACCTACACAGGTACCACTCTCACCCGTGGCACTAGTGTATAGTACTTTTCCTGGTGCCAGTTATCCCAATCCTAAGCGGTCAATAGAATAGTCTCATGAACATATAACAATATAAGTACAGGGGTTGCAAAAATAAGCATTTATGGAGAATATTTTGGTCAATACTTTCCAACTCCAAATCGTGGCCGAGACTCCGGAGAGGCATAATACTTTCCCTGGAAAGTGTAATTAGTGACGCTTTCATAAAAGTTGGATTATGTGCTACTATTTCCAGCACCTCCCCTGTGTAAACATAAAGTTGGATTATGTGCTACCATTTCCAGCGCCTTCCCTGTGTAAACATCGGATGTCGCACAATCAACCTGGGATTTTTATGGAAACACAACGGCAAAGGACAGAGTGGCAACCCACGAAGGCATGAATATCTACAGCACATTTTTAAAAGGGATAACGAGAACGGAATAGGCTACTCGTGTAAGTCAGTGGAATTTTTATTATAAACTAATCATTACAATTGAAATTTCCAATTATATTTAATCTTGACTGAAAATTCTATATTCAAATTTCTAAATAACAGAATTGAATTTCATTAGCCAAATCAGGTTTTCCATTATTATATTTCTTCAGGTTACTGTGACTTAAAAGTTGTACTATGTGCTGCCAGCTTTAGAGGCTTCCCGATGTCAAAGAAATAGGGGTAGACAAAGTGGCAACTCATCTTTATGTCGACCATGTTTTAGAGGAGATAGCTGGAATGGGATAGGTTATCCGTGTGATTTTCTTAAGAGATTGTCGGAACGGAATAGGTTCTCAGTGTGATTCGGTGGAATATTTTTGAAGAGATAGCTGGAATGGATTAGGTTATCCTTATGATTCGAACTTACCCACGGGAAAGGAATGTTTGCTCAGCAAACATTGTCCGGTACACTGTTATGGTGAAAGATTTATAATTAAAATTTGCCAAGTTTTAAAAGGATTTTGGTCATTTTAAAATTATTCAAAATGTTGAATTTTTGGAAAAAATAAATATATCAAAATAAAACAATTAATGACAAAAACAAACCTAAATAAATAAGTGAAATAGCTGCAAAGCAGCTAGTCCTTACCTTAGTGTGCTAGATTCGAGTTCCTTAAATTGTATGGGAATTGGAAATTGTGTTTTTTTAGAAAGCAGAGTGTTAAGAGATATCTGTCCGCAGAGACAATAAATAGTGAAGCATGACAATAAATAGTGAAACATGATGTGGAAAAAATAGGTCATTTGCAATAAGCCTTGTGAGAAGTAAATGCCAAACTCAATTTAGTTCACTAACTTTAGTGTTAGAGTTAGCACTAACAATGGGGGTGGTGATGTGGAGGATAGCTAGAATGAGGAGATGTGACTCAGGCTTTGTTGACCCTTTTGGCAGTCCTCCATCCATGCTTTGAAACCCATTTTCATACAACTTAAAAATATATAATAAAACAATTAAATATTAGTTCACATCTTATATAATAAAACAATTAAATATTAGTTCACACAAGTTAAGATGTGAAACAAAGAGATAATTAAAAAAAATAAAATATATAATAAAACAATTAAATGTTAGTTCACCCAAATTAAGATGTGAAACAAAGAGATAAAAACAATTAAAAAAAATTATAAAAATACTATAAAAAGCAAAAGTTAAAATTAAGTAACATTTCCTTTTTAAAAATAAAATATTAAAATTGAATAGCATTTTTTTCTCTTACCATATACAACATCTTTTTTCAAATAAAAGAAAACTTAAATTTAAAAAACTAAAATTTAATATTTCAATAATATCTAAAAAATATATTAAAATAAATAAACCTAATTCTTGATTTAAACCTTACCTAGATAATAACATTAATCATCACAATTTTATTTATTTTCAAAAAATATTCCACAATATCTGAATTTTAATATCCCTTTATTGTTTGCAAGTATAAATAGCTTTGCAACTAATTACACTGAATTAGCTTCGCTTATTCTTATGCTTATGGTCTCCGATGTTGTTTAATTTTATATAACTTACCTTACCATAGCTTTGCAACTAATTACACTGAATTAGCTTCGCTTATTCTTATGCTTATGGTCTCCGATGTTGTTTAATTTTATATAACTTACCTTACCATGGAGGTGAAAAGACATTAATGATAATGCAATAATATGATGCGGAGAGCTTAACACTGTCGATAATGTAAGCTAGGAACTAGGATAATGAAGACCATAGACATTCGGCATATATAATAACATTAATAAAAAGGGGTCACTCGTGATCCGTCTTTCGCATTCATATATATATATATGGAGAATTATCAAAATTACAATATTATAAAATTATAAAAGAAACTCTCAAGATTTGAACGTGAAACCAAAATGCCAACTAAATGGATTCGACCAAACACTTAACCTTAAGTATATGTTTGCTTTTACATCATGTGGACCTTAAACATACACAATGATTCAAAATATTCGCCACGTCCTTTCCAGTTTTAAATTAAATTAATATTCTAATAATAATTTAATAGAGCGTAAAGCTATGATGGAGATATATCCCTAAACGTGAAAAGATTGTTATTATAATTAAGTTCATTGTAAGTATCCGAGCATGGATGGTTTTTAATACTTTAGCCTGGTCGTAGTTTATGATGTTGGTTTGATTAAATTTACATTAAATGTGTATAGCTTTCAAACATAAGTGGCAAGTTTATAATTTTTTAAATTTTTTATTTTTTTATTTTATTTTTTATTTAACAAAAGTCACATCCCAACAGGTTTATTTGTCAAATCAAACCTTGAAACCAATTTAAAAATAAAAATTAAACCTTAAAACGAATTAAAAAATAAAAATTATGAAATTTTAAAATTTAAAATTATAATTTTATTTTAAAAAAAATCAATTTAATAATTTAAAATCATAAAATATTAGATAACTATATACAATTTTTTTTAATAATTATAAATTCAAACTGAGTTTAACTTCTAAGTGAAAGCTATAATCCATGCCTTGAGAAAGATTAAATTTGTTATCCCCATGGTAAAACACACTTATAATAAATGCTCTTTTTTATATTTTTGTGTAAGTTTTATTAATAATTAATTTACAGGCAAGTGCAACTGCCTTTTCAAAGCACTCTATGATGCCATCTAAACACACCTCTTTTCCATAATTATTAAATATACAATCGATGATTGATAAGAGGGTACTCTTACCTCAAATGGATTCAGCGCTTCACTTATCAGCACATTGATGTGAATGCTTCCTCATTGATGTGAAGAATGCTTCCTGGACAGAGACAATTCTATTTTTACAAGGACAATAGACAATAACATTTCATTAGAAAATATGAGATTCCATAGTCACGTCCAAATGAAAGAATGCCAAATATATATTCATGTCTCTGATTCATTCCATAAGCATAATAGTTTAAAATAACAGTTTAAAAAAAAACAGCAAGAATTTCCAAGTATAACAGTTTTGAAAAATAACAGCAAGAATTTATTCACATAACAGTTTTGAAAAATAAAATGATGACTAGAATAATCTCATGTCTTACATTGAAAAAACTGGTATTTCTTTATTCTGTGCCACAAGGCGATCATTGTCCGAAACCGAAATCTGAAAACAGGGTACATACAAGGCGATCATTGTCGGAAACCGAAATCTGAAAACAGGGTACATGCCAAGATATATTTGAAAAAATATAATCTAATTAATATAAATAAGTTGCAGGTAGTTGTAACGGGCTAGACCTTCAATTGTTTGACAATGTTAAGTAGCCACTATCCATTTACATAAACTAACTATTTAATTTAGGTTTAATTGAAAATTCTGGAAGTGGTAGGCTAGAGATCATTTAACATGTACTTATTCCATTTCTCATTCTATTATCCATACTTTATTAATTATCTCATCTTCCATGTTTGGAGGCTTGAGTATTAATTGGCTTTGAATCAGTAGACAAAGAAAATTCCTGGAAATAAAAAGAGTGTATGGAATGATTAAAAATATAGCAAGTATATGAAGAAATATTTTAAAGAAGTCACTTTGCTTGCTAAGATTTTTGAGAATTTTTAAGAAAAATCAACTACTTTCCTGGAAGAACCAAAACTTAGGATATTTTCCACTGAATTTTACTTGAGAACATGTGTATCTTTGTGCATTAAGAAGAAAATAAATCAAGGACTCTCCCAGTGCAATATTTAAGAACAGGAAGGCAACCCTGCACCCATTAATTCAACCTGTATCTAAAATGTTCAAACTTCACAACAAAGTAAATTCAGCTTATTACGTTTATACGTTCATACGCTATGTAAAGAGATTCTAAATCTTGAAAAAGTAGGGTATATAAAATGCTTTATAAAATTTCTATAATATTTTAAACCATTGGAATGTTTAGGGTTCAATATACAGTTTATCTTTGAGTTGAGGTAAAACGGCCAGAGATTTGGAGTTCAAAACGCCATTTACCTCTCGCACGCAGATTGATATTACACTATTCTATGTACAGATATTCCAAGATGTTATGTAAAAAAAGCATAAAGAAAATCATCGAAAACTTATAAAAAAATCAGTGACAACATCGTGCCTCAGATTAAAGTGATTATAAGAAATTCAGTAAATATATATTTTCTTAAATCTATTTTATGTTGTTGTGTTAAAATTTAGAGCAAAATTTAAAACTATATCATGAAGGAGTCATAGAAAAATCGAGTAATATGGCGATATTTAAACCAAGAACCTGTAAGATCTGCTATGATTTATCTTCTCTCACATAAAGAAAAGAAAAAAAAAAACTCATTATGAATGTGGAACTGAAACCAAGTTTTCTGTAGAGTAAAATAAATAAATAATACTAAACCTCGTACCTGAATGTGAAATTTCGATCCGGTCCACCAGTTGATTTAGGAAGAAATTACATTGCCTAAAACTGGATGAGTCCTTCATATTAACAGTTATATAAGAAATTCATTCCATCAATACTGATATAACTCTAGGTTAGCAGATCTAGCACCAAAAGGTCTCTGCAACCCATCAATGTTGAAAGCTTTGCTAGAAAATAGCCTTACTTAAGGATAATTTATGGATGAAAATCCATATTAAAAAATATTTCAACTCAGAATACTTTTGTTTTCCTAGCTTGCATCCAAAAATCCATGTCCAGAGAATGTGTCACAAAACATTTAATTTAAAGCGTAATTTATGTGCAGCTAGATGAGAATCAATAAACTGTGCGGAAATACAATTAAAATACATGGAAAAAATTGGAAAACGCTACAGAGTATGCAATATAATTGTAATTATGGTATAGTTTAGACAAAACCTTTCAAAGCTTAAATCAATGGTTGGATCCCGATCCCAATGTCTGCTAAACTCTTCTGAAAATTTTCTGAAAGCCGTAGTGCCAATGATATGTGGTTTTCCTGCACAGTACCACACAAATCGTTCATCGATAACCAAAACCTATTCCAATGATTTTGAAATCCAAAAAGGACTGTTAATTTTCACCAATATGCATTAATCAGCTCATTCTTCCATCTACACCAAATTTATTTGATAAATTGAAAAATTCTTTCAAACTAATTCATAATAACATTATGATTTATCTTACCTTGCATATTATTGTCAATAATACAGTCGAAGCCATAGATGTTCTTCCTCCCATGCCATGATAACAGATATGAAAAGCATAAAAGAAAACTTAAAGAAGAAAAAAAACGGTGCACCGCAAAAACACAGAGACATAGCAATGCAAGCAAAATTTAACAGGCACAAAACCAAGAGATGAGAAATACAAGAAAAGCGAAAAAATGAAAACAGGTAAAATAATAACACACAGGAGCGCGATTTTGTGCCAATGCCAGTAAACAATTCAATCCATCCGTTCTGTAAAATAAAACAGGCAGGTGCATGGGATTGTGCAATGGGAGAAACTAACCAATCCATGATAGCCGTGTGAGAGAATGAGTTAAAAAGATTGATGGAGCTGTCTAAGCATGCTTTTAAATCAATCGAATCGAATGAGCGTTGGCAATACGGAGTGGCTGCTTTTTCTTTCTGGCAAATTGAAATTGGAGCGCTTTTTCTTTCTGGCAAATTGAAATTGGAGCGTTTTAGAACATTCTAATCATGGTAGATTAAATTGAAAGTTACGCTTTTGTGGTATATTGAGAGTGATGGTAATGGAAAATCACAAACTAAATATTGATGCACATTCCACGAGAAATCAGAATGTGTTCATGTAAAACCAGGATATGTTCACCACAATTCACGGAAAACCAGAATACGTTGATAACATTTCACGGAAAACCAGATTATTTTCATGAGAAACCAATATATGTCGATGCACATTTTCACGAGAAACCAAATAAGTGAGATGTTAGATGACAAAGACTCGTTACAGCTTTTTGTTTTTTTGGTAAACAAGGGAAAAAGCAAGATTAGGGAATCCAAACTGTGGTCTTAAATTCTAAGTGATTGAAAGATGAAATTTTATAAAATTCTAAGCGGTGTAATTTAAGGTATTATGTGTTTCTGAATTTGCAAATTGAATGAATTTTCAACTTTAATTTATAATAATTATCTATTTATAACCAGAAATTATAAAAATGAATATGTAAAAAAAAAAATATACATCTGCCATTATTTAAAAGTAATTATTTCACATTCTAAAAACAATTACCTATCACTAATAACACTAATATAATATGGGTGGGCCATTTGTTTTTAACAAAACTACTCACATTTTTTAAAAAGTATTCTCATTTCACCTATCAAATTACATACATGTTTATTAGCAACCTAATAAACCTAAACAAGAGGACATGTTTATTAACAATCTAATAAACCTAATTTTTAAAAAGTATTCTCATTTCACCTATCAAATTACACACATGTTTATTAGCAACCTAATAAACCTAAACAAGAGGACATGTTTATTAGCAAGCTAATAAACCTAAACAAGAGGAGTAACACTTAAATTACATTGGAAATATTATCAAATAATTATTAACTAGTACAATCACTTAACTTGTGGTCGGTAAACATCGATAGGTCACAAGTTAAGTGCCATGCACAAGCTACTTGTTCTCCATGCCTAGTTGCACAAATTGCCCATTATCCATGGATCGACTACTAGTCATCCATGTATGAGCTACGAGTTATCCATGCACCAACTATTTGTTATTCATGGATTAGATACACTTATCCATGCATAGGTACTAGTTATTTTTTATATTTTTTTTTATATAATTGTTTATTTCATATTTGAAACTACTGCCATAGAATCAATCTCGAGAGTACACTTCTCATCCTCGTGCAATCTAGGAAAAGCATAGGCCCTAGTCCACCCCAAATTCTAAGAAATAAACACCTATCGGTGTAATTATGTAGATGGATAATTAAAGAGACTAACGCATAATTAATTAAGTGACGGAGGAGTAGTGGATGATGCGCTTTGTTATTTGGGATTTTTGTGATATGGTAAAAAACCATTGGACCCAAACTGTGCCTCCTCCAAATCTTAATCCAGTTAATTCTCTGATTTGTAAACTCAAAGGTTTAAAGAAGAAGACTAAAATTTGGGAAAAAATAAAAAAAGCAAGGGACAAAGATGATCGTATTATGCTTAAAGATCAAATTAAGATTCTTCATAATCTCATTTTGAATGGCATTTTCTCTGAAGAAGACAAATTGGAATTACATATGTTACAGAATAGACTTGATGATATCTTGAAGGTTTAGGAAGGCACTTGGAGACTTAAAAGTTGCGCCAATTGGGTTAAGTTGGGTGACAACAACCCAAGTTTTTTCCATAACTATGCCTCACACAGGAGGAATGTGAACTCAATTTGGTCTATCAAGGATAATTCTGGCAATGATATTACTGATCAAAATTTGATTGAGGATGCGGCTTTCCATCACTTTAAATTGCATTTTGATGATCCAATCTCTTCTAACATTGAAGATCAGCTTAAGGTGTTAAATTATTATCCATCCTTCTTTACATCGGAGGAAGAAATCCAGATTGGCAGACCTGACACCTTGGAGGAAATTGCAAATTTTTTAAAGGATTTCAAGAAAGAGAAGATCCCTGGCCCTGATCGGTGGTCATTTGACCTGTTCCTTATGTTCTTTAATCAAATGGGTCCATATTTATTGAAGATGGTCAAATTTACTAGGATGGAAGGTTGGGTTCCAGGTGTCCTGAATTCAACTTTTTTTACTCTAATTCCAAAAAGAAATAAGCCAAGTTCATTTGATGACTTTAGACCTATAACACTATCTAATTTGGTGTACAAGTTGATTTCTAAGATAATTTCTAATAGGTTAAAACCACAGCTCTCTAGGTGGATGACAAAAGAGAAGTTTGTCTTCCTAGAAGATAGACAGATTTTGGATGCGGTGGGTATTACACAAGAAGTAATGCACTCTATCAAATAAAAAAATCTTAATTCCTTAATATTGAAAATTGATCTTGTAAAAGCATATGATCAAGTTAATTAGGATTTTTTGAAGCTGGTGCTTCTGCACATTGGGATTCCAACTATGGCTACAAATTGGATTATGGCATGTGTGATGTCGACAAACTACTCAGTTCATGTCAATGGTAACCCTACTCCTTTCTTCAAAAGCTGCAGAGGCCTTCACCAAGGTTGTCCACTATCCCTACTCTTATTTTTATTGGTGATAGAAGGACTTAGACTATTGATGGGGGATGCAAGGAACAAAAAAGATGTCAATGGTATAAAGGTTGTAAAAAATTTCTCCATCACTCACCTTCTGTTTGTTGACAATGTCATAATGTTTGTATCTGATTCAGTAGAGGAATGGAAGCTCATATCTGACATTCTGTCTCTCTTTTATACTACTACAGGGATGCAAATCAGTCAGAACAAATCTGTGTTCATTTGTAACTTAGTAAACAACCCTGTCTTAAATGAGGTATTAAACTACGTTTAGTATAATAGAAATGACCTGAGTGATGGAGTTAAGTATCTGGGGTTTTTTATTAAACCAAAAAGCTATGGTAAGCAGTATTGGAGATGGTTACTTGGTAGATTCGAGAAGAGAATAAATTTATGGGTATTGAAGCATCTCTCCTTTGGTGGATGCCTTATATTACTCAAATCTGTTCTGAGCAGCTTACCGGTGTATTGGGCTCTCTTAGCTCAAATTCCTCTTTCTATCCTGAAGACTTTAAACAACCGCATGTTCTCTTTTCTTTGGTCAAGCTATAATGATGGAGGTAAATATCATTTGACAAAATGGAATTCTTTAGCTTTGCCATTTAAGAATGGCGGTTGGAATATAAAAAAGATCTTCTGGTTCAATATTGCTTTATTGTTAAAAAGTCTATGTCGTGGAATCTTTGGGAACAACCTCTGGTCTAGAATTTTACATGCAAAATATATAAAAGTGGATCTATACAGATGGATCAGGAAGCCAAAAATTGCTGCTCGAAATGCTTCATTTATCTCGAAGGGATTTATGAAAACTTACCCTTGGATTAATTCTCAGCTCTCCTGGAGGGTGGGGTGCGGTAAGAATGTCATTGTGGGTACCGACCCCATTTCAGGATTCAACAGATACCATTGTTTATCACAGTATCTTCGTAATAGTTTTACCAGTTATGGTCTCTTCACTCTTAACCAGTTTAAGAGACCGAGATCCCTAGTTCCAGATCGATCTTACTGGTCAACAACTTCTGATCTTCGTCTTGCTGGAATCTGGAAGGAAGAATGGGAGCGGTATGTTAATAATCTTAACCTGGATGGAATTTGTCTTAATGGGAAACAAGACCTTTTAATTTGGGCAAAAAATACGGCAAATGGTCAAGTTACTGCTAGCTAGACTTATCAGGCTATAGTTGATCATTATGTGGATGGTCAAAGGAAATGATGGTATTTGATGCTATGGAAATGGAAACTTCCTCCGAAAATCAAGTGTTTTCTATGGCTTCTCTTCAACAATAAAATTATCACTTGGGAGAATTTGAAGCGCAAAGGTAAACATGGTCCAGGTATATGTTCATTATGTAGAAAGGGTGAGGAGTCGGCTTATCATTTGTTTTTACATTGTAATTTTTATAGGATGTATGGAATTCTATCAGTGCAAATCTCAGGATCAACGATGAGTGGCCCAGTTTGGATTTTGAATCTGCATATCGATTATGGATGAAAAATGAATAGAAATATTAAAACTTTGTCTGGATTGCTAGCATGGAATATTTGGAAAAATAAAAATTTGGCATTATTCTAGGATGTCAAACCTTCTATAAAACAAACTTTGTTTATGTTCTGGAATCTGGTTCATCTTTACTCGAAAGAAGTTGTAGTAAAACAAAAAATTCAAAAAAGGAGATTTTTCATTCTTGAGGATATTGGAAAAGCAGTAGACTTCTTTGATGGTGCTTGTTCTGATCATAAGTGTGGAGCAGGTTTCACTATCAGTTGTGGAAAGGACTACTTACTCAAATTTCGACTTACTTGTGGTATGGGAACAAACACGAAAGCAAAACTTTTGGGACTGTGGGTTGCATTAAAAGTGGCTTCTATCTGTGGTATAGATACATTAAAGATATATGGGGACTCCTTGGTAATTACCAATTGGGAAAACAAGCAAGTCAATCTGGAGAATGCATTACTTCATCATTGGTGTCAAAGAATTTCATTTCTGCTGAACAGTTTTCTTGATCTCACTATTGAACATACTTATAGAGAGAACAATGATGTAGCTGACTCATTATCAAAAGAAGCTCTAGATGGTGATCCAGGGGCTCTATTCTGGGAAGAATGGGTAGATGATAAATGTCTCCTTTCTGTTTCATTAAACTCATTTCTTCCTGAAGCTTAATAGTTTTGCTTTGAGACGAATTCCTGTAAGGCACTTTTTGTATGTATGAGGACTGCATAGGACTACTAGTTTATGTTTTTTGGGTACTGATTCTAGTATAAATCAATAATGTTTTTGTATCAGTTGATACTCTAGAGTCCAGGTTTACTTCCTGGATGTGTGGTATGTACTTTTTTATTTCATGGAAATAACAAAAGTATGGTTTTTTTTTTCTTTGAATTTTTTTTTATTAATTATATTGCCTTTGAATTCCATCTATACCACTAAATTTGTTTTTCTCTAATGTATGTACTTTTATGTTAGTTTTATTATTATATTACAATATATTATTTATCAAGTAAGAATGTTTTATTATTTTAATGTGGTATTTATTAAGAGATTGATTTTTTTTTCAAAGTGTGTTTGATATCTTATTATTTAACTAATAAGTGAGTAATAAACTAAAATGATGTATGCATTAAATCAATTGTCTTGCATTATATCATTTAATATAATGTGTTAAAATATTTCTAAAACTTTAGACAAATCAAACCTTAAACATAATTTTTAATATCTCACCATGTATTTACATTTCACAATTTTTGTTTTTTAAATTCAAGTATAGCAATGATAAACTCAATACAAACCAAAGTAATAAATGTATATTCAAATCAATACGTGTTAAATTTAATATTAAATAAGAATAAGAATAATAAAGTATAAATCAATAAAAAATAAAAAAAAATAAAGTATAAATACACTCTTTAAAAAATCAATGAAATATGATGAATTTGTTTGTTTTATGTTATAAGTTTATTAAATACGATGAATTTGTTTTAGGATTGAAGAGATAAGCATATCACTTCCCAAATTGAGAGCCCATGCATTGATGCATTGAAGATTTCTACATTTTAATATCTCTTCTTTTCACATTTTAGTATATCTTCCAATAATGATTATTACATTATATAATTTTAAACATAACAAAAAATACATTTTATGACTTACTCACTTAGAAAGAATAGACATTTTTCATAAAATTATAATAAACTTTTAACTTTAAATTTAATATTATTATTTCATAACTTACTCACTTAAAAATAAACATTTTTCATAAAATTATAATAAACATTTCATTGTTTAATGTGGATATAATAAAAATTCATAACCATGAATAGAACTATACAAAATCAAATATTAATGTAAACACTATTAACATTTAATGAAATCATGTTTATATTTAATTACAATAATTACATAATGTTCATTAATGATTAATAATTATTAATGTTTATTAATGATAGATTATTAACATTAAGTTCTTTTCAATTATTTACATTATAAAATTTAAATTATAAATTTTTAATAGTCAACTTACTCTTTCTTATGATAAAATAAATAAGTGAAATTGATGTTATCTCGTTCTCATTGATTTTTTTATCTCTTTGAACTTCGTTATAGGATATAAAAATCTAATCAGTTTGTAATTTAAGTTAATTAGAATATACATTTATTTATTGTCATTTTCTTTCTTTAAAATTTTCATCTTCAATCCAATTAATCAAATAATAAAATAAGTTAATTAAAATCTCTAAATAATATGCACATATCTAATTTGTTTTCATTTTTCAATTTTAATATAATCAATTAAATCATTTAAAACATATTTTTGAAAATAACATTAATTATCATGTATTTATTAAAAATATGAAAATACAATTAATTATTAAGTGTTTATTAAAAATATGAAAATAACATTAATTGTCATGTATTTATAAAAAATATTATTAAATTAAATGTCTACTTATTAACGATAATGTATTAACAGTTTTATGGAAAAATGTTTATTACGTGAGTTTAAGTTAGAAAATAACCATATAAAATTTAAATTCAAAAAATCAATTTAATACATGATATGCAAATATTTAATTTGTTAACTAATATGTAAATATTTAATTTATTAGGTAATATGTAAATATTTAATTTATTAGCTGATATATAAATATTTAATTTGTTTTTATTTTTAATTTTGATACAATTATTGAAAATATTTGGGTGGGTGCATGAAGATGATGCTCCCCAAATTCGTTGCAATAGGGCCGCGCTAGCGGAGAAAAAAAATAACGCGACCGCACCTAAGGAGACGCGCACGTGCCTCTAGGTTCAGTACCGAACCGAGGTGTGTGCACGTTGATGGCGCGTACGCATTGCTGACGCGTACGCGCAAAGAAGACGTGCACGCGCCCCTGTTAAAAATATATAATAAAAAAAACAGTGGACAATTTCCCCATTTTTCATTTGGCCGGCCGAGCGCGTCCTCCTCCTCCGTGTACGCATCCATTCAACTACCAACGGAGGCCAAATCCACTCCAAAACCACCCAATAACACCCACAAACTCGTCACCACTTCGATTAATAGGTAAATATCACATTTTTTTTCAATTTTATTCATTATTTGTGTCAATTTTTGTATTTTTTTTGTTTATGTAATTTTAAATAATTCCCAAATTTTGAAAACAATGAACCAATTTTCAACTGCAAATTGCAACTGAGATAATGAGTGAACAAGATGTTAACCCCGCGTCCGGTGGAACAAAAGAAAACCCGAACCTTGGACCCAATGCCGAACAAAACCAAAACCCACAACCAAATTTTTAACAAGATGACCTTAACCACTATGTAAATGAAATGCGAGTGCACACTCACGAACTTAGAAACTCGGGTAAACCATCTCGATTGTCTCTTGCACGTCAATTGAGAACTCAATCGACTCCCTCATACATGCACACCAGCAATTGACAGACATGACTCAATTTAGAGCTAGGATGCAGGAGTACTACTCCATGGGCATCTCCAAGGAAGCAATAAAAGATTTGAACATTACAAAATCCCAATTATATAGTATGTTCATCGAGCTGAAAATAGGCCAACCACCGAACATTGCAAAGCCACGTGTCTGCATGGATTGGTGTCATTACCAACCGTGGAGGGACAATTGGATGCAGAGGTGGTTCATGGTGTATGATAAACCTCCCTGCAATAATAGGGAGGTTCCATAGTACTTCCTTCGCCAACTGTGGGTTTAGTTTTGCCTTGGTTTACATGTCAACTATTTTGACATAACCGAGTTCCAGGGTGTTGGGCGTGGCTCTGCCCAAGATCGACCTGCTTCCAAGAGGAACCCACTGAGAGGGCCACCAGCTCCGAGGCGCGACCCCAAACCCTCTCCCTAGGCACCTCAGTTGCCCCATAAGCTTGATCAGATCGAGGTGGCAATGAGGAATGTTGCACGTGGTCTCCTCAGACACACCTCCTTTGTAGCAGCGGCTATAGTGGAGAGGTCGGGTGACCTTGATAGAGATCCAGGTGCAGGGCCTTCACGACAGGGCTAGGATAGACCCATGACCGATGGTAGCCATGCTGGGAATTCCAGTTCGACGGGGAGAATGCCACATCTTTGTCCCCATTGCAGGCACACTTGCCCTGGCCCGATCGAGGGTTGTTATATGGATCAGGTCAGCAATTTTTTTAATGTGTTTTCAATCATCACTTTAGAACTTGTAAAGTATTTTTAAAGTATTTTTGTTTGACTTAAACTATTACTTCAATGTACAGTCATTCAGAGATGAGACACCAACATGGGAGAACGTAGGATCTCCCAACCTGGATGCAGCAATGGCAGCTGTAACTGAAATTCTGGCACCCCACATGGAGGTATTTTCAGTAGCTGGCACAATACTGTTATTACTTATGTCATTTATATTACTCAAGTATTTATATTTATGGCATACACGTTGATAGTTCGTACAATGTTTTTGAATATCTTGATTGCCTAAATAATGACTTGTTTAACATGTCCATAACATGCATGCATTTTGGTTTCCACAGGTGTTCCCTGACTACGGTGATCAACCACCCCCACCAAGGATTGGCAGATCACCACATACATAGGTACAATGTGTAGTTATAAGCACACTTTTAATTTGAATTGTTACGACTTACTATGGTTTAATTTATTGTTTGTTTACTAAATTGTGATATTACAAATGTATATGTAGGTGCCACCAACAGCTGTGGCTCCCCATTTTAGTCCTATGTATCCACCCTCTCCCATGAGTTCCCCCCCTCACTTCCATATAAACTCCTCCCTATGCCCACCCCCTCCCTTCCATCCAGCCTCCCCTCTCCAGCCATACTCCCCCTTCCATCCATCCCCCACCACTCAACCATGCCCCCTCATCCATACATCCTCCCCAATTTATCCACGCCCCCCTGTCTATCCATCCTCCCCCTTTCATCCACGCCCCCCTTCCTTCCAGCTTCCCCTCTTCATCCACAACCTCCCTTCCGTCCATCATCCTCCCTCTATGCAGGACTTCCCTCCCATGCACCATCCCTCAACATCCCCTCTAGCCATTTTGGTTCGATACCCTCTATCGTACAACCGGCACGGTTCATTGTCCACGATGTCCTCCTCCACCCCAGACCGCCATTTCTTCTCCCACCATATCATCCCCACTTCCCGCTTTATTGTGGCATCTACCCTTCCAGTATCCTCATATGTATCTCCAGTGGTTACACCTGTAGTGGTTGCGACTACATCTGCGCCCCCCCCATCACTACATCGGAGGTGGTTGTCCGGCCATCTGCGCCACCTACTAGCCCAGAAGCCCAGCCATGTCCATCGTCGGAGGTGTACACGGTGAGAATCAAACTAATTTATGAAAATATTTTGATGCATTAACAAAAATTAATTTAACCAATTATTACTTTTCAATGAAATGATTGTTGTAAATGTTGTAGACTGGAATTGCGGAGAGGCTCCGCAGATCCAGGACAAATGTCCAACATTTCCCACTGACATCAGAGGTGATTTATTTAAGATTCGAATTCTACATTTGTTTTATAAATGTGGTAAATGTTGCAAATGCTTGAAAATGACAGTATCTTATATCATTTGTTCCAGAGCTCAGAGAGACGGTCTACTCCTAGACGGAGCAAGACCCGAGGTACCGGTAGCTCGAAGAGTAGGAAGATCGACTTTGGCGATGCGCCTGGGAGTGACAGGGGTGGTCACAATGCTTGACACACCATGTGTTATGTACATTAGCCACGATGTGGCACTTTTTTGCACCAGTTTTGATGTACTTTGTATCTACGACACGAGTTGCCATGTATTTTGGATCTACGGCATGAGTTGTCACATTTTGTTTAGGGCACGAGTTGCCACTGTACATACATTGGGAACCATGTTCCACTATTTGCCAGAAATTGTATATGTTTGGATGAGTTTTGTAGCCTCGATGTACATGGACTTTCAGTTATGTGATATATATCTCATTGTCTAATCTCATTGTCTCATGTTGTGTGTATCAGGATGTGATGTTGTCTAAATTTTGGTTTTACCTATATCTTAGAAGAGAAGTTGGATATCATAGTGTGTGTGTGTGTGTGTGTGTGTGTATTGGATATCTATGCAATTGAAAATAGTAGAAAATGGACGTGCATGTCCAAAATTCCTCACTAATGAGAAAATGGGACAAAATAGGCATCTTTTTAGATAGGATTGAATCCAATACTTGTAAACAAAAATAAATCATACACTATTGCAAAATACACATAAACGAAACCTAGTGCATAGGCATGTGTGTGAAAACATGACAAATACAATATTTTTCAATCCATATAAGGAATCAATGTCAATGGACATACTAGAGTGTTGTTATTGACAAACTTATCGTATGTTTTAGTCGAATATATATATTTTTGTTTTTTTTTTAACGTCAAGCGGTCAATATCAAATAAATTATTGTCATATAGGAGAGTGGAAAATATTAATATTTTTGGCATACACGTGCCTGTAAAAATAGTACATTGTTTGCTAATTTAATACATTACAATTATAATTGTGTTATGAAATCATGATCATGTCTTTGATTACTCCTTTGCATCCAAAGCGTAAGTGTTGCAGTGCATTAAATGACATGACATTTTTTAGGTACCCCTATATCATGTATATTTGACATTTGTTTTAAAAATCCTCTTTTAGGCTTAAAATTTCAATGAATGACATTTGACTATGTTCAACTATTTTATTAGAGAACTTGCTTAGATTGTACATGATTCTTTAACTTGTTTTTGATACATTAGTCATCTAGTAATATGTCTATGATTCTTTGAATCCATCAAAAGCATGCTAAACTCGGTTGTGGAAGACCAAATTTTATAGTATTACTTATCCATGCCTGAATTGTCTCTATAAACTTTCCTCATTGAGGTGCAATAATGTTGGATGTGTAGCTTTATAATTAAGAAACACTCAACCCTTTTTTCTTTTGCACTTGCAAATGTTCAATAATTGCTAGGAATGATTGAAATGTTTTTCCACAATACATTCAAAAAGATATGCATAGTATATGATTCACTGTAGGGTTGTTGGTGGATTGTTAGTACATGATCGTTCGACTTGTTTTTGATAAATTTAACTACTTGAGAATATGTTTGTGATTGTTTCAACCAATCAAAAGCATGCTAAAATCGGTTGTGGAACCACTTTTATAACTTATCCACACTTGAATAGTCTACATAAACTTACCTTTATTCAAGTGCAATGGTGATGGATGTGTAGTGTATACTCCATGCTTGATTATTGGTTGATGTATGTGATTTTATGCACAATGAAGGCCATTGTTGACAACTTGCAGAGTATCTTGGGATTACTTATAGAATATCTACATGGTTGTTGATGGACAATATTTCGTAGTTTAGAGCATACTTGTTTCTAACCTTCAAAATACATTATTTGACTGCTTTGATATCACAAGTTGATATTTTCCTTTCTAAAGGAAACCTTGTGAGGAAATTCAAGGGACACTTCCCCATATTCAAGGATTGCATTTTTAGTAAACATATCAACATAAATTTGTGTGCATCACCTAGGGGGATTTGAACTGAGCATGTGTTGGAACATAATTAGTGAAATGGCCATAAAAAATGGCTACAAATCATTGAGTTATCCCCTTGGGATACACAAAGTGATCTTAACCCTATCCAAACAATTGAGGAGTTAAGTCTAAGAATTTTGAGATAGACACTCTACACTTTCTCAATAGATCTTAGCATGAAAGAGATTGGGGGTTAAGATGAATTTTTGCAAGTAAAGTTGATTAAAGGATTGAAATTTTTTTCCAAGTCATTGTAGACATTCAGAATCTAATATGGAAGTTTTATTTCCAACAAATGGATCCCAGGGACTCTCACTTCATACAACACAAACCATTATAGTAGTTTTCCAAACATGGTTCATCAAAGAAATTGCCATCAATAGTTATATACTGCCTCTGAAAACAACTAACCATTTTTTCAGTTTTTCAAGGATGGTAAGGTGTTTTGTGTATTTAGTGAGAAAAAAGTTTTTTTCCCAAATTCATCATCATACATCATTTGGATATGGTCATCTCATTTAACCTCTATAAAGCACCAACTTTTTTCTCTATATCATCTACACAATGTTTATACCCACCCTCGCCCACATCAATGGTTATTCTTACCATGTTCATGTGATGCCACAATTAGTTGATGTTGCTTGTGGTTCAATTATGCACCTTTGGGACTGTGACTATGGTTATTACAACTATGATTGTGTGGCATTTGATAAAAAAAATCTCCCCATGATGATTATGATCACTGCATATAATATCATCATCACCATCTTCATCATCATCACCATCTTCGTCATCATGGTCATGTCTAGGTCCCTCATCACCATCTCCATCATCATCACCATCTTCATCATCATCATCATCATAATATTCATCACCATCGCCATCATCATCAACACCTTCACCATCATCACGATCTTCATCATCATCACCATCTTCATCATCATTGTCATCTCTAGGTCCCTCATCACCGTCGCCACCATCATCACCATCTCCATCATCTTCATCACCATCTCCATCACCATCGCCATCATCATCAACGCCTTCATCATCATCACCATCTTCATCAGCATTGTCATCTCTAGGTTCCTCATCACCGTCACCACCATCATCACCATCTCCATCATCTTCATCATCTTCATCATCATCAACATCATCATCATCATCATCATCATCATCACCAACATTTCCATCATCATCATCATCATCCTCATCATCATCATCATCATCTTAATCACCATCGCCATCATCATCAACGCCTTCATCATCATCACCATCTTCGTCATCATTGTCATCTCTAGGTTCCTCATCATCATCGCCACCATCATCACCATCTCCATCATCTTCATCACCATCTCCATCACCATCGCCATCATCATCAATGCCTTCATCATCATCACCATCTTCATCATCATTGTCATCTCTAGTTTTCATCATCATTGTCATCTCTAGGTCCCTCATCACCATCACCAACACCATCATCATCAATGTCTTCGTCATCATCACCATCTTCGTCATCATCATTAACTCTAACGCGAACCCTAATTCAATTTTCTTCTATAACTCTAGCCCTAACCCTCACCCAAACCCTAGAACTAAACCATCTCCTTCATCACCACCATCACCATCACCATCACCATCACCATCATCATCATCACCATCTTCATCATCATCATTAACTCTAACTCTAACCCTAACTCAATTTCCTTCTATAACTCCATCCCTAACCCTCACCCAAACCCTAGCACTAAACCATCTTCTTCACCATCACCATCGCCATCACCATCATCATCAATGTCTTCATCAGCATCACCATCTTCGTCATCATCATTAACTCTAACTCTAACCCTAATTCAATTTCCTTCTATAACTCTAGCCCTAACCCTCACCCAAACCCTAGCACTAAACCATCTCCTTCGTCACCACCATCACCATCACCATCACCATCGCCATCACCATCATCATCATCATCACCATCTTCATCACCATCATTAACTCTAACTCTAACCCTAACTCAATTTCCTTCTATAACTCTAGCCCTAACCCTCACCCAAACCCTAGCACTAAACCATCTTCTTCACCATCACCATCACCATAACCATCACCATCACCATCATCATCAACATCTTCGTCAGCATCACCATCTTCGTCATCATCATTAACTCTAACTCTAACTGACAGAATCCGAGTCTGCTCGCTGGTTTGGGTTCCGTGGCCATGGAGCAAATGCCCAAAGTGTCCCTGAATGGCCCCGGGGTGCCCCACTAGGATGCCCGTAGCACCCGAACCGTGGCTCGGTTCGTGAATCCGTCGATTCCGGTGGGTCCGGGACACCGATTTTCAGCTAGGGGATCCCCCATAACATGTCTCGAAGACCCGGAAGCGGTGCCAATGGGCCATCCTTGGACTTGTATGGCCCATTGGCAGGCCCATTGGCACCGCTTCCGGGTCTTCAAGGCATGCTGTTGGGGGACCCCTAGCTGAAACCCGGTGTCTCGGACCCACCGGAGTCGACGGATTCATGAACCGAGCCACGCTTTGGGTGCTACGGGCATCCTAGTCGGGCACCCTGGGGCCATTCAAGGACACTTTGGGCATTTGCTCCGCAGCCACGGAACCCATAACGGCGAGCGGACTCGGATTCCGTTGGCTCCCATAGGTCCATGTGGCCATAGTGGACCTATCGACGGTGGCCATGCATGCCCGGGGGCCTTCGGACGAGAAATGGCCCCCTTGAGCAAATTTGGAATGGCCCTCACTGAGCAAAACCCTAGCTCCGGTGATGACCCATTGGCACCGTTTCCGGGCCTTCAAGGCACGCTCTGGGGGGTCCCCTAGCCGAAACCCGGCATCCCGAACCCACCGGAGTTGACGAATTCATGAACGGAGACACGGTTCGGGTGCTACGAGCATCCTAGTCGGGCACCCCGGGGCCATTCAGGGACACTTTGGGCATTTGCTCCGCGACCACGGAACCCAAACCGACGAGTGGACTTGGATTTCGTCAGCTCCCACATGTCCACGTGGCCATAGTGGACCTATATATGGTGGCCATGCATGCCCGGGGGCCTCCGGATGAGAAATGGCCCCCTTGAGCGAATTTGGAATGGCCCTCACTAAGCAAAACCCTAGCTCCGGCGATGGCCCATTGGCACTGCTTCCTGGTCTTCGAGGCACTCTTTGGGGGGTTCCCTAGCTGAAACCCAACGTCCCGGACCAACTGGAGTCCACGGATTCGCTAACGGAGCCACGGTTCGGGTGCTACGGGCATTCTAGTCGAGCACCCCGGGGCCATTGTAGTGGTGATAAAAAGTTTACTGTCTGTTGAGTTCAATACTACATCCAGGAGCCACACAACAAACTTTGAGATAGAAAGCTCTGTAATTTTAGGACACTGATTCAACCACTCAGATTACTTCTATGTAAAAGAAAATAGTTGGGCAATGAAATATTAACCCTATTCTATCTTCTGTTGCTACACTGATGAAGATGTAGAATGTTTGTATAAAAGATGATACTATGATTATTTTACTGATATTTATCTACCAAACATATAGATGATAGGAAAGAAAATGCATTGAAGAAAATGATGACGAGATACAATTATCCTGTACACACACTTAGGTTTGCGCAGAAACCTAGAACTGTCTGAGTTTTTCTATTTATTCTTTTACTATAATTTAGAGTTGTTCTAAGATATGTATAAAAATAAAAACATTGATTCTATGCTTAGCTATATCAGAAACCTAAGTTATGGAAATTACACAGCGGTTAAGAAATTACAAATAAAGAATATCAGGAAGGAAATATTAAGGAAAACATAACAGGGTTAGGATAATCATTCAATCTATGTATTGTCTATCATTTATCTACCTTAATTCTCCTTCTCTGCACTACAGTACTATAAAGAAAACAATGTGGAAAAAATATAAAGAAAACAATATGGGAAAAATACAGAGAAGTTATTTATTCCATCATTTCATTAATTTAATCAAACAAATACTTATGTATGATGATAACTTATGAATATTAAATCAACTATTGCATAAATTAATTTAATTGTACTTAGAAACAAAAAAGACAAGTAGAACCTGTAACAGATGATAGGGTGGACAAACACCCAAGGAGGCCTGTTCCTCCCAACCTTCTCGCAAAGAAGCAGCCAAACTACTTGCCTCCTTTGGACCCCCGAGCCTGTTTACTAAACTGCCAGGTAGATGGACTCTGTGTAGAATCAAGGCACTCATAAATTATACAGGAAGCACACTATTAAGACTTGCTCCTCAGCTTTTAGGACTCTGCACTCAGTAGTATAACTATGCACTCAGCAGTATAATATGTAGACTTACACCATGATAAAAAACTAGCATATCCCCTCATCGAATCTCTTGGGTGCAAGAAGCAAAACCCCAAGGTAAATTTTCTCGTTAGGAAAAGTGATGAACCTCAGTCCAAAATTCAATGGCTCTTTTAAAGATTTCCTAGGTATTTAGTGGTCATTTTTCAATAATGAGCCTCAAGCTCCAGTCCCATCTTTCAGGGCACTAAGTGTAACATCCCAAAAAAATCACAAAAATTTAAAAATTTTCGACGTGACAATTAATGCCTATTTAAAGTGTGCGGAATAGAACGATGCATAAAATTTTATCCTACTATACTAAGTACCATGCTGGTTTATAGTATAAGATTTGCGACTAGATGGTTTACGTTTGTGTCTTGATGGTTTACTCAGCTGTACTATTCCAAACTTATATTGTTATTGTTATGATTGATGAATCAACTATTTTTGACTAAAGTGCTTTTGTTGATTGATGAAGGGGTCCTACGGACGCCCCGAGTCTTACTTAGCATTTGTGCTAAAGCATGTGAATTCATACTTGTGGCAGTTTACAGGTAAGGATTTAAAGTTGCGACAAGTGACCAAACCGTTTTTCAGTAATCTCCTTTGTAAATATTTGAAGAGATAAAACTTTGGGCATTCTATCGGGTGAGAAACTTGGTTCGAGACTAAAATCGTCAAGATAAAGACATCTAAATATGATTGCTGATGCAAATAGTGCATCTTAATTCTTGTAAATTATAAGCTTGTATTTGATTCAAAAGAAGGTCTGTATCGATTGTATCTCAGTTTTATACTCAGAATTATATATGTGATTTACATTTAAGTTTCATGTTGAGTCGTACATAAATGTCTATCTTTCCCTCCATAGCAATTCATAGAAATTCTATGTATAAGTGATTTGAAATTTTGCCTAGGGACTATACTCTACGATGATGGTGATAATTGATTTATTGACATGTCTTTCGTTTCACTATACGTTAGAGTGTATGTGTGTGCATTTTCTTAGATTATTTCTATAATCTATTTGCAATGTATTTAAAACATTATCAAACTCTTAAATATATATAACTTTAATGATGTGTGTTGTGTGCATTAGTGTGACCCTATGTGACACTATGCAAACCTTAGCAATATTTATCCAAACCCTTAACATATCATGACAGGGTGGTGCATCACGACTTTACCATACACATTATCTATTGTCTTTAATATTATGATGTGAACGTTAATATGCCACAGGTTGGCAGATGTAAACGCAGCATATGCATTGAATGCATACAACTTTCGAGACAATGGAATTCCACCGTGAATGGCGTAGTGAACTTTGGGCACGTGATAGTTTCGTGGTGTAACAATTCTGTGAAGAGTTGTAATTTAACAATGATTCAAGTGTTGCCGAGTTGGCTCCTTCGTGGCGGTGGCAATGATAGCTCATTTAATGTGGTAGGTTGCTTGGTGTTTCGTGAAACTAACCGGTGATCTCCACCGTTGATCTAGCAAGGTTTTGATGGATGAGGGTTAAACCCTACCTACACTCTGTTCAAAGTGTTTATTGTAATTCTTGGCATTTGGTAGTAGTGGCTCTGCGTCTGGCCGACAGGTTGAGGGTTTGTAGGGTTCTTGTTTTGCATTATAGAGGCATAATGCCTACGTTTTGAACCCGTGACCTATGGAAGGTTTTAGAGCCGAACTCTCTATGTTTTTATAGTGGTAACTTGTCATGGTTGGCAGCTTAAGGTCTGTTCTTGATGTAGTTCGATACTGAGACCAGTTGAGGGTTTTTCTTTCAAAACTGGGTTCAAAGTGAGAGGCCAGGTCCTCGTCATGGTTGATATTGGTCTCGACACTGTTTAACTGTTTATATAGTTGATAGCTCGGCGTGGTTTCCTTCTATTTCGGCATTCGACGGTGTAAGATTTTACAGTTGCAATTGCACCTGTCTGGCGTTTTTTTGCTATATGCCAACGTTTAAAAAGGTAATGTGCTTCGAAACTTTCACTGTAACTTCCATTCGCGAGCATTAACATAGTAGTGGTTGTTCGCATTGATACTGAAATCATTCTTTTTAAGGAATACCATGTTTAACCACATCTCCGATGTATTTGCAGGTGCATCGTTCGGTGGCTTCTCCAGTCTGGGCGTTGAAGGTTGGCTACGGCTACACCGACCGGTAAGCCTCAGAGGTTGCCTTGTAAATCTGGTTAAATGGAAGTGATGGCCAACATGTGTTTGTTATGTGGTCTTCGTACTCATCTCAGAGATTTTGTATTTCATCAGATTAGGGTTTATAAAATGTAAAAGGATTTGGGAAGGATAATTTCTTGACCCAAAAGGCACGAGCCTGTTGTGTTTGATAAGTAACTTTCGTGGGAAAGATTTTTGTTCTCAGACTTGAATAATGTAATTCCTATGTTTTCAATCAGTAGTGGTAGATGTTTGAAATCCATGGAAGGCTTTTGGCCTGTGTGTAGTTTGTCGATTTTATAAAAATGTTGCTGCGTTTTACTCTTATGAAAATTTCCAGGGTTAGGGTTTGTCTTTGTTTTGGAATGTATAGTTTCGATGTTGCTCTTCAATAAGATCTTGGCATCAAACTGGTGTTTGTTGTTTTTGTTTAGAATTTTCCTACAGACATTATAATAATTGAATCCTGGAGATGATACTATGAATTTAACTATTCGACCTATAGGAATGATTACGGTGTGAATGTTTGGTCTTTATGGAAATAAACTCATGGTTTTATTTTATGCTTATGATTGGTTTAAAATGTTAGTTGTGTGCCGAGAGTTGTTATCTAGATTTTACAGTTATAAAATGTATTTATAACAGTTTCGTTTCCTACTTTGGAAGGGAAAATGTGAAGCTAAAAACTTATAACTGTTTATAATATGAAAACCCTAACTTGACTCGTTTAAAATGTAATGATATTCTTTAGTATCTTTGTTGCTATCGTTCGATGATACATTCAATAGTTTGAGGTTTTGTTTTTGACAATGAATGTGTAAATCCTAGGTTTGTAACCTAAGACTTCTGTTATACTACAAGAAGATTTGTTTGTCAAATTGCATTGATAAAAAGCATAAAAGTAGGTGAATCTGTACATGAATAAATTTGTGTTTATTTCTATGCACTATTTCTAAAAGGAAAAATGATAACAGTATGTTGTAAGTTGAGATCTAGATTCTACAACTGTACGATATAATCTTATATATGTTTTTGAATACCATAACATAGAAAATAATTCATATAATTCTTAGAAAGGAAAATTATTTATTCCTAAACAACTGATATTTAGAAAATGGAGAAAACATTACTGTATATTCTGAAAACACTCATTTGTGCAGAATAATAAGGAAAACATTGATACATGTATACATAGGAATTTTAATAGTAAACAGTGACTTAAGAAAAAATACTATGTTTTTATCTTCTCATTCACATGACTATTTTGCCTATCATTTATCTATTCTACTTAATTTGTCTCTGTACTAGAGTACGATGCAGTTCCTATAGCATGGGGAAAAATGCCGAGATTATTTATTTCATTCATCATTTCTATTCATAATTTTAACTTGGTTCAAAAAACTAAAAGCAGGGGTATCTAAACCAGAATGCATTCTGTAAATAAGAATTAATTACTTGCAAATAAACAGATTTAACTACTTAATAATAGATAAACAATTAGAACCTGTAGATGAAGATAGGGCCGACAAACACC
This sequence comes from Larix kaempferi, assembly GCA_027924585.1. NCBI lineage: Eukaryota > Viridiplantae > Streptophyta > Pinopsida > Pinales > Pinaceae > Larix > Larix kaempferi. The sequence continues at coordinate 1,734,794 of BSBM01001010.1, forward strand.
CAAGGAGGCCTGTTCCTCTCAACCTTTTCCAGAAGATGCATCCCAACTGCTGGCTTCTTGTGAACCCTTGAGCCTGATTACTGAACCACTAAGTAGGTGGAATCTGTGTAGAAGCAAGGCACTCAAAAATGCCTTCAGCACTCAACATCAACCTCCTATAATAACATACCTTCAGCACTCAGCATCAACCTCCTGAACTCAATAAGAGCTTGGCAGACTCACAACATGATCAACAACATAGCATATCCCCTCATCAAATCTCTTGGGTGCAAACACAGCAAAACCCCAACGTAAATTTCCTCGTCAGGAAAAGTGATGAACCTCAGTTCATAATTTGATGGCTATTATATAGACTGCCTAGGTCTTTTAGTGGTCAGTTTGGAATAAATGAGCCTCAAGCTCCAGTCCCATCTTTCAAGGCACTATGACCACATTTCAAGGGAGTTGTCCCATACCAATAGCTAGTTAGTTGCATCATGATGCTGCCATTTGTCCATTGCCTTCTACCCCAGATTCCATTCCACCTAGTGGATCAGTAACCACTCTTTCAACAGTCCTCTTAGGTGTTTGTCTCCTATTTTATTTATTTAATAATAATATATTGTGCAAATTACAGTCATCCTTGGACACCTGTCCAACATAAAACTTTACAATAAAAGTTATCATAATGTTTCTAATACAAAATGTTTTCCAGCAAAAAGGGTATGTTACACTAAGACCACAATTCAAGGAAGTCGTCCCATACCAACAACTAGTTACTTGCCTCATGAAGCTGCCATTTGTCCATTGCCTTCTACCCCAGATTCCATTCCACCTAGTGGGTCAGTAAACACTCTTTCAACAGTTCCCTTAGGTGTTTGTCTCCTATTTCATTTATTTAATAATAAAATATTGTGCAAATTACAGTCATCCTTGGACACTTGTCCAATATAAAACTTTACAATAAAATTTAAGATAATGTTTCCAACATAAAATGTTTTTCAGCAAAAAGGGTATGTTACACATACCACATGGATTGAATGTCCCTTAAGAGATGTCTAGTCTATGTGACATATGTCCCTTAAGTGACGTATCTAATGTGGATGAAATGTATCTTAAACAAATTTACTCACTTTGACACCATGCTTACGAGGTGTCTGTCATGTGGAATGAATGTCCCTTAAACGATGCTCAGGGACATTTAATTCATGTGAATAACGTCTCCTAAGCGACGTGTCTCACATGGACTAGATGTGCATAATGAATAAATGAAGTAGGTAGCCTAAACTATGTTGGAACCACCTCAATTATTAAGGATATGTATCAAAGGATGGGCTCCAATGCTTAATCATTAGGGTGTTAGCACCACATATTTAGAAAGTCCCTAAGACATGCCCTGCATTGATTGCCTCCCAAAAAAATTAGATCCGACCAACCTCTAGACAAAACCAAGATTTGTGGGCTATACCTTAACATTGGTTGATGGTGCATATAGCTGTGTTTTTCATAATGGAAGAAAGTATAAGATATCTATAGGTTGAGGTTGTTTCTTATTCCTAGTGTGTGTGCAATTTGTTGTTGGTTGTTCCCATTAAGAGTAGATATATTTTTGAATAAGTTGTTCAAGGTGATAAATTCTAGTCAAGATCGATCTGTGAAAAAATTATTATGTTGTCAACATTCATGAGATTGAATGGGACATGATTGGTATATCTTGTTTACTATATATTGTTGGGATTCAAGGTCAGATATATTCGGTGTGCTAATTATTTTGGTAAAGTTCATTTATTGTTATTGTGTTTGTTGGTCCTCGTTGTTGCATGGAACTATGCTTGAAGCTACATGTATTTCCTACTGTGGAGATAAGGATAGAACATTGACTATGGTCATGGCACTTTCTCTCACTTTTAAAGGCGTTAGGACCAAGAAGGGGCGAAGTTAATATATCTTTTCTTATGTTTTAGAGTGAAAAGAATGCAAATAAGACTTACCATATTCTTGTGGAGCTACTAGCATATAATCATCTCCATTTGTGATATGACCTTTCTTCCTAGGACATGAATTCTTGAGATGTTTTTAAGATTCAGAAGCATTAGTAGAACTTGAAATTTAAATAGTGGATAATTTGTCAATTATCTATTGTCCCTATTTGAATATTAAATCTATTGAGATGGAAAACGTCCATATCAACTAAACACATATCCTTGCCACATAGTTCTTCTCCATATTGGGAATCTTTTAATCGATAATGAGATATGTGCCTATTTTCTTCCCTAACATTTGAAAATTTTCACTCTTCCACAATTCGATGGCCAAGTAGGGTAAGTTTACCTATATCATATTCTTAGTGATACATTATTAATGTGTTCAAACTCCAAGATCCATTTGTTGATACTAAACCATTTTATAGCACAAAAATTATTTGATCTCAATCTTAGTTAGAATTGAAAATAAATGTTTTGAAACCTTGAGAGCACATATGAAATATTATGTTGTAACCCAAACCTAAACCCATACCCCACTACTTGGACACCATGTACCCAAGTCTTTAAATATCCTTCATTATATCTTTGTACATGGAAACACCCATTACTTATATATGGCTAAGATACTTCTAAATAAAAGTCACTAGCAATAATGTAAAACACACTAAGTAAAATGGAAAAATGAGTACTACCTACATCCCTCCATGAGTTCAATGAGGCAGAAGCTTGTACAACCACATAACACATAGGCGAAGTCCACATTAAATAGCTATTTGAAAATATTGAAGTGATTTTTTTTTCTCCTTCATGTCATCTCATTGACTAAACCTAAAAACTGATAGTCATTATGGGTTTGTGCACGAAGTTGAGGGACCCTTTAGGTGCAATTCTGCACCTAAATATGCATGTTTTTCACTGCTCTCTACAGCATGACATACATGACCATTATTGACAAAGTTTTAGGCATAGATAGAATTTTGTATGCAGATTCCAAATATGTAATTTAAAAAAAATATATTGAGATTTTCTATTTATTTCCTAATTTTCTTGTTTTATCACTCCGTTGGTCAAAAGACATACTGTTAGTGTTTATTCCGTAATTTTTTCATTTCACAACCATTTTAAAAAAAAATTGTATGCTGCACTAGAAGACATCGACCTCTACATGCTATAAAAAATCCAAGTCTAAATAACTGCATTAAGACCTTCAAAGGCTGCACCCACATTTGACGTATCGCTCTCGAGGTTCGATCACTTACATAATTCAAAACAAAATAAAAATTAAACATTTAATTTTAGAAAAATAGCGCTGCACTAGTGCTATGGGTTCTATACATTTCTACCAATTTTTGTATCCCGAAACCATCATTTAGGCATTGAAAGGCTGCGCCCACAAAAACATATACCTTATCATTTGCCAAAAAAATAAAAAGTGACTGTTAGAAAACATGAAATTTGGCATAGTTATGTAAATTTTCAATACTTAAAACTTATATATTCGGAAACGTGACTCAATTTCCTACGTTACATCTTTTTTACTCGATGCAATATATCTTGTGTAAGAATGTAAAAAAAACCAAGTAAGTTGAGGGATGCCTGATTTTTCATTTTTTTATTGCATCTAACGCACCAAAAGTGACCCTCATTAGCTTGCACATGCCCTTATACTTATATAGAATTATTTTTCTAAGGGAAAACTACTTATGTAAACTTATTTAATATATAAATATTTTTTTATATAACTATTAAAATATAAATAACCAAATTCATTGAATTTACTGCTAGTCATTAGTTGTATTTTCATTGGATTTACGGCTAGTCATTAGTTGTATTTTCATTGGATTTATGGCTAGTCATTAGTTGCAAGGAGCTATGATATGATACATCTTCAAATAGTTAATTTCTAACAGTGTATGTGGTGATATGTTCTCATAATGAACACTATTCATTTGCCTCACATTATGGCCACAAAGCCATAAAATATCACATGGCCATACACTATTCACTATGAGAACATATGGAGACATACACTATTCTTCACCACTCACACAAATATTCTTACTCTAGTCTGAGAGACCTGCACCCAATGATTCAGTCATTATCATGAAGATTTATTTAGGTAAACACTCATTTAAACTTATATTAACCATAAGTACAAGAAGGACAAATGAATAATATCATAAAACATAATATCACAAGGCATATAAGATCCATGCATAAAAGATAGCGAAACGAAAATTATAGCAAAAAATGTCATACTTTAATGTACCGAAATGTCTTGAATAGTCTCCAATTTTTTTCCTCTACTCAACTATTAACCTATAAATATAGAAGCTCTTTACCCATACTAATGCCAAAGTTTTCTAGTTATGCTTTTGTTCTTTGTGTTTACATTTATCCTCTTATATCCTTATGTGGAATTAAGTTATGCTAATGAGAATTTTTATGAGATTACCTGATTTCAAATGTTATGTTGTTTGATTGTATTAAGGATCTAATATTGGGGAATGATATTTTGGACTAAGGATCTAATATTGTATTTTTGATTTGCTCTTTTTCTTAATGAAATAAAGATGCCATATAATATAAATAAGTGTAGAGATAGGGTACGAGAAGCCATATTGGGAGTAAAGGCCACATTAGTAGCATGAGAAGAGGCTCTAGCAACATATGCAAGTCTACTACTCCCAACGTTAGAGGCTTTCTCATTTTGTTCTATATCTCCCTAGGTACCTCAATAATCCCCCCTCCTTGAATGAATAAGAAACCCATTTATATTGCTTTGTGTGCCTAGATTCATTCCCATAGTTAGCTAGAATATTTTTCTTAGAAAATAATTCTAAGGCTTCTTCCATAATCAAATATAGAAGCTTCTAATAGATAACATCTAGTCATGTGGAACATACTAGATAAATTTTGGGATTGTTGTTTTATTTCTTCTTTTTCTATAAGCATTATTTTATTGGGTGGGTTTGAACCTTAGACCTCTCATAAAATTCAATTGCACTTTACTAGTACAATAATGCTTTGATAGTTCGATAGTTTGATATGAATTATTCCTAACAAGAAGATCAAACTTCTAGAAGGATTTTTTGGAATATTGATCATAGCAATAGAATTTTCCAAAATAAAAGATGAGGGAAAGAAGAGGGGTTAAAAATTTATTTGCACTTTTCTCTCTAGTTGTATCCCACCTAATCTTATGAAATTTGAAACACGCCATCTTGAGTCCTATGCTCCGAATATGGAGATATTAGCATAATAATTTGGAATTTGAGTATTTTATTTGCCTTGTGTTTTGCTTTTGGGCATAAGATTGGAACCATAGGTAGCATAGAACTAAAGCACCATCATAAGAGAGATACCTAAAAAAGTACCATCATAAGAGAGCTAGTGTGATGGGTGTGTAAATTTTAATATTAGAGTATAATGCTTGTTATCACAATAAAGTTAACGGTGAATTATATTCCTAATTCAAATTGGCCTTCGCACCATAAGCAAGTAAACTAAGTAGAAAAAATTGAAATCGTTATTGAATAAAGAAATGAAGCTTGAACTTAGTTAGAATGAACTAATCTAGAATCAAAAAATAACCAAAGCTACAATGACTATGTGTCATGTTCAAACCATATTAACACAACCTACAACTTTATTTCAAGAATTCAACTACTAATTTGGTTCCCCATAACATTTATTCTGTTTGTTGGAATAACTGGATTTTAGCATTTGTATGCACATAAATCCACTTCAAGAGAGGTGAGTATTAGTTTACACATATAACCATTTGATATGAACATCAAACGCATATTGCAAATAGAGAATGGGATATTCAATTGTGTTTTTAAAATGATATTTTTCTTTAACACTAACACATGTATGAATTTTCACTGGGTTGAACAAGGTGCTCTAGTGATATGTATGCATGGTCATGTTTACATTACTTTTGAAATGATGTACATGGATAAGGAATTATCTATTTCTTGAATTCACAAGAGGTCAAATAAGTTCTTGTGCCATGTACCCACATTTGCACCTCATTAATTGTTTGCGTTGACAAAATACTTTGCAAATGAAGGATACAATTTTCTCAAGGATATTATTTACTTAATTTCATCTTTAAATATGGTGTCCAAGTCACCACGAAATAGATTGAACAAACAAATTTTCCAAAAAAAATCAAATAGAAGCCATTAAAAAAATCGCAATTAGAGGAAGAAAGTGGCCATAGAAAATAGCTAGAGCATGCTCCCTATTTTTGAAAGAAAATAGATATGTCATAATGTGTTTTCTTCTTCTATTGCATCATACATCTCTAACTAACAACAATTTATAAGGTAGAATATTTAGTTTACATTACATTATTATGGGGTGAGTGAAATGTGTTGAATGAAATATGTCTACAAGGAATGAAAGAAGGTGATTTGTAAGAGTTGAAAATTTGGAGAACTCCATTATCTTATTATATTAATAATTATCTTACAACACATATTTCACAATCCAAATAAGTGTGGAAACAATGGGAATAGAACAAATGGAAATCCCAAACAATATATGCATGCATATTAATATATTATGTAGAGCTCCAAATCAAAATCTAAAGCACAGAAACAAGCATACTAACAAGCAGATCTATAGATAATATATATATATATATATATATATATATATATATATATATATATTAAATAGGGGAAGCCCGATGGGATAGCTCAAGTGGTTGAGTGCTATAATTTGTGAGCAGAAGGTCTCAGGGTGAAATTCCTGGGTGGCTATACATCGCTATATAAGGGCCTCACTTGATGTCCACATCGGGTTAACTCCGTAATCAGAGTGAACGGGGTGCGGCCCCTTCGGATAGCCCCCCTGTGATTTCTTACCGTGGATGTAGCATCCTCGTTGGGGGGTTTGTGAACCACATGTGAAAAAATTAAACAGGGGTAAAGTATTGTTCTCATAAAACTATAAATAAAATACTACATAAAATTTAGATGTTAAATATTGTAGACTTCAAAATCTTGGAATAATAAGATAAAACAATTGAACTTAATATATGCATTCATTGACATTGACTTTTGAATAGGATATGAGACTATCAAAATAAAAAAAATAAAAACAAAAAATGATAAAGGCCAAGGTTTTAGTAGGTTAATGCAACCCATATAAATTGTGTCCACCAAACCATGAAAATAGTTTATTCTGTGAAAAATGGTGATTAAAAGATAGTACTTCAATGCAAGGACACCATTGATTTCTATCAATACCATAATTCTACATCAATGTATTTTCTACTACAAGGTGCTCACACCTCACTTAACTTTGAAATTTTAAAACTTTCATATAAAAGTACCCAAATCACTATTCCATTGACCTAAAGAAAATTGTATCATATTAATGTTTTTTGTATGAAGTGAATAGACAATGAAATGATTCGACTTCCAAAAGGTCTAGTCTTTAATACAAAGAAAATAATTGATTGAGAGGATAAAGAGACTAGCCAGGATTTTCAACCATATTTCTAAAATCCAAGCAATGGGTATGAGATGCAATGTGATCAAGATTCATTTACATGCTCTAAATGGACCTAAAATGAATATTTGGGGTTTCAATTGAAATGTAAAAATTGTATCAAGAAGAGACTGAAATAAATAATGATTTCATGAGGTTCACTCACCATGCAATGGATCAATTACAAATTTCCCAAGATAGTGTATAGGTGCAGCACAAACCAAAATAAGGTTCACCAAAAATATACACAGAAGATCAACCCATATTCGCCAATTTCCTGGGATAGTTCATAACAATGAAATGAGTAGTTTCTTACCTCAATTACAAACACAATAAATTTTATATATCTGTAATTGTCACTTAGCAAGATAATCCATATTGATTAGCCTCGCACCATCTATCTTGCTTAGCAGCACACCATCGTGTTCAATGTCATCAAGTCTCGCATAATCTTGCTCAAGTAAACATCATCATTATTCATTTGTTAGGGTTGAATGGGCCTTATTCATAAAGTGTGAATCCATGAAGTAGAGGATGTCCCCTACCCCACAAGTCAATGGAGAACCTTGACTAGCTCTACCAAAAAATCCTTAAGAACCAAACCTATCAATTTTAGCCTAAGTGATATGCCTTGTTTGTTTATCCTAAAACTATTTCTTATAAACAACAAATATGGGAACACCAATGAAATCCTATTGAGTCTATATCCATTTTATCCATCATCTTAGGAAGAGATGATGACTCTATTGTTGATGAATCCATGTTTGTCCTTATTCACTATGTTCATAGTCTCTCATTCACAACCTTCTTATATGTTTAATCCATTGAAAAAACATGAGAGACCATGTTACCAAATTTAGTTCTGATAAATTCTTTAGGTACCCTTCATGCCTTGTATACCTATTTATTTATTATCAAAGTTGTTCATTATATCACTTAACAAGTTATACAAATTTACGAGAATCGGACATTGTTCTGATTTTTTTGGGGGTCAATTGTAGTAGCTGCTTTTATCTCCATCTCAAAAAGTGTGTATACTGGTACCACTATTTTTCATTTTGAGTCATTTTTTGTGATTTTGAAACTTCTTGGTCATAAGAAAATTATAACTTTTATTTACAAGGGCCATTTTCCAAACTTTACAAAAAAATACATTTAATAGCTAGCTATAGTAAAAAAATACACACATTTTTGAAATTTTGTAAGATTTAGAAGCTAGTTAGAATGAAAAATACATGCATTTTCAAAGTTTTTTCATTAAACTTTTATCTTAAAGAAGTCATTTTTTGGGCAAATTTCTAAACAAAATGAGAAAAAAATACATTTCAAACCATTTTTCAACGTATTTTCTGTTATTTGATGTATAAAAATGGTACTCTTTAACATTATTTTCCCTAAAGTGATGATTCACATAACTCAACATAACGTATACCATATATTTCTAACTAGCATATTAATTAAACATAACAATTATTCTCAAAATAAAATCTTCAATTCAAAACATTACAAAAATATCTTATCAAAAATTTGTCAACTTTGACATTTTCCTCAACAATATGAAACTAATCAACAATATCATGCATCCCGAAATCTTCATTGAAATTGACATTTTCTGCTGGTTGGCTCTCTTCCTGGACCTCAATGTGTTCTTCCATTGGGTGCTCTACTTCTGCAAAATGCCCATAGTGATCTTTTCCGAACATCCCTTTTAAAGGAGGTGAGGCTCTTTTGACCACTAGATGAGAGATTAGTGACCAGGCGACCAAAAAATTTGGTCACCAAAGTTTTTTGAAGGGAAAAATGACCAAAATTCATAAATTTTAAGTGAGCTAACTAAAAATGACCAAGATAAATGATAAATCTAGTCATTGGATAAGGATTAAACTAAAAATGACGAAGATAAATGACCAACTTGGTCACAGGATAAGAAGTAAGTTAAAAATGACCACATAACAATTGGTCATGTTTTTGGTCATTTTTAGTTGTCATCATTGCCTCTTCTTATGTTTTAACACGCAATGATGATCACTTTCTCGCCTGGTCACTAATCTCTCATATTCTTCTAGTGTATATGTGCAACATCCACTAAGCATTTAGTGTGAGTAGGTGATCGCATTAACTGCATTAAAGTTCGTGGTGGAAATCTAGTTCACACACATGGGGAAACTTGCGAGGAAAGATTATGTCTCGATCCTATCAGTTTGCTGAATGATCATCGATCGTGTGAGTGACTTCGTTGATCTCTTGTGGTATAATTTCTTGATATGTATTATAAAGACGATATATCTTCTAGTCGTTTTCTTTGTTCTGTTGATATTTCCCCTTCTCTATGTTTCGACAATGTGTTCTTGGTGGTGTTCTTTGGTCAGACTGATTTCCTAGAACATACTTATAATCTACGTGTTTCATTCAGTTGTATGCCATTGCATTGAAAAACATGCAATGAGTGATCATCATGTAGAACTGAGACATGTCTCGTTTTCTATCTAAAACTCTTTCTATTTAACTTCATTAAGCCCATTTTTTGCCATTTTCTTTGCATTATCTAACCTATATTGTAAGGGATAAATCCCGTTAATTTAAAGTATATTTATAATATAATATTGTAAATAAAAGGTTAAACAAAAATCTATGTAAAAACAATATATATATATATATATATATAAGTTTTAGTTTTGCATTATATATATATATATATATATATATATATATATATAATGCAAAACTAAAACTTTAATATATATATATATATATATATTAAAATTTTAATTTTTCATTATATAAAATATATTTATAATAAACAAACAATTTATAATATTATAAATAAAATAAAACATGAAATATTAAAAAACTAAATAAAATATAATATAAAAAACAATATAATATATTAAAATACAATATATTAATAAAAAATATTTATAATATTAAAATGAAATGAAATATTAAAAAAAGCGTTACACCTACAAATTGACCTACTCGCAATATTGTAGAGTAGAGTTGTTCCACCCCAGCCTTCGCCTCCCAGCTCTGAGCGCCTGTCTTAAAGGTGATTCATTTCCCATACCCGCATTGCAGGCCGGGTATTACAGACGAGTTATGCAAGGAATTGTTTTTTGAACCCTCGGGCCGCATTGTAAGCCAGGTATTATGACCGTGGTATTCAAGCAAATTGGTTTTGGAACCCTCGGGCATTTGTGAGTTCGGAGTTTTATGAGGTCGCGGTTAATAAGATAACATTGCAATGTCAAATTTGCAACCAGGGTAAACACTCGATTGGTGGAGGAGTTGGATTTCGAAGTGCAGTGACAGGATGGTCCACTATGTGGACATTCAATGGAGTTATGAATTAACTACCAGTGTGATAAGAGCTCTAATTGGCGCCAAAAAAATTTTTTGGCAGGAGGGAAGGGGGTTTCTTTGTGTTTGAGAGGCATTTTTGTTGGATGGGGTTTGAAATCAGGTCTTAGGTCAATTAATAACAACTCTTTCTGGTTGGAAATCGAGTTTGGGGTTTGGAAATTTCACTATATAGTTGGATTTCTTGCAATGGAGAAAAACCAAGAACTGGAGAGAACTTGAAGGCTCCTGAAGAGACGAGCGAGGGATTTTGTAGTAACAGAGTTAAAATCTACTTATACTTCTCCTTCTCAGGTTAGTGAATGCTCGGTTTCCTCTCCCTGTCCTATATTCTTTGTGCCATGCCTTGCGCACTCGTGAGCTTCTACTTTGAAAGCATGTTCCCAATTTGAATTTATTTCTGATCTGGTTTGAACCCTTGCCTGGTGTAAATTGAGCATATCGAGTAAATATGTATGTTGTTTGTTGTTTATTATTCTACATTGTATAGATATTTTGCTTATGTTTTCATATATTCTATAGAATTGTTTCATCCAATTCCATATTAAGGTTCAAGAGCTGGAGTTTATGTATTTGCATTGCTTCCATTCTTGCCTTTGTGCCTTTGGAGTCTTCCATTTTTGTGGCAATCTACGCCCAAATTCTATTTCACCTGTCTTTTGGAAGGGCATCAAATTGACAGCAGCAAAAAAAAAAAAAAGAGCAAGAAAAATATATTTGTTCTAGAAAATGTCTATGTCTTGAGGGGATGTGGATGTCTAGGTATTCTAGTGGCCTAATGATTTCATTGCTTGTATTATGTTGTGAATTGGCTCTATGATCTTGAATTTATCCATGTTTTCATTTTTCTCTGTCTGTCCTTTGTTCTATTGGTGGACACCATCTACTCTTGGTCCTAATGTTTCCAAAGACATTTGTGTCATTGGCTACGTTCCCAAGGTTGGGGTTTGTACTTCTGTTGGGGAGTAGTTCCAACGTTTTTGCTCGCACGTACTTGAACAGGCAACAAATAATGGACTTTCATGGTGGGTTAAGTGATTTCACATGTGTGTTTCTTGTTATATTCATTGGTAAAATTTACAGTGCCTTCCTAGAAATTCTTGATGGGTGTGTCCCTGGCTTGGTGTGAGCTTGCTCATTTTTTCTAAGCATACCGATAGTGGCTCTTAAGATTTGTGATATATATATATATGGAACAACTTCCTAAAAAACAATGCCCAGATAAGCAAGTAGATTTTATGAAAATTGTAGAATAGAGCTACGACATAGGTTGAGTCGCTTGATTCCATGCTTGTTTTTTTAGCATATATACCTGTGTTTTTTTCCATTATTTGCTTGCCCATGATGATTGTGTTTGTTTCTGTCCTTTCCAATTCTTGCCCAAAAACCCACTATGAAATGCATCAAATGCCCAAATGACCCAAATGGACGAATCAAGAAAGGCATACTTAACTTGTATTGCAATTTGGACTTTGTCCTCTTGATCTATGTCATCTTGTATTGTTCCTTGTGTTCTTAGATGTGTTGGTGTCAAGGTTGAGGTTTTGTTGCTCTAGGTCCCCGGTTGCAGTTGTTATTTGCACTCATAGTACATTGTGTTAACTAGTAATATTTCTATGTCTCCTAGAGGATTGCTTGCAATATTGTTCAAGTGTGTGAGTGGAAAATGTACCTCAATCTAGACGGTTGGTAGTATAGACTGCGTAGATTTCCACCAAGCTAGATTCCAAATGGCCCTGTGTTTAGATTCTTCATTTATGTCCTTTTGATCCTTGTCAACAAGGTTTACTAAATTCCTGGAAACTAAATTTTTTTTTTTTAGTCAACGATAGTTCTCAGATAGGCTATTTGTTGTGATCATTTGAAATGAATAATAGGGTCTTTGTTTGTTGCAAAATATTATGTTCTCTTCCAGCTGACAAGTCATTTTTCCTCTACCTAGGGTTTACCTATTAGAACCAGATGGCTAGAGTAATGGGGTGGATGGTTTTCCTATAAAAAAAATCCTTGTATCATTCGTTAGGTGCCTAGGCTCCAATTTACTTTGTTATGAATTTCTAGCTACACTTATTCTCTATGTTGATAATCCAAAAAACTAGGACCATAGAAACATGCATAGAGAGAAGGGTAGTGGGCTCATGCCATAGATGATATCATGGGCAGTTGGAATTTTGAAATCGATACACTAGGGAAGTTGGAAGTTGCACTGCGCATTTAATCCAACCATTTTTCCAAATAGCATGGTCTTTCTTAGTTGTAGAAGCCTTTGTATTGTACCAGGGGATTTTCCCCATTAGCCTTCTGGTTAGCATGGATAGAATTCCACATGATTTCTACATGGTTTTGCATGGAAAATATGCATTCTTGGAGATTGATTCTATAATGGCATTTGACTTGCAAGTGGAATATTGTACTGCATTCACGTTTTCAGATTGTGCAAATTCTCACCAAACTAAATGCAAAGTGGCCCTATCCCATGATTATTTGTTTATTTCCTTCTGGTGCTTTCCAAATAGCTTCAACAATTCCTAAAAACTGCTAAAATGTATTTCAATGATTTGTCTAGACTTTACATTAAGTCGAAAGGAAAATGCATTTATCCTGAAGCAACATATGCATTGAACCCAAAGGAAAATTCATTTCCCATCGTTTTTCATTAATTGCATAGGCTGCAACAGTTTAATAGCTGAAAGGCCACTATCTCTATATACATTTTCCTTGAAGAACATGTATTTTCTTGCATTGTGTTCCAAGGTCTGCAAATAAAGACCTTCAAATGATGGTTCAGGACAATATGTTCAAATATTTGTTGCTTGGTTTATTGGTTGTTTTATGTTCCCTACTATGACACTCCAGAGGAATATCTTCAAATTTTGGTTGGTTGATGTCATGAGAAAATCCAAGCCCAAAGTCCAGTCTTGTCCAAACTTGTGAAGAAACAAAATTGTTGCCCCTTCATAAACATGTAGATGTTATTTGACATTTACATGGAGTGTTGACATAGTTTCTTATTCCCCATCATTTGATAAACTATGTGCATTTGAAATCTTTTCTTAAGAACCCTTGTCAAATGACAAATTGTGCATTGATTGTGCCTCTACTTGCTAGAGAAAGTGTAGATGTTGTTTGTTTCCTTTTTTTCCTTAAATAATTAAATTACATTAATCTATATCTATGTATTTAAGAACACAATATCATTGAGAGACATTGGCGCCAATAGATATGTGTCAAAATCCAAGGTCTCCTTCTATGAGTTTCTAGATACATGCACCCTTTTCATTGACCACATTGCATTCCTTGGAGATATTTCCTGATGATACTGTTTGGATATTTTAGCAAGGATACAAGGATCATACAGTTGTACAAACCACACCTACAAACTAGCACATATGCAGCATGTGCATTAATGACGGTGGAAAAAATGTATGTACCCTCAATCCAGAAATCTACATGGAACCCTATATAACTAGACATTTGGGGGCACTAATATAATTTATTTCATTGATTCACTTTATGCTACCCATTCAAGGACTTGAAAAAAAATAATCTGGGGCTAGCATCCAATGCAAGTATAAATCCTAGCCCTGGGAACATGGCAAATGGCACAAATGTATGAATTTACCACTATGATTTGTTCTTACTTGGGAAAATGCCAATGTTTGTCATTGTTCCTACCTCACAATTCCTTTAGAGCTATGCTTTCACTTGCTTTAGTTTCCTACTTCTTGTGGCAAGTTTTAAACATTTTCTATTGTTCTCATTTGTAGAAGAGGATGCAAAATGAGATGACACCAACATTGCTTGCTTGCTTTACACATCTAAATTTTGTAGAGAAATATATTTGTAGAGGGTGGTTTAGTTTAAAAAGTATTTGGAAGTTTTTGTAGTCAAGTCTTATTACAACCATCTTTTAAGGGTAGCTTGATCAATGTTGAGATGGTTCTGAAACCAAAGGTTAACATATCCAAATCATTCCACCACCTAGTTACTTGTTGGCACATATATCTCTGCATATTTTTAATGGTCATGGTATGACCGGTATTTTAGAGGTGTTGAGGTCAAGAGTTAACATAATGTAGTCCACCATGTTACCATCTCACATATCTCTATTTTAAAAGAATAATTTGACCAACATTTGGGAGATTCTAAAATCTCTGTTCTAAAACATGATATCAAATCCATATTGATAGTACTTGAACTAATTTACAATTAAACATCCATCTGGATACATGCTCCCAATGTGATAAAACACCACTTCTAACAGTACTAGAAGACCTCACTTGTTATACATGAAAGATATAAAATTCAAATACCTAGTTCTAATTAAATTATGTCTCCCACACAACTACTCTATCTATCTACTAGACTAGCCGAAAAGAGAAAAGAACCAAGTTCAAATTCATCCAACTAAGTTAAACTAGTAAACTAGGTCCTTAGCCCTAGGCTGATGCCAATCTCCTAGAGAATGGATTTCGATGCTTCCCAAACATCAACACTTCAAGCTTTGTACTAGAACTTAACTTAACAAATAATAAACTTAAAGGCACCAAGATTAGAAACATTTATGGGCTAAGAATTTAAATATTGCTGATCAAAAGAATTACATCGTCTGATCAATAGGAACCCTCCTTACTATATAGTAACCTAGTAAACCTTTTTCAATAGAAAGTGGAAAAATTAAGTCTTAAATTCCCTTTTTTTTCTAGGAATTGGTTTTGATATTGCATTTCAATTCAAGATGAGATAGATGAAAAGAGTTGAAAGTAATATTAACATACCAGTGTCATAATTGATTGCAGAAAATTGAAGATGAGTCAACGACTATTTTTGTCATCGAATGAATACCATGCAATTGATGAGAGAATAGCCGATGAGAATAGATTGGAGAAATATGCATTCCCATGTAAGGATTGTCACAATGGGGAGAAGAGATGAAGGCAAGTGATTTTTGAACTTATGTTGAGATTCAGTCATAGCGGTATAATCCCTTTCCCTCAAAATAGTTATCCAGATAGGATACCATTGCAAAGCACGAGAGACGTAGAGGCACCAAGCATAGACGAAGAGGGAAAAAAGGAATATGAAGAGGCAAAAATATTAGATGAATGGATTGAAGTTGATAGAATGATGAGTGATGGTTTCAAGGATGAATGGCACAAATTGATGGAGGATGATTCAAAACCTGTGTATGGTACTTGTAGGTTAATTCATTTGAAAACAATCCTTCTAATTCTTAATTTGAAAATGGTGCATGGTTGGAAAAATCAGAGTGTTGATGAGTTATTGGCACTGTTACATCAGTTGTTACCACCTGAATCCACATTGCCAACAAAACAGAGTTCATGTAAAGAGAAAATCATGAAGATAGGCTTACAGTCGACAGGGGTTCACTTCGCACTGCTGTCAACAACCACCAACCAAACACCCTTAAGCATCGGCCCAGAAAGGTTTTACCCTTTCCAGCAACACTTGCGGAGTGAGTGAGGTCTCACCCAAGATGATTAAGGGGGATGTAGGAACCAAGTTTCCGCAGTAGGGGGAGGACATGCATCTATTATCTCTCTATCGATAAAGAAACTAGAGATTTATCTTTGCATCATGCTTAATAGTTCAAACACACATTCTTCATTCTCATTACCAATGTATAATCAACAATCACACTAACATTGTATATTTGACAGTCACATCAACATATATTACAGATAGCAACAAAACTTAACCATAACGCATTATTAAGGTCGCATTCATCATTCAACATAAAAAAAACACAAGAAGATACATAGTTGAACATCTTCATGCATTAACTCATCCCAAAAACTTGCGGTACAACCTTCGCAGGGATAGTTCCAAACAACTTATCGCAGATCCATACAAATAGAACAAAACTCGCCGAATCCATAGCAAACCATAAATGCGAAATATCACATTACACAATCCATCGATCGAACCATTGCTTGATGCCCTTAGGATTACAATCATGGTTCTATTTATAGACAACTAAGGTGGTTACAAAACGGTCCAATCAACCCATTCTAACTAACTAAACCATAACTTGCACTTTTGTGGGCTTCCTTATTCTCCACGAATAGTCCTTTCTTCCGCGAATACTCCTTTTCGTCGTTGTCGGCTTCCGCACTTCATGCGGTCTAACCCTATGCCAACAGGCCCCCCCAAAAAACTTATGGCGCATCCTCAAGCCACCTCAGTTGGACACCTATGGTGTTGTTCTTGTCCTTCGTTGGTATGTACTTCTCGAGCTCATCCTTTTGTCTATTGGTCGTTGTCATGTACTTATCAAACTCATCCTCCAGTGTCTTGGAACCTTCATCATCTATCCCTTCTCGGTCATCTGTTGCTCTCGACCCTGGCTTGCGACTGGACAAAAGTTCATCGACAACACCAAATTATGAAAAGCATGTAGTGGTCTGGCACATTTATTTCACACATTTGATCATCCTTCGCTGGTACCCGGCATGCCTTTTCCCTTATTACTTCTGCGGTCAAAGGAATCGCTTCTCTTTTAACAAATGAAACTGGCTTAGATATCTCGGGTAAGACTTCATCTTTGTTCTTCCTGATACTTGGTTCCTCTGCATCTTCCGGTTGCTCATGAACACTTGTTGTCCTTTCCCTTAGCATACCTTGGTTGCTTCCGTTGGAAATGAAATGCACCATTGCAACTCTCTAATCTCACTTCCTTATTCTGCAACTTTCTTGGGATCGCACATTCGACTCACTGACTCTCTTCCATAATGCGCATAAGCCTTGATCTTCCAATCTATCTGCTTTGTGGATTTATAGTTTAACTCGTGCGTTCCTCACGTCCTTGATGTATGATTGCTAAGTCATTCACTAAATCTTTCACTTATTCACCAAATTCTCTCCTCGAGTGTGTCATTATGAACCTCCGTCGTTGCTTAGCCGCTCTAATTATGCTATGACTTGACTCTCGCGTGCTAAACGTCGATGAGTGACCGGTCTTTCCATGTCTCCAACTTTTTGTCATTATTATTATTATTATTTTAAACCGTTGTCACCTTAGTCTGAGAAGGCTTCAACCAACTCTTCTTTTCCAACCCATGGTTCCTCTCCTGGTTCTATCTGCGACAAATGATCTGGTCCCGCATTCAGTTTCCCATGCTTCACAATTATCTCGAAGTTGAATTCTTGGAAGAGTAATACCCATCGACAGATTCCCCCCCCCAACATACGCTTATTCACTAGGTATTTGAGTGTTGAATGATTAGTGAACATTTTAAAATGGCCTCCTAATAGATAATGTTAAAACTTTTGTAAGGCGTAGACCATCACAAAACCTTCCCTTTCAGTCATCATGTAGTTCTTCTCTGCAATGGACATCTTCCTACTTGCGAATGCGATCGGGTGGTCGATCACTCCTTCTCCTGGCTAGGCCAATATTACTCCTAGTGCGACTAATGATGCATCGACATGAACATGGCTTTATTTCCTCCAATCGGGAAACACTAGTATTGGTGCTGCGACCATCTTTTCTTTCAGTATATCAAGGCTCTTTTGGCATTCTTCATTCCATTCGAGCTTGGCATCCTTCTTCAACAAATTTTCCATCAGTGCCATAGTTGCATAACCTCTAATAAACTTTCTGTAGTATCTCGTATGTCCCAACGTCGCTCTTAATTTCTTTAATGTCGTTGGTGGTGGTAGGTTGACGATAATCGCGATCTTCACAGGGTCAACCAGCATTCCTTCCCTGCATACAATGTGTCCCAACAAATCCCAAATGGAGAGCAGAAGATGCACTTCTTCAGGTTTAGCGAAATCTAGTGTTGTCGACATCTCTCAAGCATCAATATCAAATTCCCGACGTGATCCTTAACCAAACCATATATTATCTAATCATCCATGTATACTGCAAGAAATTTATGGATAAAATATTTGAATGTAGCAACAACCAGTCTTGAAAATATTGTTGGGGCATTTTTCAGACCGAATGGCATCACTGTATATTGGAAACATCCCCATTCTATGACGAATGTTGTTTTGTGTCGATCCTCCTTCGCAATTTTTATCTGGTGGTATCCTAAGAATTCATCTGTAAACGAGTAGATCTCTTGACCTTCGACACCTTGTAGTACTTCATCGGTGAACGATGTAGGAAATGGATGGTGTAAACATGCATCGTTCAGTTTTCTTAGGTTGACACAAATCCTGATTTCATCGTTTTTCTTTTCTTGTACCACCATTGGGATGATCCAATCAGATTCCTCCACTAGTTCTATGATGCTTGCATCCAACATTTGCTCTAGTTCAGCTTTCATGCACTTCTTGTACCTGGGATTCAACCAGTACAGTCGTTTCTTCACTGGTTTCGCATTATGCTTTAGTGGGATCTTCATCTTGCCTAGGTCCCCAGAAATGCCTTTCATCTCTTAAAATTTTCTTGGGAACAGATCCTGGAACTCATGTAACAAGTTAGTCATCTTGGCAATGGTCGATTCGTCCCAATAATTTTTTATGCTTGCGAACTTAGGATTTTCCTCTAACCCAATATTCACTTTCTTGATTCACAATGGCTGTTGGAACTTGTCGAAGGGCATATTTGGTGCTTCAACATTCTGAATTCCTTCTGAATATGGTATATAAGTAGCTTGCGTATCATCCTCGTCGTCTAGTTCTCATGTTATGTTGTAGCATTCCATCAGCATTTCTGGTGTCGCATTCCACTGAAGTCCCATTGGTTTTTCTGTCAGAACTGCTTTGAATACTTTCTTATGGACCTCCTGTAAGGCGTTGTTAATGAAGGGGTTTTCGTTTGAGAAACTGAAGGTTTGGCTAAAGACAACAGTCAACTCTTCCCATGTCGTTGTTCCACGTCGCATTTGTGTTGCGATATACCAACTTGGCAGTACTTCATCCAAGGTGTGAATGAATGCGTGGACTCATTCTTGTTTTGATCTTGTTCCCCATTTGCTTTGGCATTCATTCAAATGATACTTTGGGTCTCCTCTTCCATTGTACTTCCTTCCACAGTATCCTTCGGTGTCACCGAACCTAACCTCCATTAGGTGTCAACCTAGTGGCGAGTTTGTTATTTTTGACTTGTGCGCCACCCACCATAGTGCTGGTGTAGCTTTCAGTGCTTCCTTCAGGGCCAGAAGTCACTGTGGTTCTGCTACTTTTTCTTCGAACTCAGTGATAAATGTAGGCAAGTTAGGAAACCCCTCATATGTTGGCATTTCGTACACTTCTGTTGCTACCCATCTCAATGACGGGGTGATCTGTGCACACCTTCTAAACGATACTTCGTGCAACCGATTATGCCAATTTTCAAGTGATTCATCCAAATCCGACAATGCCGAATTGACGCTCCGCCATCCTAACTCTCCATCTGCAGTAGGATTGACGTATTCTTCTGATATGTTGTAAACACTGCCCCACCCTTCAGTGAATTCATCCCTCATCGGCTCAACATATCTCTGCCCTTCTTCTGGATCAAGAGGTGCGACTACCCTCATCTCGCAATTTTCAAACGACATGATTCTTTTCTTGAAGTTGATGATGGCCTAATTCTCCATCGCCTAGTATATCCCTAACAGTACTGGATAGGGGCTTGTGTTGTCGACAATATTTATCACATCAAAGTCCACGTATATTTTGAGTCCTTCTATCTTGACTGGTACCTGGCATAATCAACCAATCAGGGTGACCTTACTTTGATTCACTAGTCACAGTTGTACCGGGGACCATGCCAACTATGGTTTCCCCATCATTTCCTAGGTCTCTTTCGTTTGAATGTTTACATCTGATCCCAGGTCTAAAATGATGGAGTCGACATCAAATGCTCTGATTTGCATGAACATCCTAATTTATCTTCCTGTCTTCCTCTTATGTACTCGATTGACTGTCTGATCCTGTCATACACCCTCCTGTCGATGTAGGAAGCTGGATATCTCTGCCAATGCGTCCTGATATTTTTCCAGCTCCAGGAAGCTCTCCAAGAAGGCTCTTAAGGTGTTATTATTTCTCTGTGAATTCGTCGTGTTGAATATCGGTGACATGTCATAAGTGAATTCTTTCTGGTTGGTAAGTGGTTGCCTCATCTGTCGTTGGTGTTTATTATGTGTTAAATAATTCCAATATTTAATTATCAATCGGGGTTGGTAATCTTAGAGTTGTCACAAAATATATGCTGAGGTAGAAAGGAAACTAAGATGTGTACTATGCAGATCCTAGGGATGTTTTCTTTCAAAATTAAAAACCGAGTTAAAAAGTGTTAAACTACAATCTACTGAATGAATTCAAACTTGACCTAGTAAATTGAAAGAATTATGATGCAATTTCAAAATGTAAAACCTAACTATAAAATTCACAATATACTAATCTACGAACGGAATTTAAGATTGCAAAAATGAAGGAAGATTATTGTCCTAGGAAACACTGCTCAAGTGAAAGCAAACTATACTACGGAAACAATCATTCTAACCTATTCTAGAAATTGGAAGACTACTTTGTTATACGATATCACAATTCTAACTATGAAACAATATGCGATTGTGATTAACTATTCAAAAGTAAGAGAACTAATTAATTAACCTAATCATTTCAACCGAACAATTAACTACAAATTAAGGAAAAGAAAATACTATTCTAAGGTCTAAACCCTCATTGATAACTAAGATTTCAAAGCAGTGAATTATTCAAAAAGATACCCATCTAAACTACCTAACAATCTAACCCTACTAACGAGAAATAAAAAGCATGCACTCTAAATTATATTATCTCTAATGACCATTTTATAATTAAAATATGCAACGCGTATCTAGTTTCTACCTTGTCAAGACTTCAACCTATTTTATAAAACTTCAAATACAAAAGCAACCTAGGAAAACCTAAGCATAACTCAAATGGCTGGAAATAACTTGAACTTGTAAGCAAATAAGAAAACAAACTATTGCTATTCTACTTCTAGAATAAATCAAACCATAAGCTAAGTCATTCTAATCAACCATGGAAAGATAATGCAACTAATCTATACTTTGAAAAGCAAATCTATGCTAAGCTAGTTAAACTAATCTTCAATTGAAAAGCATAACAATTAACTCGGAACTATGGCATCTCTAAAATCCAAATGAGATTACTAAGTTTGAATTAAAAGTCAACTTCTATTCTTTTGCACCTACAGGAATGAAATAAACTAAGCTAAGAATGGAACCAACAATATCATGCTATGAAAACAGAGGTGAAATATTGGTTGTAAATTCAGATGCAAAATGGAAATGAAATGATGAATGTTCTTGTGGCCACAAAAATGAAATGAACTAAAATCTAAATGAAGTTAACAAGATCTATAAAATCATTATGCTATTAAAATAAAAAGGAAGATTCTGGCTGTAAGTTCAAATACTAAACAACTACAGGCTGTCAATGAAAACTCTAATCAAGAATTAAAACCCTAGCTAATTGCAAAATGCTGTTGGAAATATTAAAGGTTGAATAGTAGTCCGAATGCCTGGTGCGCACAACAGGCTGAATGATAAAAATTACACAAATTATGAACATAAGCAAGCTAAATGATTTTTATACAAGCTGAATTTATACATACAGGAAAAACAACTTGCAACTACAACCATTCACAATACTGAAATTAAAATTACTTATATGTACAAAAGAAAGCAAAAACGAATTATATGGACAAGTGGATCCGTTGTTGTTGAGGATCCCTTCTAAAAAATAGAGGATGTCTACGCTAAACTAGAAACGAAACTAACAATTGAGCAGAGCTTTTGTATTATATCAGAAGCAAAGTTTACAAACATTTTTCTGTGTGTTCTTCACAACCCAAAATGGCTTTTTATAATAATTTTACGATGGAGAGCAGGTCAGCCCTTTCAGTGGTTGACCCCTCTAATAATAGCATATCCCTAAATGATGAAAAACAAATCCATTAAAGGGATGGTCGTTTTTCCCCAAATCATGGGTGTTGGTTCCTTGGACGTGAGCCACGAACTGCTAGATGCCTGGGTGAGTAATGGCACAAATCTTGACGGGAAAAAGCTCATACACCATGTGTACCAGGTGGGAAACAAAACCCACGTCTTTGTTGGGATCTTCAACACATCCACATAGCTAAACAAATGATTTTCCATGTACGAACGATGGGCCGAATGAGCGCCCGAATGAGAATGCAGGTCCGAATGAGCGTCCGTATGGAAACCATAACCCGAATCAACAAAACTATGTGCCCAATGATTTGACAAAATGTTAAATTGATATCAATGTACCATATGTGATGATAAACAATGGAAAATGATGGTAAGATTAAACATAGCTCGAGAATAAGTACCTGAGCCAATATCCAAGTCTAAACGATGTGAAATATGGACTTGATGCATAAAAAATATCAAAATAGTGTAATCATTGCTCGATTATGGTTTCAAAAATGTTAGCAAAATTGGACAGCAACACTCCCCCAAACCAAGGATGTGCTAGGTCCCACTGAGAAAAAGAGAATATTCAGGAAGAAGGCTGAGATGCGCTAGCAACGACCTTCAACTTTGACGAATATGAAATAGAGTTGGGCTTGGACTTCGTGGATTTGGCTCCCAAATCATCAAGCTTCTTGTGAAGATTGTCATGGGATGTAGTAATGGTTTTATTGGCGTCTTTGAGGTTTTGTATTTGAAGACACAACTTCATGTTGTCTTGACGGAGCTAATTTATAAACTTGATGTATTTCTGATTCTGATCCATTAAGCGTGCTACATCTTGTATTAGTCTATCCACTGATTAGTGGCTTGAAATGGAAGGCCCTGCAGAGGTGGTCAATTTTGCATAGTCCTTGACTGGAGTGGAAAGAAGAGTGAGGTCAGGGATGGAAGCTTCAGGAAAGTGAGCAGGAGTAAGTGGGACAAGGAATGCGGCTAGATGAAGTCGGAGTGGAGGAGAACGGGCTCTTGGTGGAATAGAAAATCAAGACAGAGCCTGAATTGGTTTAAAAATAGGGTTCAATTGGGTGGTTGAATGAAATTCGACATGCTTGGATGATCACTTTATCATAAATTTGAATCGTGGAAAATGATGGGAAGAGGTGTATTGATGACGTCGTGAGTCATATCAAATCTTCAACCATGTCCAAAGTTGTAAACTTTGGGAAGGTTGAAGATGCATAAAAGAAAATTGCCATCATGGAGTCATAGCGTGAGGCTCATCAAAATATCAACTATTAAATCATTAAAATCAATATGACCCTCAATTAATTCAGAAATAAACGATGGCTTACATAATAATGTTTGCATACGAATTGATAGAATAAGGGATGAAATTGTATGTCGAAGAGTAATATAGTTATAAAAAAATTCTGGAAATCGTGTTTGTGCAAAACATCCTGGATTATCCAAAAATTTTGTGAATTCAAAGATGAATCATAGAATGATAGTCGTGTAAGCATTGTAGTGTCTCGATATATGCAGAGATGATGCTTGATGACTCTTGATATGGTTAACAATTGGATCAAATTTACAAAATGTATACCTTGGCATGTTCAGTAGAGCTTTTACAAAGATACAACTCATTTAGAACTGCATTCGACATCTCATTCGAAACTTCATTGACACTTGATTCGACCCTTGATTCGACCCTTGATTCGACCCTTGATTAGGCCATTGAATCAACAGGATGTGTTTTGTTGTATCTGATTGTCTTTTGATTATGCAGAGAGTTTCTGAAGCTGCATGCAGTCTACAAAAATGAAGTTGTTGCTTCCATGACTGCTTCAGGAGTGATGACAAAAATATAGTTGCAGCGGAGAGGCTTCTTATTCTTGAAACATCTGGCTAATAAACTATTTCGAACTCTTTCTTCTTTTCAACATGGATCAGAACAGTCTTTTCATCTGCTAATTGCATTATTCCTGAAATAACATAGCACTTCATAAGAGATAAATGAACTTTTTAATTGCTTACAAATAAACAAAAAATAGGAATAATTATAAATCCTCCCCCCAAACCAAAAATATGGCGTGTCCTCAAGCCATCAAATAAAAATTGATTAATATTTAAATATTTCCAATTGACAGTCAGCAAATAACTCTAAAAGTTGTTATTATTGTAAGAAAGAGAAATACTAAATAATAATGGAGATGATTCATACATGCATATTCATCAATAAATAACAGTGCTCATGAAGACCACATGAATAATGATAGTTCAATCGATGCGAAAATTCTATAGGAAAACTAGTCATCCTTGACTAATTTTGAAAGATCTATTGTCATCCAAGGAATACAGATAAAGTTCACTCTTGAGTTCTTTAGATTTCTATGGTTATGGGTCCCACTTCTAGGATAACAATATCCTAGGTATTGTTTGAATTAGATGACAGGGTCCAAGTCCAACTTACAACTATTCTCTAGTGACAGTATGAATGATTGGCCTAAGCATGTATTTGTGTACTTAGGTATTTATGTTTTAGATGAGTCATGTGCATAGTAATATATTGACCATCTCTCTTTTACCCGGCATTTCCCTGCTGCCAACGAGCCTGTTCAGTACCCCCATGGGTTTACCTTGGTACCATACAAGCATAGCCCCGTTTCTAGTGAGCCTGTTCAGTACCCCGGCGGGTTTGCTTGCAATTACCGAGCTTCCTTGTTTATGATTGTACTCAGCATGGACCCGATGCTAGCGAGCCTATTCAGTACCCCAGCGGTTTTGCTTCATATAATTATTTTAGTATGTGGAAGTCAGTTGGTACTAGAGTGTATTAATCTTGCTAAGCACATAACTCAAACTTTTAGATTTAACCTTGTGAGTAACTTTATTTATAATAGCCTGGATTATAGCTCATACCAAAAGAGAATAACCCAAAGCTGTCCTCTGACCTCTCAGTCTATCTTCTTCATAAAACGATCAGTGATGTTCCCCATAAGTAGAAATATCACTTACTCTTGTGCTACCTTTTAATAAAAAATGCTTAAGAAACAAGTTTTGATAATGAGTCTGGGATGAACTAGTGGTCCATATGATGAAACCACTTCAAGTAATTGAGTTGATAACAAATGCTCCACCTTGAGAAAATTGGCCTTCAAGTTCTAACAAGAGATAGTCCTAATGTGATTGTCTCCTTGATGCCATTTACCACCTTACACCAACTCCTCGTGACTTAAGCAATATTACAAAAGTATTTGTTGTGTTTTTAAGGGCATGTGTCGATCATTTTAACACTAAATGTTGTTAATTTTGCATTGCATAAGAACTTATATCTATAATACAAAATTCATGGTAACATTGGATAACTAGGATAAGAACTACTTTCTAGCAAAAAAATAGGCTAATTCAAAATTGGTTTTCCTCCTCAAAACTTGTTACTTCTAATTTTAAGCCTACATCAAATTGTACCAATTTAGGGAACTACAACTAAACATGAGCATTATTCCTTCACAATATAATCATTGAGATATCTAAAGAAATACTTCATAGTTCACTCCTAAATGTGGCCAGATTGATTTCATATCTATCGCATTTGGTTTGGCCTCCACTAATCAATTGTATTATCTATATACTATAAAATTGCAAAGATCCATTTGTTCAAATTATGGATTCATATTCCTATTCCATGGTTGTGTATGTATGCATCATACAAAATCATAAGGATTTGTATCACTTATCTATGTGCTTAAGGTACTTTATTTTGGAACTGATGAAAGAAACATGCCTTGAGGAATTGCACTACAAAGTGCAAACTTCCTTCAACTTAGTTGCTAAGTTTGAGGGGTATATATGCTGTCAAAATTGCCTAAGACTTGTACTTGACCTCATCCTTTTGGAACTCATGCCATATAGATAGGATATATCACAATAAGAATTAGACTCTCAAGCATAAAATAAAACTTTGTTAACTATAATAAGAAACTAAGGCCTTGTTGACTAGGATAACATTTATTTATAACTTAGTAAAACTTAGTTATGTGGTTATATTGTTTGGAGTCTCAACAATACATTGTGCAAAATAAAAAATAAAACAATTTAGATATTAATAACAACCACCTTGCACTATCATGTCTCAACAACATGGGACATTGAAGTTCACACTTTTTCAACTTAGTTCTTATTAATCCATGTTCCTATGGAGGCTAGGATTTATCAATCATTTTTATTTTTAACTATGACTGGTAAGAATGGCACATTTGCACATCTTGTCTACTGAAAACATGCATGTGCTTTCTATGAAAATGGACATGAACATAAAGACTAAAAATATATCCATTCAATAGTAATGAAAAGTCTAAAAAGACTATAAACGACGTTGAAACATAAAGTGTCTACCATCTTTACAAGTGGTCCAAGTACATTCCAGCTAGCTTTCCCCTCATAAGAACCTCGAGAAAGAGATTGATTAAACAATAGAAACTTGACATGAATTTTGCACTGCAAATTATATGAGACGCGTTTAATATGAAATTTTGTTCATTTTTTTACATGAGACGATCAAGATATAAATCCAAAACAACATGTAGTGATTGAAATGGCAATAAGAGAATCATGTATATACTACTTGAATAATGTATATGCTACCGGATTTCAATGAATACAGAATGGATTTTTAATTTGCAAAATCTTTCCAAATGTTAACAATGGCTGAAAACTGACCCAGCAGTTTCTTGACATTTCCTAAAACTGTTAAAAAACTACTTGACATTTCCTAAAACTGTTAAAAAAACTATTTGTCATGTGGGGAACAATAGTTGCAAACACTGTTTCTGGGGCAAATCGAAACAGGTATATATTTAGTTATATCATCAATAGAAGTAGTTGCCCAGCAATAAAGATGCCCATATGATTCAAATTTCAGTTCAAATAAGACCATCAGTAAAAGTAGTTGCTTATCAATAAAGATGGTCATATAATTCAGATATCGGTTCAAAGGAAAATAAACTTGTCTACTTTCAACAAACTCAAGATGTTAAACAGACATCACAAGGTGGTGGCTTCTATAAGATACTGTGACAGAGTGCTTAGAGGCCAGAATATAGCATAGGGATTACATGCATAAAACAAGAGCTTAAAATCAAATATGTAAGAGCAAGTTCATACTGCTGAACAATTGAACATTGAACGTCTCATATATGTGTCCATTGTTACTGTCTTAAATTTATGAATTTCAACTCCAGTGGAAAAGATGCATTGCAAATTCTTTCAATTAAGTAGCTTGATGGCAAATTCTTGCAAAGCAAGGAGAAGCCTTTTCACACGCTCTCGTATGGCTTTATCCATAAGATTCCCATCTTCATCGAAGTTCTGAGGCAGCTGATGACCATTTACAAAGACCTCTGGCTTGTTAATGAAGTGCAAATCAAGGTAAACCCCAATTTGCCTTAAGTGATACTGGGCTCTTGCACCTCCAAGGAATCCAGCAACACTCATTATGGCTGCAGGTTTCCCCGCCATAACATTGGGAGCTCGAGATGCCCAATCAAGAGCGTTCGTCAAGGCAGCTGACCACAAAACCAAAAAGATGTCTATTAATCTGTGAAAGAAATGTTTGCAAAACTAATCAACTCCTTTTAAACTCAATAGCAGATGCAAGATTGTAGGATTGCAAAATACATGAACTCACCAATGGTTTGTGCAAATTCTTTACAACTTATATGGACAACAATACATGTGGAGAGAGAGATTTATGCTATTATATATATATCTGTGTGTGTGGTTAGATTTTACAATCTTTTCATTCCTAGGTGTTAGAATGTAACTTGTTTCTTTTGGCGCAAAGATATAGCATATGATGACCTTAAGAGGCAAAAGCTAGTTGCAACTAATATAAGATATCATGCAACATTGCTCATGTAATTCTGATTTGTCTAAGTTTGAGGACGAATTTAGGCAAGGAGATCTCACATATTGGACACCAGAAAAAGAACAATTCTTTGATATGAACGATCATAGACCCATTATAGACCCATTTTAACTTTGGATCTATTAATCACCAAGAGGGATCCCCAAAAAATGACATGCGAAATTGCAAATATCTCAGTGCTTAAAGATTCCAACTTAATATGGATTTATGTTGGTGTGCTTTTGTATATATATATATATATAGAGAGAGAGAGAGAGAGAGAGAGAATTGCTTTAGAGTCGTCTTATTCTTGTGGTTGATATATATATAGATAGAGAGAGAGAGAGAGAGAGAGAAAAAATTGCTTTAGAGTTGTCTTATTCTTGTGGTTGATATATATATATATAGAGAGAGAGAGAGAGAGTTCAAAAACGTTATATCAATTATATCAAGTCAACATCTATTGGGATGCACAAATGGGATAGATGTTACAATCTCTTCAATAGTGAATTGTAAAATGCACCTCACTTTTGTTGGTGCAAAGATATAATAGATGATGACCCAAAGAGGATGAACCTAATTGTCGCTAAGCACACATGCAACATGGATGGGATTGTTTGTAGACAAATCAAGAAAGACAAAATCAAAACACTGGTGACAATGGTGAAACATGTACAAGCTTAATTCTTGCAAACATAGTATTGATAGGCTTCGATTAAGCAATCCCAAAAATTGAAGCAAAAGGAATTGTTGGTCCAGCATCAATATATAGAGCGATTAATTAAGCTAGAAGTTAGAATGGACCGAGAAGAGATGAAGGACAAGCAATAGTTAGGTATGTTAATGAACTATAGTTTCAAAATCAAGATGAGCCAACAATGGTAAAATTGAGCTCCGTAAATGAGTATTTTCAATATGCTTCCAAAGCATGAGAAACAAGCAATGGAAAAAAGAACAAAAGCTTGAATAGGAGGGGATATAGATTGAGTGTTAGAGTGAGAGTAAGCACATCAAGGTTAACATGGGGTGAGAATAAAAAGAGATAATGGGGATTACCTAGAATGGACAAGAATATGGACAAGGGCACAATTATCATAGATATGGGAGAGGAAAATGATACGGATATAATTTGAAGCCTTTAATTTGGATATAATTTATTTTATAAAAGAGGAGGACATAAGGCTAAGGAATGCCCACATATTTCTCAAAGGAAGAATAAATATTTCGTTGCACAAGCTAATGACTTGTGAGAAGAGGAAGAAGTTGTCAAGACCAAAGAGAGCTTTATGATGCAAATGGTCTTTGCATCAAGATGCACTTTTTTATAGTCTAGTTGGGTGAGATGTGTCACATCTATAATGGATTTCAATCCCAAAAAATTAATTAATATAAATAAAAAATAAAGATAATGTTGCCTCACAATTAAAATAAGAATATATATATTAAGTTTGCAAAACATAAATAGAATTACAAAATAAATTTATATTAAATTATGCAATGAGTGTAACACTCCATAAGCATATGTTGGCCCAATATAATAGTTTAAAAAACTTTTGTTTGCATGTGTAGATTGGGCTCAACCTTCCTAGATTTGTACCAAAATCTAAGCAAGTGAGGAATTGGGGATCAAGGATCTAGATCCAATTCTTTACTACTCAAGTAATTTTCTTGAAGGATGAATTTATATTTGTAGAATCTGGATCATGTCATTTAGGATTTAAATCCTAAGTTAGAATTTGGTTCCAAAGTTGGGGGAAATATGACACACATGTCCTCTTCCAGAAGAAGAAGGACACCCTTGAGTTAAAGATGTGCTTGGACTACCATGTGTTTAACAACCCAACCATAAAAATTCATTACCCCTTACCCTTGGCAGTAGATTGCTTTGATAAGTTGGATAAGTCCAAAGTATTTTCAAAGTTGGACTTGAAGCCAGGGTACTACCAACTAAGGATTGTATAAGGAGACAAGCCAAAAAAAACATATGTAACAAGGTATGGTAGTTATGAGTTTCTTGTTATGCCTTTTGGGTTGTGCAATACATCAAGCACCTTTTGCACCTTTATTGATGATGTGTTTAGGCCATCCTTTGAAAAAACAATTGTTGTGTATCGATATGACATTGTGGTGTTCATCAAGAACATGGAATACCATAATAGGAATTTGGCAGAAGTCTTTGAGGCATTGAGATAGAATCGGTCATACTTGAAGAAGTCCAAGTGTGTCTTTGGACAAACTAAAATACCATTGTTAGGCCATTGGACTGGGAAATGATGCATCTACACAGATCTTGCAAAGATCAAGGTGATTGGTGATTGGGAGAAACCTAGAACAATTCATGAGGTAAGAAGTTTAGTTGGTTTCACTAACTAATATTGCATATTCGGAGATTTTTGCACCACTCAATGATTTGTTGAAGAATAATAGAAAGTGGAATTGATTGGAGAAGTGTTAGGAAACATTTTGTAAAATGAAACACAAAACTGTAATGACACCTATGCTAAAGATGACAAACTTTGAGCAGTCATTTGAGGTACAAACATATGCCTTGAAATTTGTCATTGGGGGAGCTTTATCACATAAGGGTCATTAGATAGTCTAGTGGAGAAGTAAGCTACAATATCATGAATGGAGGTTCCTTGTTCACGAGAAAGAGATGACCCTAGTTGTGCATTTCCTACAAGCATGGAGGCACTACTTATTAAGCAAGGTATTTGTTTTGAAGACAAACAATGTTGCAATGCAGCCAAAATTGTCACCTAAGTAGGCATGGTGGCAAGATTTCTTGGAGGAATTTGACATGGCCATTGAGTATCAACCAAGTAGGCTTAATTTACCAATAGATTCCTTAATCAAGAAGGTACAACATGTAATATTAAAAGAATATGAATTGCTCATGCCCATGGGTAGTCGTGTGTGGTTCCTATAAACTTACATGAGAAGATCAAAGAATGATTGTAGAAGGACCCCATCACAATGAAAAGCATGAAGTAGGTGAAGGAAGGAAAGATGAAGAAGTTTTTGATAGATTAAAAACTTCTATGCTTTGGAGATCACATCTATGTTCCCAAACATATGATTTTAGGAAGGGGCTCTTGAAGGATTTCCGCAACTCACCTTGGGTTGGTCACATAGGACAATGAAGAACAATGCATTATTAAAAAGATGCCACGGATGGGAAGTGATGTGAAGGGATGTAAAACAATATCAAGACTTTTCTTATATGCCAACAAGACAAGGCAGATACTAGAATGCAAGCTAGTCCATTACAACCTTTGTTGGTGTCAAAGAGACCTTGAGAAATTGTCTCCATAGACTTCATCACTCAACTACATGTTTTGCAATAATATAATGGGATTTTTGTGGTTGTTAATAGATTTTCCAAGTATGTCGTCTTCATGCCAACAAAGATGCCTTGTGCTTCAAAGGAAGTTATGAAGATGGTTTTCAAAAATGTTTTCAAGTTATGGGGTCCACCATTGAGTATTGTGTTGGATAGTGACAAAAGGTTCATAGGGAAGCTTTGGATAGAGTTGTTCAAGCTTGTTGGTACAAATCCACTTAAGAGTTCGATCTATCATCCATAGACTAATGGGAAGGAATCATGTATAAATTTCCTTTTGGAGTATTGTGTAAGGATTTCATTTGTGTAGACCAATCGAACAACCATAGTTGTTGGATGCGGCTCAATTTAGTTGCAACATGCAAAAGAGTTCTACGATAGGATGTAGTCCATTTGAGTTGGAAAATGGGCAGGAGTCATTGGATCCCCACACAGTTCTACAAGGATACTATGGGTAGAACCCATTATCCGTAGCATTCATGAAGGGATGGCAAGATATATTGGAGATGGTTCATGTTCAATTGACAAATTTAGCAGAGAGGATGAAGTGTTGGGAATCTTGTGATAGGAGGGAGATATAATTCAAAGAAGGAGACTTGGTCTTTGTTAAGTTGAGTAAAGAATAGTTCAAGCCACCAAGTGGCATGTATAGAACTTTGTTGGGATGGTTGAAAGGGCCATTCAAGGTACTTGAGAACACTAGCAATGCCACTTACAAATTGGAGCTTCCATAACACATGAGAGCTCACCATTTGGTTTTCCACATCACTCAGTTGAGCCTTGTAGGATTGATGAAGGTGTTCCTAGCAAAGTTGCACCATCAAAAGATCCTATGATGATCGCAAACATACTAGAGCTAGAAGTGCATAAGATACATGTGCACATAACTATACAATTTGACAAGAACTAAAGGCATGAGTACTTTGTCACCTAGAAGGATAAACTCGAAGATGAGAACAATTGGGAAAGGAAAGACGCAATGTGGGGATATGAAGATAAAATTCAAGAGATCAAGAATCAAAACCTCGGGGCACTTAGGAAAGTGCTAGTTGGACATTGTTGGGACAACAAAAGGTTTGGTGGGGAAGGATGTAAGGCCTCTACCTGCAATCAATAGTAGGTGGATTATCAAATGGGCATAGAGGGTCACCCAGGAAGATCACGATTTTAAAAGAAGGATACCAGATAGATGAACAAAGTGGTGTACCATTGATGTTTCTTTTATATGACTTGAGAGTACCTTGGGTGCATGATTCAGATTGGTTGTGTAAGGTTTGTCATTACACCAAAACTTGTAGATGTTGGTGAACATTTGAAACCAATCACAATGTTTGATTATCCAGGGTAGTGATTAGTCCATATTATATTCCCATAGGTGCGACGGTTATCAACTGATACTCCAACACCCCCCCTCCGACATAGCTCAGATGAATTGAACCTAGGACCTCAACTCTGATACCATGTAAGGTTTTTCGTTACACCAAAACCCACAGATATTGGTAAACATTTGTAACCAAGCACATAGTACAAGGATCCCATTGTCGGATATCATTCCACACTATATTCCCATAGGTGCAACAGTTATAATCGATACTCCAACACCCCCCTTCCGATGTAGCTTGAGGGAATTGAACTTGGGACCTGAGCTCTAATACCATGTAAGGTTTGTCAATACACCAAAACTTGCAAATGTTGGTGAGAATTTGAAACCAAGCACAAAGTCTGATTATCCAGGGTGGCATTTAGTCCACATTATATTCACATAGGTGAAGCGGTTATAAACTGATACTCTAACACCCCCCCTCCGACATAGCTCAGTGGAATTGAACCTGAGACCTCGGATATGATACCATGTAAGTTTTTTTGTTACACCCAAAAACTGTAGATATTGGTAAACATTTGAAACCAAGCACATAGTCCTAGGATCCTAGTGTGGGAGATCAGTCCACACTATATTCCTAGAGGTGTGGCGGTTATAACCGATACTCCAACATGTTGACCTGAGAGATTTGATCATTCCCTTAGTCAACAAATAATTACCTTTGATGGACTTGTATGAGTTCATTTGGGTGCACTTCTGATGGGTAGACTTGTGGGCACATAATGTGATGGGTGCATATACAATGGGTACACTTGTGGGCACATAAGTGTAGAGAATACTCACAATGAGTGTACTTGTATATTTAGATTACCAATGAATGGAAGACACCAAAGGAATAAAAGTTGGATGTAGGCACATGGGTCCACCTTTTGCAAGAGCTTGACAAGACTCATATATATAGGAGGGAACTTCATTATGATAAGGAATTCTCTTGTTCAGTCAAGCATTCAAATTCAAAGTGTCATGCAATTGTGTTAAGTATTATGTAATATCCCTGATTTGAAAGTTTACACAATTTGGCCAATTTTTGAACCTTGGACTAGTGAAACCCTAAACTGCCCCAAATGGTTTTGAATTCTGTGTGTAGGGACTTAGGATGATATAGGAGACTCTAATACAACCTTTAGAAAACAAAACCTATGTTATAAACATTAATGGTCTACAATTTTCAAGGAGGGAGTAATTGGGACAAAACTAGTCAATTGGATTAATGGAAATCCCCCCTAGGTCTGCCACTATTTTCCCTTCCAAAAACTGTACGACCTTCACTAATTATTAATATGAGACTTGTATCTGTTATGGGACATCAATGAAAACATATTTTTAGCATTATATCAGGTTTTAGGGTTGATTAGGTCTCCCAAAGAACAACAGCTTCTAGAGTAAAAAATTTGGGGTGAAAATGGTAGGCAAGGAGCCTCAAATTTGGTCACAAACTATAGTAAAACTTTAGGGGTCCGAAAAAATTATTTGGGAGATAAAATCAAATTCATATGAATCTAATAACATGGACAAAAATATCAGAAATATCTGATATAAAATTCTTCCCAAAATCACCATGAAAATGCTATGAGGAAATGACTCGAATCTTAGTTTTTATTGGAATTATCACATGAAGTACATGGTATTTCGAGTTGTGGCTCTCATGATATGTCTATAACAAATTTATGCAGCAGCTAACATGTTCATAAGGTCTAAATATAAATCCTCCATTAACTATATGCAACAAGAAGTGTGCCCTTGCACTTTACATGACATTGAGAGAATATAGTGAGGAAACTAGCTCGAATATCAATGTTACTTGGAGAAATAGTACATGAAGTGCTAAGTATTTCGAGCTGTATCTCTCATGATATATCCATTATAGATTTATGCATCCACTAACAAGTTCATAATGTAGAAACCACAACCTTCCATTATCTATATGCAACAAAGGGTGTGCTAACTCACTTTACATGAACATTGAGAGAAAGATAGTAGAATGAGAGAAGAGAAGAAAGAATGAATATGAACTCGAACTCAGATGGGGGTTGAACCTGAACCAAAACATATCCATGAATCTCTGTTTAAAGTTCTGAATGGCCTCTCCATCAACCAACTTGGATGGGAATCTTGCACCCTCAAAATTGGTTCTAAGGAAGGGAGGATGAACATCCACCATGCAAGGACAATTAGCTTGAAGCTCTCCCAAATTGCAAAAATGCAAATAAAAAAAGACCAAAAGCTGATCCATTTCGACTTGGCCTCATTTTAAAAACTTTAGTTGACTCATTTACCTCCTTAGAACTCAAATTATCTCCTAATTACTCATGAAATTCGAATTAGTGGGAGTTATGACCCTTCATTGGCCCCACATGACACTTGGCTCATCTTTTGTCTCTAACTCCTCCATGAATTCGAATTGGGGAATCTTTTGGATGCTTTGGAGATGTGTAAATCCTCTCATGTGCCCTCTTGGTCTATTTTTAGTTCTTACATTGTCATAGATGTCATAGAATCAGTCATAAGTGTCATAGAATATGTCGTAAATGTCATAATGCTTGTCATAGTTGTCATAGAATCTGCCATTGCCTATTTTTAGCCCTATGACTCTTCCTCTTCCTTCATGAATGTTACCTCTTTCCTTCCAACTCGAATTTGGGGATGGATTCATGTTTAAAGGAGGAATATTCTCTCATGTGGACCCCACATGTCCACTTATGCACCCCCAAATTCCAACTATGACCTAACGCCACTTCATTTTGGAGCATTTAACATTTATTCCGTAATTTATTGGCCTATTTTTCCACCATCAATTTAGGATATTGAATTTTCTTGAGAAACTATAGACCTTGGGGTTAAATGTCAATATTTTAATTCTTCCACATGACCCTTAGGAATTGGGTAGGCCAACTTAATTAGTTATCTGAAAACCATTTAATTGGGGACATGACATACTAAGGTTGGTATAGTAGAGAAAACTTGCATTGGATGGATGAAAAGGAAAAGTGAACAAGACCTATAGGATTTAGTCCTACGATTGCTTCAAGCGTTTAACAATTTCAAATAAGTGGTGTTTTGTAATTGTGCTCTGTAAAAAGGGTTGTAGGAAGTTGGCATGGCTCTTTTGTAGTACATTGTAACATACTTCATCTAATAAAGTCTAAGGCATTCGTTTCGGGTGTCATTTGCACATGTGACTTGTGTTCTCTTTGGTTTGATGAATGTTGTTATGTTTTATGCAATGCATTGTGTTGTCTAACTATTATAATATACGCTAAGTATATGTATTGTTGGAATCTTTTAAAGGATACAGTTGAACACACGCCTATTGTTGGATAAATTGTTACATAGAACTAAAGTTGCACATCTAACATGTTGTAGTCTAATATGAAGTTATGTCCAAAAAATTGGCAAGGATGTGTAGTCTAGTTGTAGTAGGCATAGGTTGGTCAATCCCTTGTGGTTGAGGCAAGCCTAGTGTCGCATGGGAAAATATGACAAAAATAAAAATTTCAAGCAAGATCCCCAGGTCTATGCTAGGGGAATACTAAGAATATCAAATAATTTTTGTTGTATTTTATTTAAGGTTTCATAACATAATATTAAAAGGAGCCACTCCATTTCAATTAATCATTGATAAATGTTTCAAACGGAAACTTAATGCATTTTTTTTTATCCCCACCATAGAGGTTAATGAACAAGGCCTTGAGTGAAAGTAAAGGAGGACTAAATGTTTAGAGGAGGGTGACCGTATTTAATTTCTTGGGGGTCCATGTGAAGAAGAGGAATAGGAAAGACAAAGAGGGGAGTCTTGTGAAGAAGATAAAAAGTGAGCCCTCACTAGAATAAAGGAAGAGGGAATTGAATGAAAAGGAGAAGAGAATGATGCTCACTATAATAATGAATGAAGGGACATAAGGAACCCAAGTAAATTTCATTTTTTGTGTAATTTCGATCAAGTGTAAGACTAATATCATAGAGTTAATAATAATTTTCTTTGATAATTGAAACCCTTGAGGCATGAATGTTGTAAATTACAATTTTATGGGAAATAATACAAATTTGATAGTGGTGCATATTTGTCAGTTTCATGTGTGTGTATCGTGTCTACATACTTTTTTCTTTTGGTTGTGTACTTTAAGTTTTTAATTCTAAATTATAGCCTTGTTGTGTGTTCTATTTTTAGTTACCTACAACGTTGCATCGATTTTGGCATAAAAGTAGATTTTCCCTGCTAAAGAGAAGAATCCCAACTAAAGATAGTGTTGTGTAGAATTATTTTAGGAGAAATGACAATTCTAGCAAGGTTATTTTGCTAAGTAGAACTATAATAAAGAGGAATATGTGTAGGAGAAACATAGTGGCTAACAAAATAGGATTAGGCATATAATGGAAAGGTATAAGGAAGCATGGAGGTAATGTAGATTATGCAACTCATAAATTGAGATCTATTCAATCCAAGATGGAAGCCTTAAAAACAAATCAGAGAAGAGAAACTACAATCCAAGCTCTTGATGTGAGTGGTGAAAAATTGGATGTTGAAATACCACAAGAAGAAGTTGAGGTAGTTGAATTTATAGAAGAGAGAATCATTAAAGCCTTGACAAATTTAAGGGGGTAATGAAAAATGGAGACACCTATTTCTCAAGAATTCTAAACCCAAAAGAGATAATTGACTAAATTAGAGACATGGAAAAATTCTTTGACATAGAGAAAATTGAGGATGACAAGAGAGTAAAGATGGCTTGCATAAAGTTGAAAGGACGTGCATCTTTATGGTGGAACACTGTGCAACTAGAAAGGCAAAGATAAAATCAAGACTTGGGACAAAATGGTGGCTAAATTCAAAGGTAAATTTGTACGTGTTTACTATAATTTGAATTTGGTTAAGAAGCTACAAAACCTTAGGTAGAAGTAGATGAATGTAAAAGAGTATATAAAGGAATTGTATAAGTTGTTTGTTAGGCCTAGGCATAGTGATGAAGGATAGGAACTTGTGGATAGGTACATAAATGGATTGAGATAATTCATTCAAGATGAATTAATCATAATGAGAATTAGGACTATTGGTGAACCCTATTAGCTTTCTCGTGAAGGCTAACGGCTGAGGAGAAACTATCAAGAAAGAAACCTAGTGTTCGCAGAAAAACATTAATAGGTAGAGGCAAAGATATGTTTAGAATAGGGAAAAGTAGTGGAGCTAAGGAAGAAGAAGTTTGTAATGAAAATTCTAGAGACTTGACTTTTGGGAGAAGTAATTATTCCTTTAGAGGTAGAGTAACCTTTGGAAGAAGATCAAATTTTAGAGGTAGATGCATGGGAAGGTCACTAGTGATTTCTTACAAATTCCAAACACTAGGGCACAAATTTGTTGAGTGTCTAGAAAATTTGCATGCTAATAGAAGGAAAGAGAGTAATTCTCATGTTACCCAAAGATTTGAAATCACATCTAAGTCTATCATTGTGGATAGTGTTGATGAAGTTCATTGGGAGAAAAGATAAAATTTATTGTTCAAAAGAACATTATTGAATCCAAAGAACCAAATAGAAGAGGATGATGGGACCAATGGAAACCATTATTCAATATCATCTGCAAAATTAGAGATAAGCATTTCTCTTTGATTGTTAATACGAGTAATACTAAAAATTTAGTGTCCATGGAAGTCATTGAGACACTAAATTTGAACTGTAGACCACACCCAGTGCTTATATGTTCTAATGGTTGCAAAAGGGGCACGACGTTAATGTTTCCAAACAATGCTTGATAAATTTTCATATTGGAACCTATCATGGTATTTAACGATGTGTGATTTTATGCCAATAGATGCTTTCCATCTACTATTGGATGGGCCTTGGAAATTTGATAGGAAAATTGTCTATGAAAGATGTTATTTCCAAGGATGGGAGGAAGATTAGAATGTTTCCTATGAATGACGGAAAAGGGGACAATAGAAATAGCAATAATTACAGTAGTTGTAGAAGAGTCATGTTATGTTTATCCGTATAATTTTTAAAGAAAGAAGGAAAGGCATGGAGTTGTTTTTATATTATTCCAAAGAGTGCAAGTCCAAAAGTGAAGAAAATGGAGATTCCAGTTGAAGTACAAGAGTAGTTGACTAAATTTAAAGATGTTATTTCCAAGGAGTTTCCCAAGGGATTGTTATTTGTGAGGAGCATTCCCATCAAATAGATATCATACTAGGTTATAGTTTTCCTAACAAAGCGCCACACTAAATGACACCTACTGAAAAAGATAAGTTGAGTAGGCTAGCGCATGAGTTGCTAGAAAGAGGTTTGATCATAGAGAGCTTAAGCCCATGTCCATTACCCCCTATGTTTGCACCAAACAAGGGTGGAGAATGGAGAATGTGCATTGATTCTAGGGCTATTAACATAATTACAATCAAGTATGGATTTCCATTATGGAGGGTGTATGATTTGATAGACACTCCAAGTGGTGCAATATATTTTACAAATATTGATTTAAAGAATGGGTATCATCAAATTAGAATTTGTGAAGGATATTCATGGAAAATTAATTTTAAGACCAAGGAAGGGCTTTATGAATGATTGGTCATGCAATTGGTTTAAAAAATGCTCTAAGTACTTTTATGAAAGTGATGGATGAAGTGATGAAGCCTTATCTGGGTAATTGTACTTGATTTTTTAATTCCAAATTGCAGCCTATAATGCATTTTATTTTTAGATACCTACAAGGCTGCACCACTGACCTCTTCAAACCACTGATAACTTGTAATTCTTATATGATTATCTTCAATTTAAAGTATGAATCCTCTCATACATTTATTGATACATTAGGCCAATGAACTTAATAATCGAAAGAACCCTAGTAACCCTAGTAACATATTTTTTTATTAAACCTCATAAGAACTTAAATAAAGAGGAGATGGATGTCTAGGGTTTCTGGGAGAGGCTAGGGCTTTCTATGGAGCCTAGGGTTTCTTGTTGGATTCTAGTTTTTGTGGACAAGTGGTTATGTTGTGGTGTGGTTTTAGCAGGAATGGTGGAGGACTTTGTTTATTTTTTAGCGGATGAGATGGAACCCTTGGGTAGCATATTCCAGATGAATTCGAAAATGAGGAATCATTGTCATACTTTGTTGTGTCTTTATTCTGGTGCAAGCCGCCGCTCTCGTTCCCTTTTAACTGATGGCTTCTGGCCATTTGGTTTGCATCAAGGGGTTGAGGTCGTATGTGAGTGTCCTGATTTTTTTACCTCCTCACCTATTTTTTTCCTCGATATGTGGGTGATAAGATGTCTCATTTGGATGTAGCTGGTTCTTTGGCAATCATTATAGGTGGTCAGTTTTCTCCTTCTCTAGACAATTATTTTTATTCTTTTGCCTCTCCTCATGTTTCAATGCCAATGTTGTGTCATTTCTTTAAAGTGGAACCCTTGAAGACTGGTGGCTCTCCTGGTGCAAACCCGATTTCTAGTGCTTTGGAGGGAAAAGGTGTAGATGTTCCATCGGCTAGTGGGGGTTTGAAGGATTCTAGATTGTTGAATGGTTGTTCCAAGGCCTTGATTGGTTCTTGGGCCATAGATCATCGTGCACGGAAATCCTTGAATTCCTTTGAGGAGCATATCCAAATGGTTCTGGGTAAATACATCAATATGGGATGAGCGGAGAGTATGTCAAAGGGAGCCCTTGTTAAGAGACTGGAGTATATTTCCCTAACATGACTGGATATTCTTGAATTCCTAAAGGAAAAGTGGAAACCAATGGTGGGGTACTGCCCTAAGGTGAGCATTTTAGTTAATGGTTGGCTTGTATTCCATTTCCTCTCTAATGAGCATGTGAACATGATTATAGCCCATCCCTAGGTTTTTAGTCATGGTTCATTAGTACTCGATCACTGGCGCCTTGCTTTCAACCCGGTTAAGGAACGTGTGACTAAGAAGAATCTCTAGCTACAAATTTTGGGTTTCCCATTACAACCATGGACTCGGCCTATACTGGAAGTTGTGGCAAACCTAGTGGGTAGGTTTATTTTCATTGAGGATAGTATGATCTATTGTGAAGATAAACAAATTGCTTCAATTTTGGTGGAAGTCAACATCTCCTAGGGACTTCCAATGGAAATATATAATTTTGGGGGTGATTTTCATTTCCTTCAAAGGCTCAACTATCTTAATGTGCCATTCCGCTATTTCCTTTGTTGGAACACTGGGCATTTGACGGTCAATTTTCCATGGTTAAAGGAGGGGTCGGATGTGGAAAGGGATTTGGATCTTGATATTTCTTCTATTGATGGGTCAAAGGAAGAGGCTTTGAATTTGTTATCAAGTTGTGTAAAATATTTGAAGGCCTTGGAGGATCCCAAGACTTTTGCGGGCTTGACGAATTTATTGAGTAATTCAAAAGCTTTCTTCCCAGATTTTTATAATACTCTATCAAATGTTGATTTTAAATTTATCCATGAAGTAGAGGTGGGTAGTAAAAATTGTTTAGGAAAATATGTGGGTGATGAAACTTTTTGTCCACCTATCTCTCCCTCTTCGTCCAATGAATTTTGTATTGTAAGGTCGGTCAAGTTGTAGGGTAGATTCGACCTTAGTTGAGGGGAAGGGTTTGGAATTTTGTTTTTTAAGTTTTGTTTCTAAGGATAAACCGTTCTCCAGTTCTTATGATGACTCAAAATTTTCCAGGGTGGATATCAGGCATGACACCCTCCTTACTAAACTTTCTCTTGTTGATCGATCGGTTTAGGTTTCTATTTTTGGGATGTCTTCACTTCCGCCTCAGCCGTGTGATACCGACTTCCCATTATCTTCTGGATATGATCAGCTATTAAATGATGAGGCTTTTATGTGTCTGTTGAATCCCTGCTTGATCTAGGAGGATCTATGAACATTCAAAAATTAATAGTATCAAATGCTAATGGGATTAGCACCATTGTGTAGGGATCAATGAGAGATTTATGATGTTGCTTGAATAACATCAAATGAACGTCGTATGAGAAATATATGGCACTCTAAATTTTCAACAAAATAGTCAAACATGGCCTGCAGGACTGCCACATGTTAGCACTAGATAATGCCATGTGGCACTATAGGATGTTGACGCGGTGATTATACAATGATGTGGTAGCATGACAGGATGCCATGTATCACCTAGATTCAGCACAATTGGAATTGAGTTGGACTAATAGGATGTTGGAGCATGGTATCTGTAAGGACGACGTGGAATCCTACACATGTACCACATGGCGTGCTCAAAGAGCACCACATGGCAGGGACAAGGACAATTTGATGATGTGGTGGACTCTATGGCTAACATGTGGCATGTGACTGGGAACTGACATGGCATACATATGTATAGGTGATGTGGAACATACGAATAGAGTGGTGTTTATGACGTGGAAATGGATCATGAATGACTACCACATGGACCAATCGGATGGTGCCATGTGGCACCACTCACCAACCAAAGTGGCCAATGGTTTCAACATCTCTGTCATATTAATTAATTAATGGAATATTAATTAATGGTTGGTTTTTAATATATGGTTTGTTGGAACTATATATAACTATTGTTATAACCATCCAATGAATATGACATGTTATATGAAGGTTTGAACCCATGTCTCCAGGATGTTATTCCAAAATTTTGACCATTCTTCCAAGCACTCCAATTATGATCAAATGTGGCATTAAATACTTTTGCTATGAAGTTATTTCTGCAAATGTGCACAACATATTTCAGATTCAGTTTTGGGCCTATATAAACAATGCCACAGTTTGGAATCGGGATGTAGAGTTGGCACAGATTCTGAAGTACAATACTGATTTTGCACACAATCCAAGGTGGGCACGAAGTTCAAGGTTGGCTCGAATTTCAAGACAATGTGAAGAGAGGTACAAGTTTTGGCACGCAATTTGAGTGTGCATTATCTGGCATGCTTCTCGATGCGGGTATAGTGTGTAGGAAGGTACAAGCAGAGAACACAATGTGAGGGTGCATAATCCAAGGTTGGGATGCATCCCAATATAGTACATGCATACTTCCCGGGGAAATTCAGAGTGCACAAAAGCTTACATGTATACCAATTTGGGACGACCTAATAGTACAGAAGCTTTCATGCATACCGAGGTGGTATGATCTAATAGTGGGAATGCAAATTGAGATGGTATGGCCAGAGCGCAATATTGGATTTTGTGTCAGAGGGGGAGTCCCAAATTCTAAAGCCAAAGGTTGTCGA
This sequence comes from Larix kaempferi, assembly GCA_027924585.1. NCBI lineage: Eukaryota > Viridiplantae > Streptophyta > Pinopsida > Pinales > Pinaceae > Larix > Larix kaempferi. Next base: position 1,778,360 of record BSBM01001010.1, read on the forward strand.
CTTTATACTCAAAAGACTCAAAATTTTGAGAGGAGTCTAAACCTAACCTATGTTTCTAAGTTGGAGCATCCTATCTGAAGGGGTTCTTCATAGCCTTTGTTGTTGAGCCAAGTATGATAGAGTCTATACTATAAATTCTCACAATTTCAAGAAGAATCCAATGGTGGTTTATGTTTCTAATTCTAAGTTGCAGAACTGAAAGGTGATTTGAGAAGTTGAATTGTAAGCCCTTCTTTTGCATTATTTCAACATTTTAAGATTAATGAAGAGAGGTATCATTGTTGGGAGTGGACCCAAAGACGTAGCCAAGGTTTCTAGTGAACTCCATTATCAAGTTTTGGTGTGATTGTGTTGGATTTGTTCTCTTTGATATCTTCTTTATATTTCACATGATGAATGGTTGATGCAAGTTAATTTTCATAAGCATGAGTTTTTAGTTAAGTGAATCTCATCACATAGCATTGTGAAGTGCTATGTCAATTTAAAGATCCCACTAATTGGAAAATATTTGTTATCATTGAAGGACTAATGGTTGGATTGGTAACTTAAGATTTTCATATCACCTCTATTCATACTTTGGTGTGGGATCTCCTGAAGTCTTGGAACTTAATATGGGGGTTTTGAAGTCTATTGGTCCTTCATGCAAAGAGGTTCTCGCTTAGAATCCCCTTCAAATATACTATGATAAGCCTTCATGACCAGATGTGTCCCAAATGTCTTCTATTAGATGTGAGAATGTGACTATTCGGCGGAAGGAAAATAAAAAGGTCACCTCAAAAAAAGGTGGGTTTTCCCTAGGTGATAACAGACATCCCGTGCAGGATTACATTCCTCTATCAGCTAGAGTGGATAATAGTGATACTTCTCCTTCTATGGGGGGGTTTGAATGTCAATTTTGGGGTCCTTAGAGGAATTTTACCCCTAAACCAGGTTGATAAATAATCCTTCTCTCCTTTAATATCAGAAGACTTGGGGGGAGGGGACAAATTTTAATGCCCTTGAGCATTTATTCAATCTTTCCAAGGCTAATATTGTGTTGGTTGAAGAAACTAAGAGTAGCAATGCAAAGGCTTGAGAGTTTTTCCTGAAGATTTTTCTAGGTTGGGAATGTTGTGCAATGGATTCCATTAGTTGTCCTGGTGGCTTGCTGGATATATGGAACCCTTCATTAATTGATTTTAAGCCTTATACCACTCATGTAGGTATTATTTTACATGGGAATATTTAGGGTTTGGATCACCCTTTGAAGGTAGTCAATTTCTATGCTCCTTGTGTTGGGAGAGAGGATTTTTGGAATAAGGAGGATAGTAATGGTATCTTGCATGAGGATTTTCTGATTTTTGTTGGTGGTTTAAAATTTACCTTATCTGCCAATGAGGTTAGGGAGATGATCCTCATTTGGATCATTTAGTAGAGTAGTTTTGTCAGTTATTTCAGAGATCTGAGCTATTTGAAGTTCCTCCTTTCCCATTTTCCCCTACATGGACAAGTGATAGGTTCATGAAGGCTGGTGTATCTAAAAGATTAGATAGATTCTTCATTTTGGAATCTCTCTTTGAAGCGGTGTGTAGATTCAAGACCTAGACTATTAATTTTGGAATATCATATCATCTCCCTACTTGTTTCCAATTTGAAGTGGATCACCATGTTCAAAAGTACTCCTTTAAATTAACCATGTTTGGCTTGAAGATCTTGTTGTTCTAATTTTTTAGAGTCTTCTATGGATGGTTTGGTTTCTAAATTGAAAGACCTTAAAAAGTTAGTTATCCAGTGGGAGAAAAATAAGAAGTTGGAACCCTCTCAAGATTTGTTGCAGCTGGCAGAAGAAATTTCAATTCAATTTTTTCTCAAAATTCCACAAGTATTTTCTTGAAGGAGACTAAATGTTGTTTAGTTGATTTAGAATCCAAGAAATTTAATATCTGAAGAATCCAAGAAGAAACTTGGAGACTAAAAAGTAGATATATATGGCTACAACGGGGTGAAAACAATACAATGGTTTTTCATAAGTATGCTAGTTAGAGAAGAAATTACAATGCCGTATGGGATATAAAGGATAATGATGGGAAGATTATAAATTCCCAAAAAGATCTAGAAAAAGTAGTTGTTTCTCATTTTTCCAATATTTTTAGGGATCCCAAAAGAATAGATACCTTAGCTCAACTTATAGTGATTCAAAATTACCTCAGATTCTTCTCTTACCCCAGATTCTTCTCTGAGGTGGAAGGTTATCAAGTTGGTAAAGAAGTCACCCTGGATGAAATTGAAGCTATTATCAGAAAATTTTGCTAGGTCTAAAATTCCTGGTCCAAATGTATGGACAATTGAACTATTTTCTATTTTTTTTTTAATTTGATGGGTATGGAACTGTTGAGGGTGGTAGAAGAATCTTGGGTTGAAGGTTTTATTTCAGACTTCCTAAACTCTACTTTCATGAATCTTATTCCTAAGAACACCAAGCATGATACATTTGATGAATATAGATCAATTTCTCTCTGTAATTTGGTCTATAAAATTATTTCCAATATTATAGTAAGTAGAATTAAGCCAAATCTTGTTGAATTCGTGTCTCAAGAACAATTTCAGTTTTTCAATGAGAGACAAATCCATGATTCTATTGGGGTTACCCAAAAATGTATTCATTCCATTAAATCTAAGAAACTAGCTACTCTTATTCTCAAAATGGATCTAATGAAGGCATATGACAGAGTTGACTGGGTGTATCTTAGAATGGTCCTTCTTCAAATTGGTCTTCTTTTGTTGGTGACAAACTAGATAATGTCTTGTGTCTCCTCTGCTAATTTTTCATTTTTAGTCAATGGATGTCTAATAGGCTTCTTCAAAATATCTAGGGGGCTCTGACAAGTATGTCCCTTCTCTCCTTTATTATTCTTGCTTGTGGTGGAAGGCCTCAAAAAACTTATAGGGAAAAGTAAGCAGGATAAGAAATTGTCTTGTGTTAAAGTGACCTCGGTGCATTTTATTACAAACGTGTTGTTTTTGGATGATTCCATATTATTTGGTAATGGGTATGTTAAAGAGTGGGAATCTGATCATGATATTATTAATCTTTTATGTGTTGCCTCGGGGATGGAGGTCAATATGAAAAAATCTTGCTTCATTCAGAATGTTATTGATGGAAATGTTTTGACTCAGATACAGATCATCTTTCCATACAAAACTGAGACTCTTTTTGATGGCTTTAAACATCTAGGGTACTTTATAAATCCAAACAACTATGTCAAGGAAAATTGGATGTGGCTCCTTAGAAAAATGGAAAAAAGGATTGATTGTTGGTGCTTTGGCTTTCATTGGGTGGAAGGATCACTTTTGTGAAGTTTGTACTAGAGAGCATTCATGTATATTCACTCGCTCTTGCAAATATTCCTTTGTCTCTTCTCCATAGCATGACATGAAGGATGATGTAATTCTTATGGTCGAGTAATGTGCGAAGGTTCAAACCTCATCTGGTTAACTAGGAAAGAATATCTTTACCAAAATCATTGGGGGGATGGGACATCAAAAATTTTCTATGGTTTGGTGTTGCTCTGAATCTTAAAAGTATGTGGACGATACTTTTTGGTATAGGAATCTGGAAATATATTTTACATGAAAAATACATTAAAATATCCCAATTGTGAAGTGGATTAGGAAGAAAAATAAATATGTTTCCCAAGCTCCAACTTTTGGATTAGATTTTTGAAGGCCTATTCTTGGATGCGCTCTTGGCTGGCCTGGAGGGTAGGAAATGGTAAAAGGGTTCATCTGGGATTGGATCCTTTTGTTCGTGGGGAGAATTTTTATTGTCTATCTCATCCTCTTATTAACTAGTTAATAGATCTTGGATACTATATATTAGCTTATGTCAGGAACTTGATGGATGGTATATCTTCTTATCATCTTAGTACGAGTGATCTAGGACTAACAGGTGCTTTGGAAGATGAGTGGAATTAGTTTGTTTCAGGATTAAACCACCTTGGTATTAGAATTTCTAATGAGAATTACAGACTGGTCTGAGAGTGGAACAAAGTTGATGGGAAGATTAATGCAAAATGTGCCTATGAGGCAATCTCAGTTGAATATGTTTCCTCTATAGAGAAATGGTGGCATAAAAAACTGTGGAAATGGAGCATGCCACAAAAATTTAAATTCTTCATTTGGTTATGTTTGGAAAACAAGATTCTAACTTGGGATAACCTGGTCAAGAGAGGTTTTGTTGGTCCCAATATATGTGCTCTATGTAAAAGAAGTTTTGAATCTGTTAATTATCTTTTTGTGGATTATTATTTCACTTGTTCAATTTGGTATGAGGTTCTTACATATTTGCATATTCTTGATTCTTGGACACAGTCAAATTTGGAGAACAATTTGAAAGTGTGGGTTCAACAGTATCCACAGCATAAGGACATTCCCTCCTTTGTATGTTGGGGAATTTGGAAATCTAGGAATCCCTTGATATTTGAATAGGTTGGGAAACAGGCACAGAGGACCGACATTAAAATACTAGGATTATACAATGATTTCCACTTGAAACTGGGATTAAAAAAATACAAGATCATAGTTGAACCCGCCTTTCCAGTTGAAGGTGCCATTGTTTTTCTTTATGGAGTTGCTTCTTCTGGCCATTGTGGTTATGGCATGGTGATCAAGGTTTCTAAGAGGAAACAATTTTTAGTATGGATGGGTTGTGAAACATGTACAAACACTCGGGCTGAGTTATTGGCGTTGTGGGGTCTACTTTGTTTTGCTCACTACAAGGATTTTTCATCTCTTAAGATGTTTGAGGACTCAAAAATTATTGTGTACTGGGAAAATGAGAAGGCTTCACTTCATGTAGCCACTCTGGATCAATGGTGTGATAGGATCAGGCTTCTAATGTCTTTCTTTACTCATTTATCCTTTTCACATGTTTACAGGAACTTCAATAAGCAAGCTATTCCTTTTATCAAAAAGAGTTATTGGTGCATATGATGGCATCCTCTTCTTTGAATAATTTGAGGATTTTATCAAAATAGTCTATGGTTCCCTCAAAATGTATTAGTTGTATCTTGATTACAGTTTTTAGATTTTTAGTATATTTGGTCCACATATCAGCATTAGATTGTTTATGATAGTTGTAGTAAAGAATTTTGTTGTTTTTTGTACTGAGAGGTAGGATGTCTCTTATGTGTAGTCTTGGAATATTAGTTTTTTTATGATAACACGATAGAGCTGGATCTCTTTGAGTTTTCAGCTATCTGCTTGATGATAGAACTTTACATGTATTTGCTATTATAACTTTGATTTAATCTTGATTATCAAATTATAGCTTTTTTAAGCTGAAAATAAATAAATAAAGAGGAGATTAATTAAGACTTTTTTATGTTGTCAATATTCTAATTTATGTGAACGAAATTCTTTAACTATAAGAGAATAAAACAAGGGGGTTTGTCAACGGGAAATTGATTGATAAGTAAAGTGAAGTGTTGTTATCCCACTAAGGTGTAAATCCCATTTTAGATATGCTTAGGCTAGGTAGGATATTGTAATTACACAACCTCAATATTAAAGAAGGTAAAAAGAATAAACCATTAAAAAAATTTAAACATTTAAAGTTATATATCATAGGATAATGGTATCTCTCTAAAGAAAAAATATTTTGGTAATGATGACAAGTATATTCTTCATTATAGCATTCCATGTTTCAAGATGTCACTGGCAAATGTTAACCAAAACACCCAATTATATATATATATATTACGCTTCAAACTACCCTTGCGCAAAAACCAAAAATTTGTGCCGCTCATGAAGAAGCAAAATGTGGCAGTGACATCCAACCTCTTTGATTTATTTATTTTTTCAAAATTGAAAAACAGTAACTTGTTATTCAAAAATGAATCAATGTTACAAAATGTACTTGCAATGATTTGGTCTTGATAGTGTTGGGTACATATGGAAGTGCTCTAGGGTTAGTCACTATATATTATTTTAGCATCTAAGAGATTTAAGTTTTGATAACATGTGGTTAATGAATTCCATGAATCTGATTTGTGGGGACATCAATATGGTTAAATTGTTCATTATAAAAATGCCTCCTTCCATTAGTTGGTGTGCAAGGACAAGAAAGGCTTGGTACACCCTATGGTGTTGATCGAATTCGTTCAACAACTATTAAAAATTACTCCTTAAATATGCTGGTTACCTACTCCAATTTTCACAAAGAGACATGAAACAACTTCATAAATTCATGTCTTTGGACCAAAATTATTTTTGCATTTGATTTCTCAACCACTAGACCTATACAAATGGGAGTGGAGACAACATTGGTAGACCATAAATAAATTGTTTTCTTTTTCTCTTAGGGCACTAGGTGTTCATGCACCTTAAGAACCCACTATGTTCTCAATGTTTCGCATATTAAGAGTTCTCACTATCTCCAAAACATTTTGATTTGCAATCCCAATGGGATTCCATGTTGATTTCTTGATGGTATGAAGCAATTTCAAGGAAGACCTCTTTTCTTTGTGGCTATGCTAAGCAAATTGAAATCATAAGAAGACAAGTTAACAATGAAATGGTGGGGAAAATTAAGAAGGTAGAACACTACTTTAGAATCCACCTTATGATGACAGCATGCCAATTGCAAGATATGGTTACCAAGTCAAGATATTAGGCCTAGGTGGCCAAAAATAAGAAAAGACAAAGGTTTTAAAATATGGATATACGACCATTGGTTAGGGTCAAGAGACATGCCCTCCAAGAATATTTTGAGCCTATGTTTTGAAGTAATCCTCTAAGAGATTACATATCTAAAATCATAAATGGCTCATGCCATGCAACAATCCAAGATTGTAAAGTAGTTTTCCTTTCACTAAAAGATTGAGTTTCAATAAGAAGGAATCATTGAGGAAAAAAGGGTGGCCATGCACGCCAAATTCGATGTGGTCTCCCACAAAATAATAAAGACTCGACAGAAGAATATGCATGATCAACCTTTCATTGAACAAGTTGTACAACATCCTCCTCTAAATGGTAGATAAAATGTCACCCCAACCTAAATGGCTTCTTTTCCAAGTTTTACAAGATCACTTTGGACTTTGTGGGTTTGAATATTTTGAAAGTCTATTATGAAGGCATTATGATCCAATATTTGCATGAGATCATCAGTATCAACAGAAAAATCAAATTCATCCCAAGGGAAAAGGACCTAAAGTTTATATCATATTGCCAACTGGAGGACTATCTCCCTCCTTAATAGAATCTAGTTATTTCCCTAGCATTCCAAATCAAGCATATTCTTCCCAATATCATCACATCAAAGAACACCAATTCCATTCATTATCGTTCCATCCTTAACAATATCCATCTTTTTTGTGAGGACATGGAGTGTGCAAGATGCATGGACCAAGACAGTATAATTACTAAAATTGATTTTGAAAAGGGTTGCGATTAGTGTTAAATTTTAAGTTCAATTTGAATGCCTTATATGTTTTCAATGTTTTTTTATGTGGTTGTGGAAAGGAAACCGTGAACATTACTAAAGTAAAATTGTTAACCCTTAAATTTGAGGGGTTAGAAAACTACCTACCTACCATTTTATCTTTAAAGGGATACCCTATGAACACACACACACACTTTCATCTTCTTTTAGGACATTCTCATCATAACTTGGATTCCTATTTAATATAGATAAAATGAGAGTTTCAATATGTAGAGAAAGTCATGAATGAAGGATTATAAAGCATGTTGCACATACACATACACACAGACACACACATTTATTGACAAAACAATTTTGGGTGGGAAGAAGGAGAAGTTGAAACTTCAAATATTAGAGTTCCAAGTACTAGGTGCAAAAATGGTTCTTTAATTTTGAGGTTTTATTCTATTACTCTATTAGAATGCCCAAAGTTCCATATGAAAAAAATGGTGATGCATACATAAAGAGATTTTTCAGTGCAAAGTTTAAATAGAAGACAAAAAAAATCGAGATAATTTTCTATGATTTTTAAAATAAATGACTTATTAATTTTCAAGAATCAAAATTTATTTTAAATTTTTTTATAAGTGAAAATCTTTTAAATTGTAAATGTTGGATAACTAATATTTAAACAATATTAAATCCAAATTCTATTAGCAAATTAAATCTAAATCAATATAGTATTGAAACTTTATAACACTTCAAACCTTTTAGCATAATGTGAATCCAATCAATTATGAGGAATTTGACTTAACCAAAGTGTAGTTTTACTTTATGCCTATTAAGTTAAACATTAATTAATATTTGTGTATATTCTCATTATAAACTCCTCCAATTTAATATCTTTTTGTGATCATGTTTTTTTTAAATAAAATTGACAAGTTATTAAATTATGTGAATATAATTTGAAGGATAGAAAAAATATTGAAAATTTGTGAATTATTTTGATGGACCAAGGTGAATGTCAACTTTCAACTTTGGTTGTGATTGAATTGATAGTTAGTTATTCTCCTATTGGATTTCAGCCCTTTCTTTTCAGCATTATCAAAACCTTTATTATATATTCATATCTCACAACAAGGATGCCCACTTGTCGAAGCTCTATATATTATTGCAATTGAAATATATCCCTAAGATACCTCATTGCCTATAAAGTTGGACAAGGAAGAATCGGTGTCATTTCTCTATTAGAACAAAATATTTTGGCTAATTCTCATTTCATAGATGCTCTTTTCTTACATTGAATGAAGATGGAAATCCTTTAGCAACACAATGGAATGCTTAAACATCATGTGCACATCCTTATGGTCGAGCATTAAGTGGGAAAATAAGCCAGGCTATAAAGAGAGGCCATAGGATTTGGAATATATTGTTTTGAAAATCTAGGGTGACCTTGGATTAAACAAATTAAATTTTCAAAATTTTGGGAATTCCTTTTTCTTTTCAAGCTTCTTTACTGGAGTTTTGATAGAAAGATGTAAAAAGTAGAAAAAAATATCCAAGTGGCTAAATTAGATTATGTCACTTACAACTCAATTTCAAATTTGTAGTTTCTGCATACATCAATTAAATCCCGCATCTTGTCTTGTTTGCTTCTACCTATGGTTATCTAGCACAAGTGCATCGCTCCTTGTGAGCAAAGATGGACTTAGGTGAGAGCACCCACAAAATTGGCTTGGAATATTTGTTTCTCTAAGAGATAAAGCCAAGCTTGGAATTATAAATATTTTTTCCAAAGGGAAAGGCCTATGTGCCAAGTGGATTGTCAGAACCATTAAGCATAGAGAGGCCTAGAAGATACTTTAAGGGGTGTGACTGCAAGTATGTTTCAAGCTAAGAAAGGTTAGTAGGAATTCAACTTCCAATTATAATCCTTGTGCAAAATCCAATTAAAATGCAAGGTCCTATTATGACTTGAAGCATTTGGAAGACCTCAAAGGCTATTAATCCACACTTGAGATGGCAAGGTGATCAATTCAGAGTATGGTTATCTTTTAACAACCATTTCCTTTGGTGGTATCCTATCCTTAGTTTTCTAGCTATCTCCTCTTCAAAATGGGCATTAAGACTATCACGGATATTTACTCCCAATTGAAAAGAGAGTGGATGCCCTTGGTTGAGCTCAAAGAGCAATTCAGGTTGGAAAATATGGATAGAATTATCCTAGAAAGAATTAAATATTTTATCATAAGCTCTCTATGTCACAAGTTTAGGTTAAAGGCCCTATTAATTGGTGGAAGAATTGGAAATGGCAATACTCCCAATTGGTCTAAAATTATAAATCATTTGATGTTTATTGGTGGATCAGAAGCACACCTCAAATTGATGTGAGATATTGGAAGCTTAAGCCAAAAGCATCAACTTGGTGTTACAAGCTTAGACAATTTGAAAAAGATTAAGAAATAGCTTATTTTCCTTGGTACTAGTCCATTTGGGTATTTATGGGGCATTCATTAGCCCTGATTAAGTTTGCTTTGCTTGGTCAGTAGTGTACAACAATTCAATCTTATCCTTTAGGCGTGGATCTTATCCATTTGGGTCTCTAGGGGGCATTCATTAGCCTTGGTTAAAATAATATCGATTGATTAATGAATGGAATCTCAACATCAAATGACATGGTTTAGCAAGTTAAGGCTAAGAGAGCTTTTGCTACAAGAGTTAGTTTGGTATTTAAATTTCCCTATGTATGCTTGTGGATTCAACAAGATTTGAATCAGGTATCTTTGTAGGAAAATCTAATTCTCCTCAAAAATGTACTTGAAAATTGCCTACAACTTAACAAATGTAACTTGTACCTCCCTTCTCAAGATTGCACCACATTAGAGGTAGCTTATTGTCTGTATTTTAGCCATACTTTGTTGTCTTTTCTATTTAGCAAAAGCATTCAAGTTAATACATAAAAACTCTCAAATTTAGTTAGACTTTCGGAAAAGGTCGCCAATGCTACCTCCCAGGCCATAGTGAGAAAGTCGTTACCTGAAAAGCATGAAGTTGTGTTTCAGACCTAAGCTTCACTAACTCATAATCCAAAAAAATACTTTCTGAAAATCCCTGTCCTTGTTACTTCAGAAAAATTCTCAACACCACACTCTCCCCAAAGTAAACCTGACATCTTTGTAATGCCATTGGCCGAAACCAACAAGAAGATAGAAGGACCACGATTTAGGATGTTCAATATTGTATCGTCTTTGCAAGTATGTCACTGGATTCTGCAGACTTGCATCATGTGCGTTTATAGTAAAATTTAAACCCTTCTCAAAGGCATGCTTCTTAAGTCTCTAAATTGCGTGCAACTTAGCAAATGTAACTTGTACTGCCCTTCCTAAGAAGGCATCACATGGGAGTTAGCTGTATTCTAGCCATATTCTGAGACCTATATCTTTAATGTTGTTGTTTTTGTCTATTCAGCGAAAGCACTGAAGTTAATAGTAATAAATATACAAACTCTCAAATTTAGACTTTAGGGAAAGGCGGCCAGGCTGCGCCCTCTCAAGCCACTGTGACCAATGTGAGAACTTAGAGTCTAATAAACATGAAGTTATGTTTGAGCCCTATTTTTTCCTGATCCAAATCCAAAGAAAAAGTTCTTGACACCACATTCTCCCCATCCCTTCCCTCAACTAAACCTCAATGATATCTTTGCAATGTCATTAACTGAAACCAACAAGATCATTTAGGATGTTCAATATTGTATGGATGTACAGTCTTATAAATATAGGATATATAGTAATCCTCGATTGCAAGATCCATAAACGTAGTTGCATGCCTGTGACTACAATCTACTATCAACAGGGGGACTACACTTTTGCCAATGACAGCACAGGTATGGCTTGCTCTTTTTTCAGGTCAATTAGGGTTAGAGTAATGGTTTTAAAGCATCTTTGTTGAAACTTTTAAGGGTGGATACATTGGATTGTGCCTCCACCATTAACACAATGAGGGAAATCATAAGTGGCTATAGTGCTACGATTGAAAATTCATAAACAGCTTGTGGACCTCCCAAGAAACAGTGGGATCATGGGCGTGCGTAATAAGCATGCAGTTAAGTTTGACCACTGAGCTACCGCTGCTCAAAAGTACGTGTCGTCAACTTAACATTGAACCCAAGACAAAAACTGGAAAATCTCACACTAGCTTCATTGGGATACAACTGATCTCACATACGGAAGTCTTAGAGCAGTTTCACATAATATAATCATATCTGATGACACCGAGCAATATAAAAAGTATACAATCAAACCCAAAACAACCCAATTAAGCTGAAAAAAATGCAGATACTGACCAGTGCAAGTATAGTTGTACTCAGGAGTAGAAAACAGTATACAGTCAGCATCAAGAAACCTTCCTCTGAAGCTCTCCACAGCGTCTGGAAACCGACCGTTCACTTCAAGATCAGTGTTCATAAAGGGAAGGTTGCTGATGTCTACCAGCTCTATCTCCATCCCCGGAATCGACTCCTTGGCTATTTCAGTCGCTGTCAAAAACGATAAAAACCCATCAACAAATGAACTACACAGCCATAATGCAAGTTCTTCATGCATACAAAATAAAAATAAATGGATTGTTATCTGAGAAAAACTCAGTATATGAGTGTTAAGTTTACCAGCGCGGATAAGACCACGGTTGTATGAACCCTTCCTGAGGGAACCGCATATAGCCACCACCTTGAGAACTCTGGCATTGCCCTTCTGCTCAACAGAGATAATCGGCTTCTTATTCTGCTGTAATGTGTTACTATATGCAGTTTCCAATGGTATTTCAGCAGCAGCTGCGACTCTAGCAGCTCCTCGAGTTTTGGCTGATTTTCTCCAAGCAAAGAGATTGCTTAGCCAGCCCCACTTTGGCATTTTGCTCCCGCCCTCCATTGTGTAGAATAAATCTACTCATATTTGAGTCACCTTCCTCAAAACTTAAATACTGGACTATGGTTTCACAGGAGGTTCTTCGGATCCTCAGATGTCTTGTCAGGAATTTGTTGGACATACCAAAAGAAAAGTTGGATTTGAATTTTGGATGTGATCGAGACGGGAAGATTGTTCACGTTATGAAATAAAAACGTTAATTATTGCATTGAATGGTCCATTCAATGGAACATCAATAATGACTCAAACAAAAACGTGGGAATTGCACTGAATGGGCCATTCGATGGAAAACAAATAATGAATTAATTGTACTGAATGGTCAATTCAAATGCAACAAAAGCACTGAACCATCAGTCCTCCAGAAGGGATCATTTCACCTCTGAATGATTATTGTAAAATGGAAAAATTGTAGTACATTCTGTACGAATGGTTAACGCAATGTAACAAACGACTGAACCATTGCAACTCTGAACCATTATTCTAAAATTGATCACCATTATTGTAAAATTGATCATTGTAGTTATGCAATGGTGTTAATTGCAGTACTGCTAAATAGACAACTACAATCACAGCAAACTTTACTCGGAAATGAACCATATAGTAATTCTGCAATAACAGTGATTGCAACTATTAGTGCAAATCAGTGCAATACTACAATTATAAATAATTTCAAAATGCAGTTTCTTCTTGCTTGTATTGCATTGAGAATCTTATTGAAATGTAATAGAAATAATAAATATCAATTCAACAAAAAAAATAGTAAAATCAATGGAACATTGGAATTTAAAACATTAGTAAAAGCAATGGAACACTGCAATTTTACAATTATTGGTAAAATGGATAGTAGAAATTTTGGAAAACAAGATACACTTCAGTAAAATATCATAGATGTTGTATAGATGGGATGTTATATAGATTGGGATATATACTTGTGGTGTATCCAACTTATGCTTATATAACATTTATTATTTTGATATAGAGTGTTAATAGTTTGCTGTAATTTTATAATTGCTTATTATTTGTTTTTGTATTCTTATTCCATTAAATGGAATTTTCAAAGAAATAATAATTACTAAACTATTACATAGTTACAATGATCCCTTCCAAAATTGTACATTTTGCACAAATGGTTACAATGATTAATTTTGTAGTAGAATGTGCATTTAATACTTTACCAAAATTGTACATTTTGCACAAATGATTACAATGATCAATTTTGTAGTAGAATGTGCATTTAATACTTTATGTGCATTCCACTGCAAAATGGATCATTGTAACCATTTGTGCAAAATATGCCAATTCAATTTTATTTCAATGTAACAAAAGTAATAAATATACATTTCACTACAAAATGGATCATTGCAATCATTTGTGCAAAATGTATAGCATATGTGAGTCATTTTAATGTAAAAAAAAAAGTAACAAATGTCCATTCGACTACAAAATGGATCATTGCAACCATTTGTACAAAATGGATCATTGAAACTATTTGTGCAAAATGTATCGTTACAATTTTGCAGTTAAAACACATGTAAACCATTACAAAATGGATCATTGTAATTTAAGCAATTCAATGGAACAAAAGTTGCAATGGATCATTGTAACTTAGGCAATTCAATGGAACAAAAGTAAAACACATTCATTTAGCTCCAATATGGACAATTTAAACTCTTCAATCATTCATTACTTCCAAAAGTTGCAATGGATCATTGTAACTTAGGCAATTCAATGGAACAAAAGTAAAACACATTCATTTAGCTCCAATATAGACAATTTAAACTCTTCAATCATTCATTACTTTTGTGTTTGAATAAGTATTTATTATTTACTTTTATTCAATTTAACATAACATAACATGTAAATAAATGTTCATTTAATGTAATTCAATTTAACATAACACGTAAATAAATGTTTATTCAATGTAATTAATAAAATATTTATTCCACTATAAAATAAATTATTACAATCATTTGTGCAAAATGTACCATTGCAATTTTGTAGCTACAACACATGTGAACCATTGCAAAATGGATCATTTTAACTTTGTAATTGCTAAATTTAGGCAATTCAATAGAACAAAAGTAAAAAACAAGCATTTCACTTCAATATGGAACATTTTGAACTCTGCAATTGTATTAATTGTGGAATGAAATCATTCATTACTTTTGTATTGAATAAGTATTTATTATTCTGTTTTATTCAATTTAACATAACATGCAAATAAATATTCATTGAATATAATTATTATTAAACTTGTTTTACAAGTAATAAACATTTATTTATTATCTTTGTCATATACTTTTCATTCACAAGTCAAACAACTGTTTGACTTCTATTACTTTGTTTTTAATTTATAAAAATTAATAAAGTTTTTGTAATGCTTACATCATTTCCATATTAAACTTAATATTTTGAAAAAATAAAATAATTTAAATAATTTTGAAAATACATTATTTCAAATTTTTAATTGGTTTAGGACACCTCGGATGGGACATAAATACCTAGAGGAGCAATTTTAATTATCAAAATATATATTTAAATAAAATTAATTTATAAAATTAAAATTTAAAAAAAACCCACCTATCCACGGCAATTCCGAAGCCGTCCAGGTTTGGACGCGTAATAGAGCTGAGTACGTGAAGTTGTTGTGGATCCGTACTAGGAAGCTGGTTCCTAGCATTGCATCTTGCCACGACTTTCTTCGTTGCAGGATTATACAGTAAACGTCCTTTGTTCTAGAGAATACATATCATTATATGACTGCATAATTAACCAACTTTCTGTCGGTGCATACTCTTGACATGCAGGCAGTGTGCGTTCAACTTGGGTGCATAAGATATAATATACGATGCTTTCAATGACAGTTAAAAGGTGACAATTGCAAACATGAGAGTTGCACAAAAAGTAGAGGATATCGTATACAACTATTGCTTTCAATGAGAGTTGAAAGCATGACCTCCGGCTTACTAAACGGGTGCTCTGACCTATCAAAACAGCTGAAAATGTGAAATGTGTAACAATAATCATTCACTAAATGGGTTTTGTGACCAACTTAGCTAGAAAGCAACTGAAAATTGTTACAAGAGAGTTGATAGCAAACTAAAAATTTGTTACAGGAGAGTTGATTTTCATTGTAAAAAAAACCTCAAGCTCAAATTGCTAGTCAGGGAGTTCTTGTTTAATGCTCAGTCCCTGCCTCTTCACTAGAAGATGCACTCCTCCCATTTGTAACCAAATTTGATGCCGTGTATAGCCTGTTTTGTACAATCCTCTTGAACAGACTAGTTCATGACCAGTGCACAATCCTCCCGAACAGATCAATTCATGACCACGGTTTGTTGGTTTAGCAGTATGATTGATGGAATTCTCATTTAATTTTGGTGGAATAATAAATCTTGTGAACCTACACCTATTTTTAGCATGCATTCTGGGTACATGCAATATTTGTATTTGTATCTATATGATCAGGGTAAATCTTCCTGTGGAATAGTCCCCGCATCACCTGTGCTACACAAACTAAATTATTAGATTTCTGCTATAGACATGCACATGCAAATGGGAAAAATATGCCCATGCTCACATTTTCTAGTTTGTATCTCGATTCCACCTGACCTAAGTTAGCAGTATTTGTCTTCCCAGCTTTCACAACTTTTTTCACAAAAGAGGAGACCTCTCCGTTGATGTTGTAGTCGTTGGGTTTTATGAAGGTTAGAGGCAGAAAATAAACAAAGATAATGCGGAATGAGCTATAGATCTTCAATATTTATTCATAAACCAAGATCAACTGATGTAATACAAAGCAAAACATAATGTGTATTTAAACACTTATGGAAAAACCCTAAAAGCTCTAACCTAGCTTTTGCATGCATGCAAAGCATGTTGTTGCATTTATTAACTGCACTTCAATATAGTAACTAAAGTAAAAGCTAAGCTAACTGAAGTAATTATTATTTCTAACACTCCCTCTTAATTACTACTGCTGACTACTGCAGCTTTTACAATGCCTAAATTATTTCTATGGGTTTCAAAAATATCTTTTGCCAATGGCTTTGTGAATATGTCAGCCAATTGGTCAATCGATTTACAATGCTCAACATGAACTTCACCATTGTTCACAAGTTCTCTTATGAAGTGATATCTGATATCAATGTGCTTGCTTTTCTGGTGAAAAACATGGTTCTTGGATAGAGCGATTGTTGTCACAATAAACTGTGGTTGGTCCTTCTTGTTTCTGTTGAAGACCTTCTAAAACTTTGCGTAACCAGACTGCTTGACATGCTGCTGATGTCGCTACTACATACTCTGCTTCTGCTGATGAAAGTGTCACAATGGGCTACTTCTTGGATGCCCATTAAATCACACCTGATCCAAGGTGAAAAACATGACCGGAAGTGCTCTTCCTGTCATCCAAACTTCTTGCAAAATCACTGTCAATGAAACCTGTCAAAACATCATACTCAATGCTTGAGTATAAAATTCCATAGCTTGAAGTCCCTGCAACATATCGTAAGATCCTTTTTCCAACTTGCCAACATGAGTCTTTGGGAGACTCCATGAACCTCGAAATCAAGCTTACAGCAAACATAATATCTGGTCTCGTAGCTGTGAGATACATGAGACTTCCTACAAGTCTCTTAAACAGTGTTGGATCTACATTGGGACTGTCATCTTCTTTGCTCAACTTAGTACCTGTTGCCACTAATGTAGGTGTTGTTTTGCAATTAAGCATTCTGAATCACTTAAGAACTTCATTAGCATATTTATTTTGAGAGATAAATATACCTTTTCATGATTGTTCTACTTCTAGGCCAAGAAATAGCCTCATCAATCCAAGGTCTGTCATCTCGAACTCTTTCTTCATAGCTTCCTTGAACTCATCTACTGAGAGGTCACCTGTAAAAATCATATCATCAACATACAAACAAACTATTAAAATCTATCCTTGTTGATTTACCTTTGTGTAAAGTGTTGGTTCGTTGTTGCTTCTGCTAAAACCATTTTTTATTAGATAAGAATCAATTCTGTTGTACCAAGATCTTGGAGCTTGCTTGAGCCCATATAAAGCTTTCTTCAACTTGTAAACTTTCTCTTCATGTTCTTTTATTCCATACCCATGTGGCTGCTCCACATAAATTTCTTCTTCAAGAATTCCATTCAAGAATGCCGACTTGACATCCATCTGATACACTTTCCATTTTCTTTGGGCTGCAATTGCTAGGACTGCTCTTACAGTGTCCAATCTTGTCACTGGTGCAAAAGTTTCTCCAAAATCAATTCCTGGTTGTTGTGAGAAACCCTTTTCTACTAACCTTGCCTTGTACCTATCAATCTCACCATTTTCATTGAGTTTGGTTTTATAAACCCACTTCACACCAATGGGTTTCTTATTCTTTGGCAGGTCAACTAGATTCCATGTATCATTTCTCTCAATGGAATCTATCTCTTCGTCCAGAGCATTTACCCAACGCTCTTGTTTTACAGCCTCTTCATAAAACATAGGTTCACTAGCAATAAAAACATAATTGGTATTTGCATCCAATTCATCATAAATATATGTCAATCTTCTAGTCTTTTTATTACTGTGATCAGATTCATTACCTGATTGCGGACTTGATGCTTCACCTCGAACTGAGTTTCTAGGTGTTCTTTCTGGAGTATTTGCTATTGGTGAAGATGCTATTGGATCTTGTTGTCCAATCAGATCCTTATCTTCTCCATCTTCTGGTTGGAGTATTGCAGCTCCCACACCCTTGTCTATGGTTCCATTCCATGACTCTTCCTCCTTGAACAAAACATCTCTGCTAAGGATAACCTTTTTGGTAATAGGGTTATACAGCTTGTAGGCTTTAGTTTGTTCACCATATCCAAGAAATATAGATTCTCACTCCTGTCGTCTAGATTTTTTCTTAGCTGTTTAGGAACATGAGCATAAGCAACACAACCAAATATTCTGAAATGAGAAACATTACAACTCATACCTGACCATGCTTCCTCTAGTACTCTGTTCTTCACAATTTTGGTGGGAGATCTGTTCATCACATGAACAGCACAAGCCACTGCGTCTCCCCAAAATTCATGGGACAAATTTCTTCCTTTCACCATGCTCCTTTCCATATTCATGATGGTTCTATTTTTACATTCTGCAATACCATTCTGCTGAGGTGTATATCTTGTAGTGAATTGCCTCTTGATTCCATGATGCTTGCAGTAATCATGAAATTCCTTTAATTCATACTCTCCCCCTCCATCAGATCTCAATACTTTGAGTTGATAACCACTCTGTTTTCAACCAGAGCCCTAAATTCCTTGAACTTGTCAAAAGTTTCAGACTTTTGACGAAGGAAATACACCCAATTTTTTCTACTAAAATCATCAATAAATGTAAGAAAATAATAGCTTCCACCAATCAATTGAGTTTGCATTGGTCCAACCAGATCAGTATGAATAAGTTCTAAAGGTGCATGTGCCCTTCGAGACATACCTTTAGGAAAGCTATCCCTGTGTTTCTTTGCAATGATGCAACACTCACAACTGCTTTATGGATCCTTCATAGGGGGTAATCCTTTTACCATCTCTTTCTGCTGCAAAAAATTGAGACCACCAAAGTGAAGATGTCCATATGTAAAATGCCATAACCAATAATCATCCATGCAAGTGGCTTTTTGAGCAAAAAAGGTTACCTTGTTGCTGCAATTCATGACTAGTGGATACATCATGTTCCTAGTCACTTGTATTTTGATGATCAACTGTCAATTTGGGGGTTTGTCATAAATTTCACAGTCTGATCCATCAAAGACAAGTCTGTATTTCTTTTCAGTGAGTTTCCCAATGCTAAGAAGATTATGCTTCAATCCTGGAGCATAATAGACATCTGAGATTGTCTTTTGTTGGCATTGTTTGGTCATAATGTTGACCACTCCTTTGCCAAGAACTGGGACTACCTCATCTGTGCCAACTTTGACCTCTGTACTCACCGATTCATCTAGGTCTGTAATTAGACCTCTGTCACATGTCATATGGTTACTGCAGCCACTATCTAAAAGCCAAAGTCCCTTTGGGATTTCGTGTGCAGCATGACATGCAATAAATAACATACCATCTTTATCCTTAGAGGTATTAGTCACATTAGCATTATGATTTGCTTGATCTGCCTTTTTCTTTCTGCATTCATGAGCATAATGCCCAAATTTATTGCAATAATAACACTGAATATTAGATTTATCTGACATTTTTTTGTCGCAGTTCCCGCCTTCATGGTTATGATGGTGATCTTGATCTTCATTGCCATTATTTCGGCCACTTCTGCCTCATCCTCTTGATCCTCCTCTGCCTCTGCCTCTTCCTCTGCCTCTTGAGAATGAGACATGTGCTTTGAAAGCATTCTCCAGAGAGGATTCTTCATTCCTGCTCATTCTGGATTCATATGAAAGTAAAGATCCAGTCAACTCGTCTATAAAGAGAGTACTCAGATCCTTTGCTTCTTCAATCGCTGAAACTTTCGACTCAAATTTGTGGGGTAGGGATCTCAGAACCCTTTCAATCGCCCTTTGATCTTCCATGTTTTCACTATAGATATTAAGCTAATTAACAATAACCATGAATTTGGTCATGAAAGAATCTACTGAGTTTGATTCTTTCATCTTTAGATCTTCAAAATATCTTCTCAGATTTTGGAGTGTAGCTGTCTGTACCTTACCAGCACCCTGATAACTGGTCGCCAAGGTATCCCATGCTGCTTTGGCATGAAATGATGTTGATATCTTTGGAAATACGTCGTTATCCAAAGCGTTCATTATGAGATGCAGTTCCTTTGCATCCTTCTTCCTGTGCACTCGCAAGACATCCTTTTTTGCGTTTGAAAGGGCTTGCAAAGCTGTATCATCTGCAAGTTCGGAATAGCCATGCACGACATATTCCCGCGCATTTCTGACCTGAGATAAACCTCTATCCTCATGGCCCAGACATCATAGTCATTTTTCCCTGTAAGAGGAGAAATCTGAGATTGATTGTTGCTGCTAGAAGCCATAGACACTGCGGAGTCCTTCACTGGCCTTTTCAAAATAATCTCCTTCCTCCTTTTTTTTTTAAATAATGTCTCTCTCTTAAACAAGATTTGAAAAATATCTTCTTCTTTTGTAAAAAGAAAAATTCTTAACTTAAAAAAATATCGTGAAAGAAAACAACTTCGTGAAAGTAAAAAAAAAAAAATCACTGGCATAAAATAATGAAGAAAATATCTTTCTAAAAAAAATATCTTCTTCTCTTGCCCTAATTGCCGCGGGTCTTCACTAACTACTGCGCTTTGGCCTATAGGGAGGCCGCGGTAATTCCTAATTTTTTTTACCTCGAAAGCCCCTAAACTACCGTGCTTTGGACTATAGGGAGGGCGCGGTAATAAGAAGATATTTTTTTTTGTATATTCTCCAAAAAAAAAAATGTGTGAAAATTCCTCAAAAAAACTTACAAATTCTTCAAAGCTACGGCTTTGGCTTCTCCGGAAATTTATGCTACCAATTTGATCTTCTCCTAAGCTCTGATACCAAACTGAAGGTTAGAGACACAAAATAAACAAAGATAATGCGGAATAGCTACGGCTCTTCAATCTTTATTCATAAACCAAGATCAACTAATGTAATACAAAGCAAAACGTAATGTGTATTTAAACACTTATGGAAAAACCCTAAAAGCTCTAACCTAGCTTTTGCATGCATGCAAAGCATGCTGTTGTATTTATTAACTGCACATAAATAGCCTTAATCTCCCACCAGCTGCAAGTGTTATGGGTAATCCGTATCCGTCACCTTCTTATTATGTGTACTTTTTAGGATTTAATGATTTAATTTGGGGCAGCGTGTTTTCATAGACAAGATGGTGGCATTTTGTCTTCATCCATTATGTATGCCATGTCACGCCTAGACCATCTTCCTTAAAAAAAAAAATGTATATCCCTAATATTGCAAGGGGGATAATTTCCTACTCTTGTAAAATTGAACATATCCTAATGGTTTTCTCTTATCGATATTATGAGGTTAGAAATGTAACCTTTTTGCCTTGTGTTTATAACCACGTGCATTTGTATTATCTTTTGAATCAATATGCCTCCAAAAAATACTTCAATATTTGTCTCTTAAGGCATTAACACGGTAATAATTTGTCTCTTTTCCCTTTAACCCACCATGCCCAAGTTGTCGTTAATGTTAACTAGCCTTTTTTTAATGTCTTTAATGTTAACTCTATATATAGCGAGGCACTTGATGCTCGTAGTTTCATTATGAGGAACGATATGCATCTTAGAGACAGGTGTTACCACATGAAATGCAATCAAAACCAGAAAACAAATTTTCGAGCCAAAAGTTACAATGGGAAATGTGATGGCATAAGTGGTTGGATGTTGATAGCTAAACTATGCATAGGGAGCACATGATAAAAAATAATAGAGACAAACATGCTAGATTCTTATACATTATGTGGTGGTGTTCTTATCCTTTTTTTACTCCCATATCATTTTGGCAGGGATATGCTGCAATGCAGCTTTTTCTTGTTAATATTAATTTGTTAAGTAAATTACATATATATATAAGAATGGGTATATTTGTAATAAAACCAGTGTAGATCCATCGTAATTTTGGATCTATCATGCATTGAGAGGGATCACATCTTTTCAGGTGTAAACTTTTTTAGAGTGCAAACTTGAGGAGAGGGTTTTACCTCAAGAAATTTGATCCTTCTTGATATGCTCTCAAAGTATAATAAATTTGAATTCAAGATGGATTTACACTAGTTTTTCTACAAAGATGTCCTTTAACATGCCTACACCAATTATTTGACACCCTTAAATATAAGGAATTGCAAAAACAGAACATAATAATGACTCTCTTATGGTCATTCCCTATCTTCAACAACAATAACAACATCTTTGGGCAATGAAAATATAGCAATGATTGTCTCCAACAGTGGCTGAACACCTTTCTCAAACTATAATACCCATTGTTTTGGGTATACGAATTATGTATTCATTGGGTGCCCTTTGGAAACGGTATCGCTTGATTTTATTATTTTTCTACATCACACACTTCCAATCATTAATGGTGCAGATACCAAAACTCATTTGATTTCCGATACTCCTCAAATGTTGAATGTGATATTCTAGTAAATGTTGTTATGAGTTAAACGCATTATTTTCAATTTATTCTTTTATTTTAGTTTAGTTAAGAATATATATATATATATATATATATATATATATATATATATATATATATATATATATATATATATATATATATATATATATATATATATATATATATATATATATATATATAATTTTGAAGTTTAAGTTAGGGATGACATTTTAAATTTTTTACTTGGTTAATATATATATTGTTAAGAGTCACCTTCATGTCGAACACAAAATTATACTTCTCCATCATACTAGGTTGTAAAAAGTGTATAAATGCAATAAAACTATGGCCAAAATGTTCAATATGATAATAGACAACGAGTTGTTGGTCCTTTTCAAACTTGTCCAAGTTTTTTCAAAATAAAAGTTAGCTCTATTGCTGACTTGAACAATTGTCATATAGCTATTATTAGTATTTCCTTAACAAGAAATATATTTCCTTACATGTTTTCCTATTAATAAAATATATTTACATACCATTATTTAAACACATAAATTATAAAAAATTCATTCCCATGACGAGCCACAATGATACCTCCAACCTTGGACAATTGAGCTTCCTTTAACTGATTTCGAATTGCCTATTGAACAATAGCTTCTTCCATGTGATTTGGCAGCACCATCCTATAAAATCTAGTAGAATGAAAGGGTAGGAAGTATTAATAGGCCATCTCTTTAGCATGTTTCTTTTCTTGTTCAACTTGTTTCGCCCTCCCTAGTAATTCCTTAATTTCTCTTCTATCTTTTCAATTTTGACAATGTTGTTACCACGTGTGATTTCAGTCCAGGATAATTTTTATGGGCGAAATTTAGCCAATTAGCTATTTTTGGGGCTTTTTTTCAAAAAATAAATTCCCTATTTGGTCATTTTTAGTCTCTAATATCGCCTATATTTACATAAAATATTTTTTTTTATCATAATATTCGTCAAAATTTACAAGTTTCAATAGTAAACTATATGTTTCATATTTGATGTTCGCCTACCTATCTATATTTATGTTTTTTTCAATCCAAAATAATCGCCTAGAATACTATACTTAAGTATAATATTAGAATCCTTAAAAAATACCCTAGATTTCACTCCACTATTTATTGAGCTTCAATGTTTCTCTATTAAGATTTGATTTCTTCCATTTGTTGATTGTACAATTGTTTCTCCTCTTGCTGACCCCCTTGCCAATTTTTCCTCCAATTGTCCAATTTTCACACTAGCAAGTTGTAACAATTTTGCAACCCTTTCATGTGTCATTCGCATTGCTCAATCTACCTACATGTATGATATTTATCAAAGGGGAGAACTATTTGGATGATTATTATTATCCATGGTTTCGCCCCTCTCCTTTTCCCTATTCCCTAAAACATTGTAAACACTGAAAATAGCAAGATAATTGTAATCCAATATAATGTGGTAATGTATTGTATCCTTCCCCGTTAGATTTAATCCCATTCTGATCATTATTCCTACACACGAGAACATGGATTAATTACGCCCACGTGCATTAAGTCATCCTATCCCCACATTACATATGACTTCAACTTGATGAAGCTTGAGTTGAGGTGCAAGATATGAGGATGACCTAATTCCTTCACCACCACTTGCCTTCGATTCTTGTTACAATTTCATATTCAATCTCGAAATGCAATTTTCATAATAATGGCCAATACTATAGTTTTGTTTTTAAAGGACCTTGTAGTATGAAATAGCATCAAAAGTTTTTGTAGGACCTTGTAGTATAGTGTAAAGTTTTGTTTTGTTTTTTAAGAACCTTTTAGTGTAAAATTGCATCAAAAGTTTTTGCCAAGAGTTTATCACATCAATATTTTTTTTGCCAAGAGTGTAGGTTTGTTTTGGAAAGACATTATTGTGAAATTGCATCAAAATTTTTTGCCTAAGAGTTTACTCTAAACCAACTTGGACAATTGAGTATCCTTCCTTTGGATTTGAAGAAAAAACATGGACACATATATTATTTTATTATTAAATAAAAAAATGTGTAACTTATATATATGCTAATTAATAGTTATGTATATCATATTATTAGATAATTAAAAGATTATCAATAATTATAATAAGCAAAAGTAAATCTATTGTTAAATATTGTCATATAAAACAAAATAAATCATGTATAAAACTAGCAATCACATTATATTAATAGATTCAATATACATCAATAAATCTATATTAACATATTAATAAAAAATATTACATAAA
This sequence comes from Larix kaempferi, assembly GCA_027924585.1. Taxonomy (NCBI): domain Eukaryota; kingdom Viridiplantae; phylum Streptophyta; class Pinopsida; order Pinales; family Pinaceae; genus Larix; species Larix kaempferi. The sequence goes on from BSBM01001010.1 coordinate 1,803,076, forward strand.
ATGTGCTAACATACACCTATTGATGTATATTAAACCCATTAAAATAATGTGGTTCATTATTAGTTATTGATTTCAATGCATAAGCATAAAATCAAAACAACAATATAATAATATTTCAAATTATTTATATTGTTGTTAAATGAAATACTTTAATATATAAAGTATAAGATGGTATTTGAAATATTTATGATTGGGATGGTATGTGGTCGTGGACTAATTACCAAATGGAGATATGTTGGGGTTGTCAGGGTACTGATTTAAGTTCTATTGGTTTCATTTCAGCTTATTCCTTCCATGTCTATCACCTCTATCCACGCATTGAGGACCTCAAGCAAGCCCCGATTTATAAGATGATTTGGCCATTAATGAAATCCAGGCCCAAGCTCCCTATCATTGAAGATGGAACTCCATTTTTTTCCAAAGTCGCTCCTTCTTTAGAAACCCCGATGTCGAAATCTCTTCCTAGAAGTTCATCCCATCCTGCTCACAACTCTTCAGATCGATCCCAGAAAATCTCAATTCCACAAGGTGGCAGAGGGAAGAAGGCCACAAAATCCAAAAAGTGCATCAAATCAAGGACTTTATCTATCAAAATGGTGGTGGGGAAGGATGTCCACGTGGAAGATATTCAAACATATTGTCATTGTGCATTGGTTGGAACTTGGGAGGTTCATGAGGAAGTCAGTTAAAATCGGCTCTCTGCTCTCTACACTCTTGGCTAGATTCTCAATGGAAGGCAGTCCTAGGATAGATCTGCTCTTTCTATGTCCTGGCTAGGGGATGGTGTGGCTTTATGCTCCAAAAATATTTGGATGCTGAAAAAATTCTAGTTCTAAATGGGCCTAGTTACCCATAATGCAAGGAAAAGGTGCTAAGATTGGGATTTGATGTAGCTTATCTTTTTAACAGCTTTGGGACCTGTTGCACTCTAATATGAAATGCAAAGGGGATATTGTTGTTAATGTGTACTAAGGAGTTATTATGCATGGGAACTGGAACATGGAGGACGTTGAGGATCGGTAAGGTAAAATCAGAGTTGATGAGTTTAGGTACATAATAATGAGAGAAGAAAATAATTATAACAACACAATGAAGATCTTCATTATCTTTGGCTAAAACTGTTCAATCATGCCAAGTGAGCTCACTCGCTCACTTGCAGGCCACATTACTTAACTTGGAGCAATCACCAACCCTCTTAAAGTTTTAACTAAGGAATCTCGCATACCCCCTATCACCTAGGTCCACATGAATTTACCTTGAGTTACCAAGAGTGCCTTCCCTTATCACCTAAGTCTGTTGGACTTTACCAAAATTTACTAGGAGTAGGCATGTCTTACTAGGTCTTACAGCCATATACCCATTTACATGCAATACAATTTTCAACTCCATTATAATATATTTTTTGTTCATCTTATCACCTAGATCTCTTGAACTTTACGAAGATTTACTAAGAGTAGGCATATCTTACTAGGTCTTACAGCCATATACCCATTTACATGCAATACAATTTTCAACTTCATTATAATATATTTTTTTGTTCACAATGACTGCACCATCACTGCCATTGTTATTTCTCTTGCTCTTCCATGCTAGTCTTTTTGCTTTGCCATTGCTTGTCCACACACATTTTCGCTGATTTCGTTCTTGCATTTTCATTGCTTTCTCCAATGTTGTAAGCGACTCTTTGATGGGGCACCTTGCTCTAACAGATCACCGCCATTATCTCTTGTGGGAACGTTGTTTCTCAGCACCCTGCACAGAACGATGTGAGAATCTTCTCAACAAAACAGTCTACGACATACGACATATCAGTTATGTTCTTGGTCCTTTCTTGACCGCATGGAGACTTCATCTTCAACTTATGTGTGCTTTTTCACTATGCACTAAATCGATCATCTTCATTTCCTTCTCACAAAGAAACAAGCCATCTCCGTCGATTCCCATTAGATGCTCCAAACCAAGTTCTAAACTGAGCATATCACTCAACAACACATTCAACTATTACAAGGTGCACACATGAATTTGGCATTCTTGAAGTAGACATTCTACATTCTTTTTTTTAATTGCACTCTCAGTGAAGTCCATATCTAAATCATTATCAACCTTTTTTTCTAATTCAGCTCTATAGCGCAACTGCTCATCAACAAAATCTCATTCCCCAGTTGTACTGTCCACATGCTCTTCTTCACGGAAACAATCAAAAAAACGATCTCAACAAAATGACATCACTGTTTCTCCCAACATAAGTGATTTCCCTCTCCACTTCCAGCTAATGTGAGACGTGCAACTTCACATTCTTTTGCACAACAATCTTAAACAGTAATTACTCAGACAGCCACAAATATCCACACTACATCAAATCGTCTCTATTTGCATCAAATCCATTATTTACGCAACAACTTCTTACAAGAAACTGCTCTACTGCTTTGTCTCCCTCTTCAAATCAGCGTAGCTTTGAAATCGCGCCAACCAGCAATAAGTGGGTCATAACACTATTATCAAATCACCAGCAGTCTTCGTCAACGCCATCTTTCATAACGCTATGTAACACAATGAGACCAAACTGTCTCACGTAACTCCTTCTGAATATCCACTTTCTCACACAATTTATCTTCTTCACAGTGGCGTCACGGGGTCTTCACTTAATAAACTGCTATCATAGCACGTTCATTCGTGGCATATGAAACAAGACCCCTAATTTCACTAAATATTGGAAAATACCTTCCAAAATCAATTGGTTTTTTTAACCCCCTCCCAATATGACTTCCCAATTTAAAAAAGCCCCTATTTTCACTAGATATTGTATGTATCAATTTTTTCATTAACATTTTTTATACCCCTTTATATTTCTACCTAGTATATTGATATGATACCCCTCTTACTTCACCCACAATGCAATTACTCAACCACATATCATTATGTTTTTCAACATCTAATGGTCTAATGAAGAGATAGGAGATCACTTCTTGTATGTCACTAGAGACAATGCACATAGTACAACATTTAGATTTCATGTTGAAGTTCCCCAATCGCTGACTAAGCCTGTTGTGGGCTAGGTATCCAAGCCCCCAAGGCCTGTAACAAGCTCTAGGAGGTTGAATAAACCTCTCAAGTCCTGTAATAGGCACAAGTTGTTGGGTATTCAATCCCTGAAGGCCTATTGAGGGCCTATAACAGGCCCTGGAGGCTTAGAGCCTCCAAAGGCTATTGGTAACAAATGGCTGAGTGCTATTGGTAACAATTGGTTGTCAATGACCACTGTCTCTCGACTATGATCGACTGGAAACCCTCTTCACCACGAAACCCCTAGCCTCAAGCATGCCTCAAGACGCGATTTCCTGTCATACTGGTAAGCCCGAGCCTTGCCTCAACTTGATTTCCCATGCGGTTGTGATCCTGCCATCTCCATTTGGCGGATATTTGTCAGCTCCCCCATATAAAAAAGACCCCAAAGTATTTTTGTATTGTTACATTAAATAAAAAAATCCCTTTGTCCCTTAATATATAAGCAATATAATTTTTAGACTTTTATGATTATTTAATACCCCAATATGAATGAACGTGATATTATATTGCCTTCTAGTGAAGCCCCCGTGAGTGGCGCATTTCTCTTTCTGCCATTGCGCATTCTCATCGGGTTCAACAACAAATATATAGCCTCAGATCTGACAGATCCATAGTATCTTTAGCAAATCCAGTCACTTAAACAACAGATCTCAAAAATAGCTAGAGGCCACCACTCCACCGCCTTCCACCATCATGTGCAGCCTCTAGGTAGCCTCTACGAACAAGTTGGTCTCTTCTTTCCCTAATGACACAACTCTACAAATTTTAAGGTTAATACGAGCATACATAATAATGAGAGAAGAAAATAATCATAACCATATCAATAATGTACACACCATAATTTACCCCATAAAACTCCATGAGATGAAAAATCAACACAATGAAGATATTTGTTAGTGAGCTAATTAGTGAGCTCACCCGCTCGCCACATTACAATGGATTATGCCAAGTCCCCTTATAGGCCTCATTGCATGCAATACCTGGGGCCAATACCATGGGCTACCAAATACTATAGGCCCAAAAACCACTTGTTTTGACCTAAACCAAGATTAGCTCAATGACTCATTCGCCCATTCAAGTTTAAGAAAGGTTAATAAATGCATTATGCATTGGGGGCTAAAACATGAAGGTTGGTTGAATGTAATTTGTATGTGCTAGTTTCAATTAGTGTTTTGAGGTATTCCAAAAGGGTTGGTGAATAGATGCATTATGCATGGAGTAGAGTATTAAGAGATCAAACATGAGGGTTAGTCAAAGGTAATTGGGTCATTTTAGCTTCGGTCATTCTTTTGAGGTATTTCAAATGGGTTTGGTTCTCATTTGTTATTTAGTCATTCACTATTATACTTGGGTGTGAATTCTGACTTTTTTTTAGACGATGATAGCAGAAATGGTTTGTGTTGTCGCAATTAAGTTTGAATTTATGGATCCTCTATTGATGTTGGTCCTTCGACAACCATACATCTGTCCTTCAATGGCTATACATTTTGGACTACCAATGTCATGTGAGATAAATAAAGTGTAAATTTCTATGTGTTTCATCCTTTGAAATGGTCAATACATCTTGTGTTGACATAGTCAACTTTTGTCGGAAGTTTGATGTCCATTGTCCATAAAATAATTAGCCTATTACATTAGTTTCTTGCTATGATCAATAAAACTTATAGGTGAGGAGCTACAACAGCTATTAAAGAATGGGTTGATTGGGATAGTTAGATGAGATGCCTATCCAACCATAGATCATTGTCAAATCTTTTGAAAAGTGGGCTCTATATTTTTTGTGACCCATTAATCCACCCTCCAATGATAGGGTGTACATTTTGGTTTGTATTTGACTATGTAACTAAATGGGTGGAGGCAAAATCTCTCAAGGAGGCAACATAATGGTTGTAGTTGACTTCCTCTATGAAGAAATCTTTGCCTAATTTGGTGTAACTCAATAAATTTTCATAGACAAGGGGCACATATCACATCTAAGCTCACCTAGTCTATCACAAAAAAAGCCATATCATGCAAAGACTTCTGCACCATACCATCCACAAGCCAATGGAAAAGTTGAAGTCACCAATGGGTTTTGGAATCCATTTTGACCAAGACCGTGTATATCCATCACAAGGATCATGCCAACCAACTTCTAGAAGGCCTATGGGGTTATACACTACATGGATGAGTACCAGATGATTCACACCTTATGAGCTTGTATATGGTAAGCATGTAGTCCTTCATATTGAGTTTGAAATCAAGACACTAAGCATTGTGTTGCAAGTGGTAATAGATGTTTCTAATTCCCAAAAGCATCGCTTAAATGGGATCAATGAGCTTAATGAATTCTGACAAGTCATTGTGCATCAAACCTCTGTTGTATAGAAACAACTAGCCAAGTGGCACAACAAGTTAGTTAAGGGGAAGAAGTTCTAGGAAGGGGATTGGACATTGGTGTTCTACTCAAGATTCAAAAAGTTCAAGGGAAAGGTTCATACGAGATGGCTTAGACCATATGAGATCGAAGTATTTTTTGAGAATGGGGTTGTTAAAATTTGTACCATTGATGAGGATAGAATCCCTCTCATGGTTAATGATCATATATTGAAATTTTTACACAAGTAGCCACTTTCCAAGGATGATTTTACTAAAGAATTAGTTAAACAATGAGAAATAGATGTCATAGGTTGGGAGATTGAGACTTCTTGATCTTTTTGTTACAAAAACAAATGAATAAAATTCTAACGGTGAAAATCTATTTTAGTAACAATTAGACCTAGCGGATACTAGAAAAAATAACTTGCTAGTTGGTATTTCTTAGGATAAATAAAAAAATTGACTATGAAAGCCCCCCTTGGGGACACAGTCGAACAAAATTTGTATGAAAACTAGTTGGTTTGTAGATAGATTTTGAAAAAAAAATAAAAAAAATTCACACACGCAAACACACAACTAATTCATTACCAGGAATAGATCCAACTACATAAGTATATTTTCCCTTTGTTTTTTTGTAAGGTTTCCATCAGTGTCTTTTCCATTTGGTTGCTAAAGATTTGAGTCTCTATCCACAAAAAAAAAATGTTGCAACACTACTACAAGAAATCAATTATATATGGTCTCCATCCCAATTTCCATGCCTTGAGAACAATTACTTTGTCACCCTAAATATTCCTCAAAATGCTACAAGTACCATGGTTGTCCTACGATGGACTCAACATCCCTACCAATGGATCTTGACCTTTTAGTGCCCTGTAACACTCAATTGCCTACTTTAGATCCATAAAGACCTTTTGCAGTGTGTTTTATCATGTCATGGTACAAGTTTTGTCACTTAGGAACACTTTCCATTGATTGTCAATTCATGCATTCGATGCCATAACTTGCTACAGATCCTCTTAAGGCCTTAACTAATTGGTACGTGTCCTCTAGCTCATGGAAATCATTGATATTGTTCAGTAAGTATGACTTGAATTTTTACCCATTATGAAAAATTCTACCATATTAGATGGCTATTATTTGAATGAGGAATCATCCTTACCGTATTACATGACTTCTTCTTTGCCACCAATTTCTATTGTTTATTCCAATTCCTATTTCAATTTCTACCGAAGACAATGGGTGGAAATACCATTTGAATGAACCTATGGGGATTAAACAACTATAGGAAAACACTAGGGCTATGAGCATCTTCCAGTGTGCTAGATGGATAACTTATTTTGAGAAACTACAAGTTTTCGACTCAGGTGTAGCAATGGAATCGACAATATCATTCGAAGTATCAACTACAGTAATCGGAGAGTTTTGAATGCGGATAACTGAAGACAACATTAGAAGAATCGCAGGGTTACCAGGAGAAGGATAAAGATGGTTTGAGAAATGGACATAGAACACTACAACACACATTCATTTCCTAGAAGGTGAATTGTTGAAGATACAAGAAAAGGGGTAAAACAAGGGTCACTTCGCCAGCCTTGGCAAGTTGTAGCTTACTTCATATAGAAGTATCTTTCATGTGAAGGTTGGCATAAACTGCTATTTGGGTACCTCTTCAAACTCTTATACCACCTATAACACTATAATCTTATATGTATTCCCTATTTTCTGCTCAAATCATTACAACTAATTTCTAAGAGGGTTAGGGAGACCAAAACTCCTGAGATGAGTTTTGCATATCATGGGATAATAAAGTTATTGGTTGTGGATGCCTTGACACAAAAAAATTACACTTGGTATAAATACATATCCAAGGGCATTCCTAAGCTAGAATAATGATAAATGCATCCAACATGTTAGTACAAATAATATCTCAACTCCGAGGACCTAAAGAAGTCATCAAAGGAAGATAAATACTTCTGGAAGAGGCTATACAAGGTGTCTAAAGAGAAAGGGTGAAAAGGTAAGCACCCATGCACTAGAATGCATGGTGAATATGTGCCATAGGAGAGCACTCGAGCGCCAGGCACTGTGCATGGGATGATCACGGGATCAAAAACATAGTTTGAAGAAGAGTTCTGTCAAGCACTCTAATTGCAGATAATTAAATATCAACACACAGAGCGTATGAAATTTATTGTCAACCCGAGAAAGTCTTTTTATTTCAAAGGACAAGTGCACAATATATGCTTAAACACAAACCATCAGAAGTGAATACTTTTATCTTCTATCATCTATGTTCATCCCAAGAATCTACGCAATCCCAATTGCCTTCTAACTGCTGTACTACAATCCTTTTCTATTATGCATCAAGCAAAACGAATATCAGATCTAATCAACGATTGCAGAAAGGAAAACTCAATTGCATTCTAAAGTAATCAACTGTCTAATGAAATCAGGCTGAGAATCATGAAGCATAACCTGAACATTACTCTAGAATTTAATAAAGGAGATTGATGCAACTGTTCTAAGATACTGAATTGCAAAATATAAATCAATCAACACATAACAGGAAAGCTAATTCCTAGGAGCTTCTGGGATTACGTTCAGCTGTAGGATGAGCACAACAGTGTGAACAGAAATTGAATTACATAAAACAAACCTGACTCAGTCGACTGTTATTGATACCATTCCCAATCTCACGATTAAATCAATTACTGAGAAATCCACACAATGAATATTGCTGCTGCGTACAAACGAAAGATCAAATCATCACACAACAGAAAGATGAAATCCTAAATTAACACAGCAATCTCTGTGGAAGACGGGCCCAGTCTTCACACAGAGACGCTGGTTGAACAACGCTCTCTTTAACTCAGAAACAACTCTTTATATTAACAGAAGGACGAGTACATAGTTTCAGCTTGACTGCTAATACAAGATGAATTAATTAATTGCTGTCCAACCCCTTGATCGAGGTAATACCACATATTTATACATAAAGTTGCAACATCTAAACCTATAATTGGGCGGCCATGAAGATCTATGATCTTCAGGCGCCCTAAATAATCTAGCTGTTACAATGCGTGGCAGAACTGAAATATCCAAATATACGAGGAGTTATCAACTGTCCCAAGAGTGGCGGTCCTTCCAGCTCACAGCTGGATTTGAGCAGCGACATACTTAAGATAGAACTTTATGTTACAGCTGTCCTGCCACGAGTGTGCCTTGATTGACGAATTGAGCCCCAAGGAACCTTCCTTAAGCAATGGACGTCCCTTCCTCCGTGACTCGTTCAGCTCCGATCTTCCTGCAGTCCCTTTATCTTACTACCTTCATAATTTGCATCATGTTAGCACGAATTAAGAGATGCACAGCTTAAATCATCACAATCATAAGTATTAATACAATAAAACAATAATCGGCCATACCTTGGTAAATTGGGGGAATATATAAGGACAATAAATTGAATTGCCAAGGTAATTGGTGTGAGACAAGGTAAGGGACAGTGATAAATGATGGTCAAAAAGGGCCAATTCTGGGCTCAACATCTCCCCCCAACTATCCTGTTGCATGTCCTCATGCAACAACCTGCAGCTGAATATTGTACTGAACCTTGTCCAGGCAAGAGGAAAGAATGTAGATAAATCAGGCATCCCTTCTATCCCTTTGAAAAATTTCTGTGAGCAACCCAGCAGTTCCCAACTTTACTGTTCCCCTTCCCCCACTACTTGCTAATATCTGCAGTTCTCTTATGCTTTGCCTGGGGAAGTTGAAAAGACACACTCAATCTGAATCCAATTCAATAATACCTGTAGGAGGTGGAAGCACTGGTTCTTGTGGGACAGTGTCTTCCAGCGCATCTAATCTTATCAAGGGAGTTGCTGGTTCTCGTGTAACAGCAACATCCCTTAAACCTTCTTCAGCAGCTGCCTTTATTGCTTTTGGAGACACTGGTTCTTGTGTAACAGTGTCTTCTTTGTCAATTGGCTGCTGGGATTGGATATCCTTTTCGATTTGCAGCTCCTCCTCCAAGATTTCAGTGTCACCTGAGCAGGGTGTCTGTACCTGTTCATCATCACTCCATTGTATATCAGGAATGATCTCTACTCCCGGGTTATCCTCCAACTGCAGTTCAGGGATTCTTGCTGCAGCATCCAAGGATGTTGGTTCTTGTGTGACAACATCCTGGCTTACATCTTCATCTTTATTTTGCTGCAGCTTCTCTTCCATGAGTTCTGTATCATGAGAGCTTTCTGGGGTCACCACCCAGAGTTCATCGTTGAATGCCAGAATATCCTCTGTCCCAGCTTTTTCTTCTATCTGCTCAGTCGGTTGGACGGTCAAGTTCAGGATTGCTGGTTCTTGTGTTGCAGCGTCCTGTTTCAACTTGTCACTGTCCTGCATTTCCATTTCCCCTTCTAAAATTATTGTGTCCTGGGAACGTTCTGGGGTTACAGCACAAAATTCTTCACTATCCTCCAGGGTATCCTTTGGCTCCATGATTTCTGTGTCATGAGAACACTCTGGGGTCTCGCCATACTCTTTTATAAGCTCCAGAGCATTCTTCATCTCCCGTTCTTCTCCCATTTGTTCTATGATTTCTATGTTGTGGGAGCATTTTGGAATTGCCATACATTCCTTATAAATTTCCAGGGCATCCTCCACTCCCTGTTCTTCTCCCATCCGTTCTATGACTTCTGCATCATGGGAAGTAGCAGCTGCAGCAAGGATGTTTAAAGGTGCTGGTTCTTATGTTACAGCATCCTCTTTCTCCACTGCTTTCCCTTCTGTGGCTGCAGGCTGTTGTGCTGAATAGGTGCTAAGTAAAATTTTATGACCTGCTTCCTCAAAGATCTCTCCACAGGTGGGGCAGAGTATTCGCTCATCCTTTTCTCCAGCTTCAGCAGAAGCTGTTTCCTCCACTTGGTCTGCAGCCTCTATTAATGTATACATCTTTCTTCCACCCTGCTTTTGGCAGATTTCCTTCCATGTTTCCAGCTCCTTTCTAAGTGCTTGGAAGATAAGGTGGCCATAGCTGGTGAATGAAATGGCAGCTGCGAAAAAATGAGATGGCAGCCGTGGAAGATGAGGTGGCAGCCGCGGAAACTGGAGTTGCAGCCGCCGATGTTGCAGCCGCCGATGTTGCAGCCGCTGATGTTGCAGCTGCCGATGTTGCAGCCGCTGATGTTGCAGCTGCCGATGTTGCAGCCGCTAAAGTTGCAGCTGTCGAAAAAGATTGACGGCTGCCGGAAAGGGCATTTACGGCTCCCGGGAAATGGAGAATACGGTCGCCGGAAAAAGCAGCGGCCGGAAAATATGTTGCAGCTGCCGGAAAATATGTTGCAGCTGCCGGAAAATATGTTGCAGCTGCCGGAAAATATGTTGCAGCTGCCGAAATTTTTTTTTTTTTTTTTTTTTTTTTTTAACACAAGGACGGCACAGAGAGATTTTCATTATGGGCCCCAAACTGATCATTCTCCTGGCACTCCCTGAAATTTTTTTCTTAAAAGACAACAGCAAGCAAAGAGATCAAATGCAGAAAGAAAGAAAACGAAAATTATACGCTACAGCAAGAAATTATTTATGTACAGCAAATATGATTTTCATTTTAAGATTTGGGAAAGGTAGAAAAATGTTCCTGCTCTGGTGCCAATTGGTAGTTTGGATCAGCAGCAATCTGTGAAATGAATGCATCTTTCGAAATGGGCTTCCGATACAGTCGCATCCTGTGGCCATTAACAAGTAATGGCATACGGTTTTCATCAATGGTGATCAGGCGAACAGTGCCGTTGTCAAATACCCTGTCAACCAAATATGGACCCAGCCATCTTGTGCGTAATTTCCCCTTAAAATCTTTCTTGAATCTAGAGTCGTACAGTAGTGCCCAGTCTCCTTCATGGAAGATTTTCTTCTTGATGAATCGGTCATGCCAGTTAGATCTCTGTTGCTGAAGTAGCACAGTCTGGTCTACCGCAGCTAATCGTTTCTCATCCAGTTCATTCAACTGATTCAATCTTCTTTTCTGAGCTTCTGCTACATCCAGGTTCATTTCAATGGCTGTTTTCAGGGTCTTGATCTCAAATTCAATTGGAAAGATGGCACTCTTACCATACACCAGATCATAGGGAGAAAAGCCCGTGGTATTGCGCCAAGTTGTGCGATATGCCCACAGTGCTTCTGGAAGTCTGTCAGCCCAATCCCTTCGATGGCTTTTAACTGTTTTAGTAAGGATTGCTTCGATAACCTTATTAGTGCTTTCCACCTGACCATTGGCCTGGGGATGATAAGGTGAAGTTATCTTGTGCTGCACATGATACTTCCGGAGCAAGGATTCAAATTGATGTGAAATAAATTGTGGTCCGCCATCAGTAACTACTTCCTTTGGTACTCCAAATCGGGTAAAAACTTCACTGTATAGGAAATCAATCACCGCCTGGTCGTTTGCCTTAGCCAAAGCTACAACTTCTACCCACTTAGTCATGTAGTCTGTACACACCAAGATGTAAACCTTCTGTTTGGAAGGAGGGTTGATAGGACCAACAAAGTCCAATGCCCATCTATCAAACGGTTCTAGTACCACTTGGGGCTGTAAAGGCATCTGGTCTGTCTTATTAGGTTGGCCCATCCTTTGGCAGCTGTCGCAGGACTGAACATATTTTTTAGCATCTCTGAACAGTGTCGGCCAATAATAGCCCATCCGCAACGCCTTATGTCCTGTTCTTTTATCTGCAAAGTGTCCTCCGCAAGGTTCATCGTGACAGGCCTTCAGTATATGAAAGATCTCATCTTCCCTTACACATCTTCTAATTTCAAGATCAGGTCCTGTGTAAAAGAGATGGCCTTTAAGCCAACAATACCTGGCACTTTGCTGAATAATTTTTCTTTTCTCTCGTTTAGACATATGTGGCGGAAGTTTCCCTGCAGCCAAATAATTAGCAACATCTGCATACCAGGGTGAATGAGCTGAGAGTGCGAATAAATGTTCATCCGGGAAAGCATCCTCAACAGGTGAACTGTCATCACTGTTAGTAAATCGTGATAAAAAATCAGCAACAACATTTTCTTTTCCAGGTTTATCTATAATAGTAATATCAAATTCTTGTAATAATAAAAGCCACCTGGTTACTCTGGCATTAGTGACAGGTTTATTCATTAAATACTTAATGGCAGAGTGATCAGTATGCACAAATGTAGGATACCCAGTAATGTAATGCCGAAACTTATTAATAGAATAAACAATAGCAAGAAATTCTTTTTCAGTAACAGTATAATTTAGTTCAGCAGGGGCTAAGTTTTTACTCACATAATAAATAGCATAAGGTACTTGACCATCCTGCTGTCCTAGTACTGCTCCAATGGCGGTATCAGAAGCATCTGAAGAAATGTGGAAAGGTATGGTCCAATTAGGTCCCCTTAAAATAGGGGCTGTGGACAGTTTCTCTTTAAGCTTATCAAATGCTGTCTGGCATGCTGTACTCCATGCAAACTGCACATCCTTCATTAACAATGAAAACAAAGGAGAAGCCAGTTTGGAGAAGTTTTCTATGAATCTCCTGTAATACCCAGCATGTCCCAGAAAACTTCGCACCTCTTTCTGAGTTGAAGGGGTTGGTATATTCTTTATCACCTTAATTTTTGAAGGATCCACTTGAATACCGTTAGTAGAGATGAAATGTCCTAATACCACCCCCTCACTCATCATCATGTGGCATTTTTCAGTGCTCAGTGAGAGGCGAGCCTGTTCACAGCGAATTAAAACCTTCTTCAAATTTTCCAACGCTTCATCAAAATCCCTGCCATAAGGAGTGAAATCATCCATAAAAATTTCCATGCTATCATTTACCAATTCAGAAAATATGCCAATCACAGCTCTTTGGAACGTTGCAGGTGCATTGCACAACCCAAAGGGAAGCACCCTGTAAGCGAACGTTCCCCAAGGGCAGGTGAAGGTAGTCTTATCCTGATCCTCTGGAGCAATCTGGATTTGATTGTACCCACTGAATCCGTCCAGGAAGGAGAAGAACTTCTTCCCAGATAAGTTATCAAGTACCTGGTCAATAAAGGGCAGAGGAAAGTGATCCTTTTGTGTAGCCTTGTTCAGCTCCCTATAATCGACACAGACTCTCCATTTACCGTTTTTCTTGGGTACAATTACAAGTGGGGAAACCCACTCACTATCTGAAATAGGATAGATGAATCCTGCTTCCAAGAGTTTCTGGATTTCTTCCTTCACTATATCCCTCAGATTGGGGTTCATGCGTCGTTGGGGTTGACATACAGGCCGGGAGTCGTTTTTAATATAGATATGATGAGTGCACAGACTAGAAGGAATACCCTTCATGTCTGTATACTCCCAGGCGAATGCCCCCTTTCGTTCCTTCAAGAGATTGGTTAAGCGCTTTTGTTCTTCTGAGGAGAGAGCAGGATTGATGTTCAAAGTTCTTCCAGGCTCTACCTCAATAGAAATACTTCTCGAGCTTTTCAATACTGGGATTATATTTGCGTCATTGGCTAGTGCTTCCTCCGTAAGCTGTTCTTGTTCTTCTTTGCCGAGGGTACTGTTCAGAAGTTGATAAACTTCCTTGTCTACAGAAGCAGGTTCGCTAATGAAATTATTAATGGCATCGTCTTCTGTTTCGTTTTTGAAAGTTAGTGCCTTCCCTATTGTTAGTAATGGCTGAACATCTTCTTCTTCTTCTTGTTCTATCCAAAGGGAGGTTTCAGTTTCTAGACTCGGCCTTGCTGGAGGGTACAGGGTAAGATTTTTGGTTTCCATGCCATCAGATATAGTCATAGATCCTGATCGACAGCTGATGCAAGCATCAGCGGTAGCCAACCAAGGTCTCCCTAAAATCAATGGATGTCCCCCCAGCTGTGATTTTGGCTGTAATACCAGAAAATCGGCAGGGTATTCCCACGAGTCTACTGAAATAACAAGGTCGTCCAAAATCCCTTCAGGTCTGATAGTGGATCTGTCTGCCAGTTCTAAGATAGTAGGGGTCGGTCTAATATTGGTGAATCCGAGTTTTTTTACAGTCTCCATCGTTATAACATTGATCGCAGCTCCTAAATCCACTAGTACGTTGGGTATCTGCGTTTGTCCTATGTGTACAGTGACAGTAGGATTGCCGGGATCCTCATACTTAGTTACAGGGGTTTTTCCAGTCATTAAAGCGGATAAATTCCCTATAACATGAACAGTAGGAGGATCTCTGGGTTTCCTTCCCGGTCTTTTAGTGCACAGGTCTCGAACAGTTCTAGCGTAGATAGGTACATCTTGAAGAGCTTGTAAGAGGGGAATCTTAACATAAAGGTTCTTCAATTCTCCTAAGAGATTGAACTGAGGTTGCCCCCCCCTTTGTGGCAGCATCAATCTCTCAGGGTAAGGTGGTTGCCTTACCAACTGGGCGGGCTGCGTGTTATCCACTTCATCGTTCAATGTTTCAGCCCTCCCATCTGAGGGATGCTCAGCATCTTCAATGATAGGAACCGATTCAACAGGATGCTGGGAACTCTCTCCTTTGTCATACACGGTTGGTGGAATATTTTCTGAAGTTATACGCTCTACTACCTTCCCAGACCGTAAGCGAATGTCATTACAAGGTACAGGGGAGAGAGAGTAGGCTGGCATATTGAGAGTTTCCAGTTGCTGGACTGTTTTATTATTTGGGTTAGGGTTAGGTTGGGCAGGCAGCTGAGGCCGTATTGGTATGTTAGGCACAGGATTATTTTGCAGCTGCAGCTGCGACTGCTGAGGTAGGTATTGAGGATATTGCTGAAATTGAGGATATGGAGGATACGGTAACTGTTGAGGTGGAGGTGGTTGAGGAAACTGATTCCCAGGATGGAAGTTCCTCCATCCAGGAGACCATGAAGTAGGTTGATGAGGTGGCTGTGTCCAAGGACTCCATGAATTATAACCTTGCATCGTAGGTTGAGGAGAATTCCACTGAGCATAATTTGAAGGGAATTGTGTATTCACGTTTTGCATATTAGTATTCCAATTATTCAAATTATTCAAAAATGGAAATGAATCGGGAGACATACCTTGATTCCGGGGCTGCCAGGGTTTCTTCTGTGCAATAAAGTAGGCTGAATCCACCTCTGGAGTTGATGCCTGCAGAACAGCTTTCACTTGGGGCAGCGTGGGGCATTCTTTCATATCATGATTCAGCTCGCACAATTGACATACTTGAACTTTGTCAAGGGGGCATTCTTTCAGTGGATGAGTCTTTCTACATCGGGGACAAAATACCCCTAGTGTGAGATCCTCCACTGCCTGTCTTTGCTTGGCCTTCAAGACGTCAATCTCTGAAGAGATAGAGCTCATCATTTCTGTTTTAAAGTTTTCAAGAAGATTGCCTATCTCTGCACGTGTAGCTCCCCCATTGGATGACTTCTGAGTTCTGTCGAAGACATCACGTTCCAGGTTATTTCGTTTATTCTGCTTATTATTCCTAGAAGATCCCCTGGAATATCTCTTACATAATTCCACAATTGTCTCAAAAGA
Source organism: Larix kaempferi (assembly GCA_027924585.1). NCBI lineage: Eukaryota > Viridiplantae > Streptophyta > Pinopsida > Pinales > Pinaceae > Larix > Larix kaempferi. The sequence goes on from BSBM01001010.1 coordinate 1,819,010, forward strand.
TTCTTTAGAGATATCCCCTTTTCCTAATAAATTGAGCATGTCTAAACAATCGTCCCTGATTCCTCGAAGCAGGATTATCTTAAGCACATCTAGTCCCATGTTCGTCTGTCCAGCTCTCTGCACATTGTACAGCAACCTCTCTACAAAATCTTCCAAGCTTTCGTCCTCCTTCTGTACCATTTTGAATAACTCCTCCCTCTTGTCCCTGGTGTTGCAATATTCTTGATATTTTTCCAGGAACACTTGCTTCATCTTGTTCCAATTAGCAACAGTTCCTCCCCCAAGGCTCATGAACCAACGTAATGCATTGTCCTTCAGGGTGGCAGGAAAAAGCTTCAACTTTTGAGCATCTGTGACATAATCATAGCTGCGACAGAGGATATCGAATTCAAACAGGAATTCGTCTGGATCTTCTGCCGCCCTGCCATGGAAGCGGGGGTAACACCGACGGTGAGATGTTTTTCATAGGAGCTGTCCCCTCGAGCTGCTGTATTGGGAATTGCAATGTAGCCATAGTTTCCGGCGGGGAATTATCTTCATGATGGTATTGTACCACTGCTTCTTCCTCTTCATTCTCATGTCTGTTATTCATCTTTTCTTCTGTATCTTCTCCTTCGTTTGTTCCTTTATCCCTTACCTCAGTTGTAACAGCTGCGTATTGTTCGGATGTAACAGCTGCGTATTCTTCGGTTGCAGCAGCTGCGTATTGTTCGGTTGTAGCGGCTGCGTATTCTTCGGTTGTAGCAGCTGCGTATTCTTCAGTTGTAACAACTGCGTACTCTTTAATTGCAACAGCCGAATCAGCTGTTCCTTCTTTAGCAGGAGTATATGCAGAAATCACCGCTGCTCCTGTACCTTCCACTGTAGATCCTGATGCTAACGCTCCAGGATCAGTAGGGCCTCTTTTGATAGGAGTCCCCTGTTGACGAGATCTAGCAGCTGAATCAGTTTTGTCAACAAGGTCGTCAATGAATGTTCTTCTGCCCAGCGGTGGACCTCGACCACGACCCGAACCACCTGTACTGTTAGTAATTTGTGGGGTTTTGGGGGTCGGGAGGTGATCGCGTTTTACCCCCCTCGTATTCATGCGAAGCAGATCATTTCAAAAACAACCAAAAGACTGACTGAAAGCAATTATCAGATACAACTAATGACTAGTGTTTAATTTTTATCCTTCCCCGGCAACGGCGCCAAAATGTCAAGCACTCTAATTGCAGATAATTAAATATCAACACACAGAGCGTATGAAATTTATTGTCAACCCGAGAAAGTCTTTTTATTTCAAAGGACAAGTGCACAATATATGCTTAAACACAAACCATCAGAAGTGAATACTTTTATCTTCTATCATCTATGTTCATCCCAAGAATCTACGCAATCCCAATTGCCTTCTAACTGTTGTACTACAATCCTTTTCTATTATGCATCAAGCAAAACGAATATCAGATCTAATCAACGATTGCAGAAAGGAAAACTCAATTGCATTCTAAAGTAATCAACTGTCTAATGAAATCAGGCTGAGAATCATGAAGCATAACCTGAACATTACTCTAGAATTTAATAAAGGAGATTGATGCAACTGTTCTAAGATACTGAATTGCAAAATATAAATCAATCAACACATAACAGGAAAGCTAATTCCTAGGAGCTTCTGGGATTACGTTCAGCTGTAGGATGAGCACAACAGTGTGAACAGAAATTGAATTACATAAAACAAACCTGACTCAGTCGACTGTTATTGATACCATTCCCAATCTCACGATTAAATCAATTACTGAGAAATCCACACAATGAATATTGCTGCTGCGTACAAACGAAAGATCAAATCATCACACAACAGAAAGATGAAATCCTAAATTAACACAGCAATCTCTGTGGAAGACGGGCCCAGTCTTCACACAGAGACGCTGGTTGAACAACGCTCTCTTTAACTCAGAAACAACTCTTTATATTAACAGAAGGACGAGTACATAGTTTCAGCTTGACTGCTAATACAAGATGAATTAATTAATTGCTGTCCAACCCCTTGATCGAGGTAATACCACATATTTATACATAAAGTTGCAACATCTAAACCTATAATTGGGCGGCCATGAAGATCTATGATCTTCAGGCGCCCTAAATAATCTAGCTATTACAATGCGTGGCAGAACTGAAATATCCAAATATACGAGGAGTTATCAACTGTCCCAAGAGTGGCGGTCCTTCCAGCTCACAGCTGGATTTGAGCAGCGACATACTTAAGATAGAACTTTATGTTACAGCTGTCCTGCCACGACTGTGCCTTGATTGACGAATTGAGCCCCAAGGAACCTTCCTTAAGCAATGGACGTCCCTTCCTCCGTGACTCGTTCAGCTCCGATCTTCCTGCAGTCCCTTTATCTTACTACCTTCATAATTTGCATCATGTTAGCACGAATTAAGAGATGCACAGCTTAAATCATCACAATCATAAGTATTAATACAATAAAACAATAATCGGCCATACCTTGGTAAATTGGGGGAATATATAAGGACAATAAATTGAATTGCCAAGGTAATTGGTGTGAGACAAGGTAAGGGACAGTGATAAATGATGGTCAAAAAGGGCCAATTCTGGGCTCAACAAGTTCCTTATGTTGGATTGAAGGCACCGAAGGGTAAGAAGGAGTAAATCCAAAGGACTGAGGGGTGGTGATCACAAGCTAGTGAAGAGGGTGTTAAACCCTCCAATGAGAAAATCTATAGTTGGGTATCCAAAACAATGGTTTAGAATGATAGCACATAACCAAGGCGCGCGAGGCTTAATGGGCAGAGCCGCTGGGAAGAAACCATCATGCAACGTGGTTCTCGCTTATTGGAAATGGATCCAAAATTTTCCTCTTCCATACTTCCTTCCGCTGAGCTACTATCGCCTTCACATCGATGGTTGGAAACCACATTGGCCCTCACTAAGGAAACACGTGCACCTTGATAGGACCCATCTATAGTCCCCCCTTGGTGGAATCCTGAGGACAGGTCAACTTCACAGCTACCAAGTGCAGGTCAACTCCATAGCTATAACCAAGGACAGGTCAAATCCACAGCTACCAAGATATAACTAACACATGGACCCCACGCCTAGATGACGTCAAGTGACATCACCTCAATTTTTCCCCAATTATCACATGTCACCTGGAAAATTCAAAATTTTTCCATTAAGAGGAGAATAAATCCAAAGGATGCTCAATATCCTCCTAGAAAGAACAGGTGTTGTGACACCTCTACACCAAAGATCCTAATGAACAATGCCTACTTGACAACTCATCCTTCGGCTAACCTAGAAATCCTTCTTACCATCCATGTTACTGAATTTTCCCACTTTAAGATTAAAATTACCATGGCATCCTCATCCAAGGTAAAACCCCCAAAATCAAAAGGCAAGAGCAACCTCGTCGATGACCACTTAATTGACCATGAAGATGACATCTTTGACACAATTACCTCTTACCCATACCTACAACACTTGGTACCTGAGGAAGAAACCAATTATGCATTGGTCCAGGACTCCTGTCACATATGGGAAAGCAACCTCACCGATGATTTTCCTACAAGATGTCCGCTTCCTTGAGCTCACCAACTGGTGTGCAACGAATTATTCAACTGAAAAGAGGGTTGTATTCTCCTTCAACAACTCCAAATCCATGTGTATCATCTCTAATAACGCCCTAGTCAAAATGATTTGCCTCCCAGACCACACAACCATGTAACCCCTGGATGACGACACCTTGCCTACTGCATACCAATCCCTCAATCTCTTAGAAAGAAACCACATCCTAGAAAAGTACCTCAAAGAAGGTACCCCGACCCCAGCCAACCCACCCCCATATAAATATTCCATTTTCCTAGATAACTCCAATAAGGTTGTGGCCTTGATCAATGTTGTACAGGGGTGTGAGCATGATGAAGAGGTAGACGACGCCCTATTAGGTTTTGTGGCCACCCTCACTCCAGCAGTAGGTGTTATGCCCAACTAATTTGACCTATATTAGTTCCTAGCAGATAGTATCCACTCATAGCTTGAAGACTTCCACACTATGAGGTGCTTCAGGTATCCATCATAGTTTTTCGATTTGTTCTTGTACCAAAACTCAACATACTTCAGAGATCTAGGCTTAAACATAAGGGATCATACAGGGAGGAAGTTTCCAACCTATAGATGGACAAATAGGGTCCTTAGACAGCTATGAAACCATGGATTTCAATCTTTTGCAGACAAAGCCATGCACTACATCTACTTTATTTTGCACAATGAGACACCACCAAGGGTCTTCCCCTTATACAAGGAGTTGTTACAGGTAAGCCTAACACTAGAACAGGGGATTGCCTCATCTATGAGAACAACACCATCATCAGAATATATGGATTTGAGGAGGAACATTATGTACTACCTACATTCTTGACCCCTAGAGTATTTTCTCTAGAATACATTAGACATAGATTCATGTCTAACCAGCTACATTTTGTTAAGAAAAAACACCCTATCACATTCATGTTTCCTAAAGAGATAGTCCCCTTCACTGTGAAAACCAGAAGTGCTATGTCATATGTGGAGGCAATGTTGAAGCAGTCGAACTTGGCCAAAGGGGAAAGGTGGACTGATGACCCTCATTAAGTGATCTCAAAGAAGATAATGGAAAACAAAAACTCAGCTTATAATCATAGGCCCCACCCAAAGTGGGAGAAGATGACCAAGTTACTTACATGGGAGCAAGTGAGTGCCACCCTAAACACTAATACAAACAATACTAGTCTAGGGATACAAGAAGGCCAAATAAGAGACCATCCTACAACAATCACTACTCCACAAAATATAGAAGCAAGGACCAAAAGGGTAGCTTCAAAGGTCCACACTAATATGGACATTGATGACCCTAAAACAGAACCAACAAGCAAGAGGGACAAAACAGGGGACGGGGCAAAATTTGAGAAGAATCTAGCAGAGCACATATAAGGAAAAGGTTCATCTAATGACTCAAAAAAAGCAACAGAACATTCAGAAGCAAGTGAAAATATTCCACCTATCACTATAACACACTTCCCTTGAATAGTATTGCGAACACAAGGGTTGCAACAAAGGTCTTCTTCTACAGGCTCAATTAAAGAGAATCCAACTCTATACTCACACTACATGGACGTCAAAAAGAAAAATATAGAAGTGATGAAGGAACATAAGGGACTGGTAGATTCAACAGAGAATAATTTACTCACACTAGCAGGCCACAAAGAGGGAACATTTAAGATTGTAGTGTTAGAGCCTAAAGTCCCCCAAGCCAAAAGCTACAATGATTATAAGGCCACTAAATACAACTTCAAATTTGGCCAATTCAGTCCCCTGGGCAGAGTGGATTTTAAAAGGAATTCTAGTGATCTACTGTGCAAATATGTCATGCAATATTTGGCAAGTTTGAAGAAGATGCGCTTGGCTCTCCAGAATATTGAGAAGCAATTGAAAGTGGAGAATATGGCCACCAAGTCCAAGCAACTAACTATCAAGGAGTTGGAGAGAAAGATCATTTCCCTGGGGTTCAATCCAAATGACTCCACCCCAACACAGTCATTATTGTAGCAAAAGGATAATGAGATTATTGTGCTTAAGAAGAAGATCCACCTTCCTGATATAGATCATGTACAAACTCATGAGATGGTGACATTACAAAAAGAGAAAGACAAGCTTCATCAAAAAATGTTATATTTCAAATCACAAATGGAGCACTACAAAGACCAAATGGATGACCTGGAGTTGAATATATCAAGTATGAAACTAGAAAATACATCCATGTCTGCTCAAGATACCCCTTAGCCAGTTGAAGGAGATGAATATACCTAAGCAGACTCGTTAGCTAAGCACATGAAGGTGGATTCCATGGAGGAAAGATTAAAGAAGGAAATCCACACAGCTGAAGAGTTGGAAATTGAGATCCAGGACAAGGATGACCTTATTGACCACTTGGAATGGGAGAGAGATGACCTGCAGCAGCAAGTAGGGTCAATGAATCAAAATCTAATGGTAAATCCCCCTCTTAGGGGAGCTAAAAGGTCATGTGGGACAAGATAAGTGAGGAATTCATCCAGAATTGGGACCATTTTGAACTAATCCAGGATGAGATGGAGCTGGACACTAATGCCTTAGATGAAATAAAGAAAACAAAGACTAATCTAGAATCTAATCTAGACATTGTAGGGAATGTGGTCAAGTTGCTAAATAGAAGAACTAAAGTGAAATTTGAAGATTTGGAGGAAACCAACAAGACATATTGTATTAAAGAGGCCAACAAGTAATCACAAAAAGGGTGTTGGTAAATAGAGCTCAAAACAAAATAAGTTCCATGATATCATAAATTGCCTTTTTCATAGGCTTATTTAAAGATATCATAGCCAAAGGACTGCCGCACTTTTGGGATGGGAATGGAGACTTGTATAAAAAGGAATATTATCAAGATTTCTTAAAGTAAAATAGAAACGAAGAAAGGAAATTCAAGGAGATGCATGAAAACTTGAAGGGAGTTGTTGTTGTCCAACAATTGATTGAGGAATTCAAGCTATGGATCATCTTGAAGCTCACCTTCAAAATATTTCCATACATCTCTTACGAAAACTTCACCAACTCTGATTTGGCCATGGATGCAATGGTGTTACATAAGTATCCAATGGGTAACGAGTGGAAGCAAATAAGCCCGGTGGACTAGCTCAAGTGGTTGAGTGTTGTAATTTGTGAGCAAAAGGCCTCGGGGTCAAATCCTTGCGTGGCTATACATCATTGTATAAGGGTCTCACTTGATCTCGCCATCGAGTTAGATCCATAATCAGATTGAACGGGGTGCAGCCCTTTCGGGTGGGACCCTGTGATTTCTTACCATGGACGTAGCAGCCCAGCTAGGGGGTTTGTGAACCACATGTGAAAAAAAAGAGTGGCAGCAAATCTCTAATAGCATAAATTGGCCTTGCCACATCAAGGGCATCCTCTTCCAGCAAGACAAACATTAGGACAAGGATCCCCCACAGTTACAAGGCTCGACTCAACAAGGGTGAAATTTTGGGGGACATTTAGACAAGTAATCCAAATTGAATTTTAAAATAGACCCGAGAGAAGAAATTTTGTGAAAGTAAAGAGAAAACATGGCAGTTTCAAGAAAGAAATAAAGCAATAACAAGAAGACTAACTCCTATATAAAGTGAATTCAAATTTGAATTCCAGATCTTGTATTTTTTGGAGAGGGTCTCTCGAAGAGACGCGAGATCATTTTGATGTTTTGGACTAAATGAATGTATTGAGGAGATAAATCCTCTCAGATTCATATCTCTATGTATGCCAGCCTGTAATCTTATCTCTGTGATTATATTATCCTCCTGTAATTCCAAAACTACTTTTGTCTCTGTAAATCTATCTTGATCAACTAAAAGCTTTGAGAAACCTACTTTTGCACTAACTCCATGGTATGAATGTGTATATTTTTTAGTATTATGACAGGGAAAGATATTTCATACGAATTATCTCTTATCTTTCATGGATGTATATCTGTCAAATGGTAAATGTGTTAGGATAATTAATACTCCAACTTTGTCCACCTTAGTGTTATTAGTCTTTTCCTAGTACTGGATGATGTCATTGTCCCCTTAGTGGTGTGCAGATGTCATCTAGAACCTATTTTCCACTTGATGCACCCTACGTGTATGATTTTAGGACTTCCAGAGTCAATTCCCTACATTTTAGGAGCTAACTCAATGATCTAGTTCAGTCCACCTGAGTCCCTGACTCTAGTGAGGGGTTTGTGCTTCAATTGCCATTGATTGTGATCTAATGTGTCCTCTCTATCCTGATTGCATGATATTTTGCATGTCAAACTCACTGATGCACCCTCCTTGATCAGTTAATTGACAATAGCTTCAGTTCATTGAATCTTAGTTGAGTTAGGTAGCCTCGGAGCACTCTAGTGGTGATATTTCCTAGGCTAAAATTAATAGGATTCAAATTTTCTCTAGGTATTTGAATTTCCTCTATTGTAACATATCTTTTGACTATACTGATTAATGGATAATGACATAGTTCGATGTGCACATCTGAGTTCCAATGCATGATTAATTTTACTGCTCATTTCACTGCAATTTTCACTATAATTCATCTTTTCTACTAATTCTTTCACGGTGAGGTATTCTCAGGCTCTAAGATCTGTTATGAATTTCACATGGTATCAGAGCTTGTGAGAGATTGGATTGAGCAACTACTTTCAGTAGTGCACCAGAAGCCTCTGGATTTCCACAGTAAATCCTGATGCCATTGCATTGAAGCCATTCGAGAAATATTTTGGAGTCTAGACAGGTGTGAAGGATCCAGATAAAAGTGCCTATTGTCCTAAAGCAGTGCTCAATATATTTAGTAATTGGTTTATCTCCAAAATTGAGAGTTTTTTGTAAGATTTTGAAAAAAAATTAGTGCAGCAGTAGCAGTAGTTTCAATTTGTATTCGCTCTAGCAGTTTCATATGGAGAATTCAAATGCTCCCTTGTCTCCAATAATCCTGACACCCTTCAATTATCTTGATTGGAGGGATTATATGCAAATGGTATTGCGCAACAAGAGTCTGTACAAGGTCACAATGGGAAAGGAGGAAAAGTACTTGAACATATTAGATGAAGCTTTTGGTTTTATGTGTATTCACATATCCAGATATTTGCTCTTCCACCTTGATGGATTGAATACACCAAGAGAGGTTTGGTTGAAACTTGAGTCTCTCTTTGGAAAGCAAGATGAGATGAGAGGCCACATTCTGGAGAATGAATTAATTTCTCTTCAACCCAGCAGTTTCGAAACCATACAACAGTTATTTTATAAATTCAATTCCTTGGTTATGCAGTGCAAACAATGTGGCATTGAGAAGAAGTATGAGAAGTTGGTGCTTTCCATCCTAAGCAAGCTTGGTCCTAAATTTTCAATATTTGTGTCTACCTTCCATTCTGGGAGATTGTCAATCCCCAACTGGAAAATTCATTTTTTAGATGCATTCACTGAATCTCTCTTCCAAGAACAAGACAAACTAATTCAAATGGGTGCCTTGAAGGCCTCCAAAAATCAAACTCTTATGGTTGGGGAGTCAAAAAGTGCGAATGCTAAAGGGAAGAAGAAAGGTAAAGAAAAGAAGAAATTTGAATCCAAGTACAAGGACAAGTCTAATCCATCAGAAGGATCCTTCAACTCCAAGAAGGATAAGCAAAAGAAGTTTGATAAAACCAAGTGTATGTACTGCAAGAAAGGAAAACATCTAGAGAGCTCTTGCATGAAGAAGACCATAGATCAAATGGCCAAAATTATTGAACGACGCAACATTTCCCTCCTATAATGCACAAGGGAGACTGATTCTGGAAGAAATACAGATGATTATGAGATATTCCATTCACTGAAGGATGGATTCTCCCAATAACAAGCCTTCCTCATTGATTCTGGAGCCTCCAACCACATGGTTGCCTCCAGAGAGTCATTCTTTTCTCTAGATATCACTGATGGTCCTAGTATTTACATGGGAGATGTTTCTCAAATATCAGTTGAAGGGAAGGGCACAATACAACTTGAGCATGGAAATTTCAAAAATGTTCTATGTGTGCCTTCTCTAGCAGCAAATTTGTTATATGTTTATCAGATGACACACACAGGTTCACCAAAGAAAGTTTTTTTTGGACCTGACACAGTTGAGGTTGCAGAGATCTCATCTGGAAAATTGATAGCAAAAGGTGTTGCAAACCATGCCTCAAAGCCATATGAGTTCTCTTATTTTTTTCCATACTCACATCAAAGTGCTCTCTTGACTCATGCAAATAGGACTAACAGAATCTAGCAAGAAATATTTGGACATCTAAACTTCAAGTACTTGCAGCAGTTGCACAAGGAAGATATGGTTGAAGGATTGCCCGACATAAAATTCTCTCAAGGAATCTATAAATGTTTCTTGGTAGGGAAGCATCCAAAGTGAAAGTATGATGTTGGGAAGGCAAGGAGAGCTTCCCCCACGCTCGATTTGATACATAGTGATGTCTCTGCACCAACTCCCACAGATTTTATGAATGGATCCAGATACCTTCAAACCTTCATCAATGACTTCTCTCGATTCTATTGGATCTACTTTCTCAAGCAGAATTCTGAGGTATTCGAAACTTTCAAATTTTTCAAGGCCTTAGTTGAGAACACTACTGATAAGAAGATCAAAGAACTCATATCAGACAATGGAGGAGACTACATTAAGAGGGAGTTGCAGTAGTTTTTTGCTTTTGAGGGCATCCGAATGCAACGTTTTGTCCCATACACACCACAACAAAATGGTGTATCTAAGAGGAAGAATAGGTCATTGCAAGAGATGGCCACCTGCTTACTTGAAGAAAGGGATCTTCCACCATATCTATGGGAAGAAGTAATGAACTATTCTACATACAATCAGAATAGGGTACCCCACAAATATGTGGATGGGGTCACTCCATTCGAAGCACTGAATGGACACAAACCTGATGTCTCTCATTTGAGGGTTTTTGGATCCAAGGCATGGGCCAGAATCCCCTCTAACAAAAGAAAATATCTTCAACCTCAAACTAGCAAATGCATTCTGCTTGGATATGCAGAATGCAAAAGCATACAAGCTTATGGAGATTGCAACCAAAATATGCTTCATTGAAATAAGTATCAAGTTCGATGAAGATCCATTGCATGATCTACATCCAGTTGAAGATCAAGGTATAACTAGTTTTCCTACTTCATTTGCTCCTAATGATTTTTTTTCATATGACCCACATTCATATTCTGAAGAAGAGGACCAAGATTAATCAGATCTATATGTTGAGTGTGAATATCAAGCATATCTAGATCCAGATCCATCACCTACTCCCAATCCAAAGCCTAAATGGGGTCAAAATCTTCTTGAGGCTGATGGGAACATTGTTGGAGATCCATCTAACTATAGAAGAACCAGATATCAGTACCAAGATGCAAATCTTTCACTATGTCATTGCTACGAACATAAATAGTAAATAATTAATAAATAAACATGATTAATTGTACTTAAGAATGAAAGTGCATGACCTTTCATTCACGATGCCCAAGCCTTATTTAATAGGCAAGTTATCAACCATTGTAATCATCTTTTATCCTATCATCTAATATATTATTCTTACTTATTATTCAATATGAGAGTCGAATTCGACTATTAATGAGCCAACCGGATACGGTTGCTGCATTTGGTATCAGAGCCCCTTCCTTGGGCATCCGATTCAGGTTTTTAGCCATTCAAGTAGAATTTTTCTACATTATTGGTCCTTGACCAAGAAGTCAGGCCTTTGGCCTTCCTCCACTCACACATCAATGGCGTTCATTCCATACCCCCACATGTAATTCCCTCCTCCACCGCCATCTTCCTTCTCTCTGCCCCCACACTTGTTCCTTGGCTCCCACCTGTGCCTCTTCATCCCTACAGACCTCCCCACTTCCCTGCTCCACGTAGCTCGCTACTGCTCCACCACATCCCCCACAACTCTCATCTGACATCCCTACTCCCCCGTGCTCCCAGCTCTCCATGAGGTGACCTCACCCTCTAAACACCGCTCCCACCATACCCCTGCGACCTCACCACTACACTCCTCCACACCTCCCTTCACACCCTTCCACCCTTCATTGCTCCTCCCGCAGCTCCCTCCAGCCGCCACCATGGTCGACCCCATCCCTGCGCATGTCCCTTGCTGCTCCTCCTGCAGCTCCTTGCAGCTGCCTCCACCTCCACGTCAATGTCCCTCCCCTCCATAGCACTGCATCCTCCACTTATGAACCTCCTGCACCCTCCAGCTCTTCGTGATGCCCTCTCTCATCCTCCGCGCTGCCCCCCCGCCTTCTCTCCACTGTATCATCCAACCTCCCCCCCCCCCAATGCCCCCATCCTCCCGCCTGCACACTGCTCACCCATCCTCAGCGCGTCCTCCTGCAACCTTCCATTCCCCTCCGCCTTCCCTTCCATCCTCCTGCTCTGCGCCAACCCACCGCCTCCGCCTCTCTACCCTCCATCGGCCATCGAAACCCTAATTTTATTTTTTTTAATTAAATATTAAACATTATAATATTATTATTATATTGTTTAAATATCTTAATTTGTGAAAAAAAAACATATATATAGTTTATGGAAGCATTGATAATATTATTATTAATTAAATAATTAATAATTAGTATTATCTTAAAAAAAAAGAAGCAAAAACCAAAGTTGAAAAGAAGATTATTTATGATCGAAGAGTCAAAAGAAAAAAAGAAAAAAGAAAAAAGAAAAATTAATTATTATTATTATTATTATTAGTATTATTTTATTAAAATAATTATTACTTTTAGAAAAAAAAAGGGTTAATTAACCTAATACAAAGAGAACAAATCAAAGAAATTAAAAAAAAAAAAAAGGCAAAGGAAAGTCAAATCAAAGGAAGACTCCTTGTCAAAAGAAGTGAAAGTCAAAATCGAAGAAGTCAAAGAAGACTCCATCGTAAAAATAAGTCGAGGCTATCTATCATCAAAGAAGTTAAAATCAAGGAAGTCTTGTCAAAAAAAAGTCAAGACCCTCTATCATTGAAAAAGTCGAATACTATCTATCGCTGAAGAAATCAAAGAAAGACCATCTATCACTGAAGAAGTCAAGACCATGGAAGATGGTTTGCGATTACAAATAGAGGAATTAGAAGCCACATTAAAACATTATCGAAAAGACAATGAAGAATTGCGTGACATAAATAATAGTTCAAAAATAAGAATTGAATTATAAGAAAGGTGCAATGAAATAAAAATCTCTGACCAGGAAAGGTGTATAGAAAAATTCTATGCGCAAATTGATGAATTAAAAACCGAAAATGAATTCAATCAGAGGTTAGGAAATCAAGAGATAAAGAAGGAAATAAATAATTACGAAGCAGAAATAATACGCTTGAACAAGATCCTTAACGACAAGGATGAAGAGTTGGCACAGATACAAAAGAAATTAGAGAATCAAGAATCAGTGATCGACCAGTATCGGGAGCAGATAAAAGTTCTTCAAATACAAAATGACGATTCTAAAAAGACACACAAATCAGAGATTGCAAAGAATAATAAAGCATTATCCAACAATGCTGAAGAAATTTTCAGACTAAGAAATCATAACAAGATACTAATCACAAAAATTAAGAAGTTGAAAAATAGTCGGAAGATAGAACAATCTATGGACGACATTGAAGGGAGACTTTTAGAAAAGCAGGAAGAAAATAGCTGCATCAAAAGTCATAATGAGGATCTTAAAGAACAACTTAAGAAGTCAGAAGATGCCAGGAAATCACAAGTAGAGATGGTTAAGAAGTTTCAAAATGATAACATGCAGTTAGAGAACAAGTTGGAAAAAATACAGAACGAAACCTTAAAACCTCAAGGGACGAAAATACAACTTCCAACTCAGATCAATGCTCAAAAGATGACATTCGTAAAAGAAAATGACATTGTGAAAATTCCCTATCGACACCCCAACCATAAAAACTGATATTCTGAAAAGTGGGAAATGTCGAAAGATAATGATACTAATATGATCAAAGTTCCTGACGACAGATCAGTATGGACTCCCATCAGTCCACAACAAATCAATTTGGGATGGATTGACCCATCCACATATCAAAAGTTATGCTCTACACTTAGCAGTTCTTATCGACATGTTTCGTCAGCCATGACATCGCAAAGAAAAATTGAAAACCTTATAAGGCTTTGAGGACAAAGCCTTTCTAAGAGAGTGGCAATGCTACGAACATAAATAGTAAATAATTAATAAATAAACATGATTAATTGTACTTAAGAATGAAAGGGAATGACCTTTCATTCACGATGCCCAAGCCTTATTTAAAAGGCAAGTTATCAACCATTGTAATCATCTTTTATCCTATCATCTAATATATTATTCTTACTTATTATTCAATATGAGAGTCGGATTCAACTATTAACGAGCTAACCGGATAGGGTTGTTGCAGTCATACAGATCCACTTCTCTCTAAGAGGTGCTACGTGATGGTGGGGTTTGATCCATAGTCCTTTAGAGAGGCTTGCCATGATCCGAGATGGAAAGAATCCATGGATGGAGAATATGAGTCACTACAAACAATGAGACATGGGACCTTGTCTCTCTTCCCCCGGGGAGAAAGCTAGTTCATTGCAAATGGATCTAGAAAACAAAACTTGCTTCTGATGGATCTACAACCAAGTACAAATCTTGGTTGGTTGCAAAAGGGGTACTCACAAGTCAGGGTTTGGACTACAATGAGATATTCTCTATAGTATCAAGAATGGATTCAGTGAGACTTTTTTTGGCCATTGTATCTTCGAATTTGTGGGAGGTACATCACATGGATGTGAAGAGTTCCTTCCTACATGGTGACTTAGAAGAAGAGATCTATATGAAACAGCCTGAGGGGTGCACTAATGATCCATCCTTGGTATGTAGAATGAGGAGATCATTGTATGGGCTCAAGCAAGCCCCAAGGGCATGGTATGCCAAGATGGATTCTTTCTTACTATCACAGAAGTTTGAGAGATGCAAATCTGACTGCAATGTCTACATGCAACAGAAGAGAGGCTTCCTACTATTGATTTTTTTGTATGTGGATGACTTGATCATCATCGGTGGTTCATCTACTAGGTTGAAAAACATCAAGTCTGCTTTGAGTAAAGCCTTCTCCATGAAAAATCTAGGGCTATTGAAACAGTTTATTGGCCTCGAAGTAACTCAAAATGCTTTAGGGATCATGATTTCACAATCTAGGTATGCATCTGACTTGCTCAAAAAGTTCCACATCACTGATTGCAAAGCTGCAACTTTTCCCTTCCTCTCTGGCATCATATTGGAAGAAGGTAGTTCTACTCCTTTGGTTGATAGCACTTTGTACAAACAATTGATTGGTAGCTGATTGTACTTTACACATTCAAGACCAGATCTATCATATGTTGTTGGTGTTGTGGCTAGGTACATGCAGGAGCTACATGAGCTGCATTGGAAGGCATCAAAGAGGATCTTTCACTATGTGCAAGGTACAAGAGAGTTTGGTATTCATTATTATACTGGTGATCAGTTAGATCTGGTTGGTTTTACTGACTCAGACTAGGCTGGAGACAACATTGACAAGAAATCTACTTCAGGGTACGTGTTCATGTTGGGATCAGGACCAATCTGTTGGTCAATCAAGAAGCAAGCAGCACTCGTACTCTCTTCACCAAAATCATATTATAGAGGGGTTGTGAATGCATATATCTAGGAAGTTTGGTTACATGGTATCTTGACAGAGTTTGGCATTCACACTTCTCCTTCAGTAGACCTTTTTTGTGATAATCAAATTGCCATAAGGATCTCCAATGATTCATTTCAAACTCAAAGGACCAAACATATTGAGGTTCACATGCACTACATCAAGGAACTAGTGCACAACAGGACCATCTCACTGCATTATTGTCCTACAGAGGAGATGATTGCAACATTTTCAATAAAAAATCACTCAGAAGAGATTTTTCTATCTCAGATCTCTACTTGGTGTAAAAGTTGTTTGAGTTCCCTGCTGTTCATTTTTTACGGGGGGTTTGTTCCCATGAGGTTTTCGCCATTTCCTTAGTTTCATGGATAGATTATTATTTTTATTATTTTGATTGTATGGGTGACCTTTGGTCTCAGTAACTAGGGCCCAATATTGCCTAATTTTGGATCAATGGGGGTTGTTAGGATAATTAATACTCCAACCTTTTCCACATTACTGTTATTAGTCTTTTCCTAGTACTAGATGATTTCATTGTCCCCCATAGTGGTGTGTAGATGTCATATAGAACCTATTTTCCACTTCATGCGCCTTGCATGCATGATTTTAAGACATCTAGAGTCAATTCCCTACATTTTAGGAGCTAACTCAGTGATCTAGTTCAGTCCACCTGAGTCCCTGACTCTAGTGAGGGGTTTGTGCTCTGATTGCCATTGATTGTGATCTAATGCGCCCTCTCTATCTTGATTGCATGAGATTTTGCATGCCAAACTCACTAATGCGCCCTCCTTGATTAGTTAACTGAAAGTAGCTTCAGTTCACTGAATCTTAGTTGAGTTTGGTAGCCTCAGAGCACTCTACTAGTGATATTTCCTAGGCTGGACTGACTGGGATTCAAATTCTCTTTGGGTATTCGAATTTCCTCTATTGTGACATATATTTTGACTATACTTATTAATGGATAATTACACACCTTTATGTGAACATCTGAGTTCCAATGCATGATTAATTTTATTGCTCATTTCACTACAATTTTCACTGTAATTCATCTTTTCTGCTAATTCTTTCACTGTGAGGTATTCTGAGGCTCTAAGATATGCTGTGAATTTCAAAAAATGAATTTTTTGTTGTTGTTTCATATATGAATTTCATTGCTTCCAATGTTCTGCACTTAGCCAAGATTTTATTTACATATAATATAACTACTAAAATTTGTAATGTTCAGTACGTTTCTATCACCAAGAATGGTGCAAGAATGTGTAAGATTTGCGTAAAAGTACCTAACACAATTCATCTATTCCACCAGTTCTTCATCCACTATACATCTTAAGCAATTATTGAACATGCACTCTGGAATGCCTCAAGATCAAACTCCCTAGCAATAATTTGTCCATAGTCCTCTGTGTCTGCAAATTTTTAAATACAAAGAATATTAATACTCTGTAAAATACTAAGCTCTAAATCTTTAAAAATTGATTCAATCATGCCTTGGCATAGTTCCATTCAGCCTTGGAACATCTCATGGGATAACACAACAATTCAAGGGTTGGTGGTTGTCAAATTCCATCAAATGAGAAACCTTAAGCATATACACATCCAAATCTCTCATACTCCTTTTTCTATAGTGGGTTCGTCAAGAAGCAAGAGGTGTAGCACATGGTGAATGACTCCTTCCTTGGATTTCTTTAAAAGAAGATGAACAAGATTTAGTTCAGCTACAGAGGCTACTAATTCCATAGAAAATCCACAAATAATAGAGGTCAACACTCCAAAATTTACAGTAGGAGAGGAACTATTGGATTTAAATGAATAGGATTTTTCCTTAGAAAGTGAACCATTTCTCATCACAAATGTCACAAAAGAAAAAGAGAGCATACAAACGACCCTACAAAGTAATTCATCACAGAAAAGAAAAAAAATTCTAGTAAGCATCATCAACCAAGACCTTCTTATAGAGAATTATTGAATTTTAATATGTTGAAGAAGATAAATAAGAAACTACAAGAAAATTTTATAGCTTATAAAAGGTCTAAGCCTCGTGATCCTCGAGGGAGTTTGAATGTTTTAGTTTGTGCAATTGAAAGGCAGTATAAATTTCGATCTCCTAAAGATGAATACAAGGTTCCATTTAAACAATTGCTTTAGAAGAAGATAAAACCTAAGAGCTTAGAAAGAGGGGTTGTGGATGCTCAGACATAAACAAGAGGGGAAATCCTATAAACCACCTCTAAAATTGCCTCATCGAAATCCAAATTATTGAGAAAGAATTATATAGCTAGTAAGGAAGTTATATCACTACAAGAACATCACCTATCCATAAACAATTGCACTAATTTTGGACTAAAGGTTTCGACAAGGCTAGAGAAGAAAGGGATGAAGCATAGAGTAGTACCAACCATATAACAAAGAACACATAAAAATTGAAGTAAGAAAAGAGTCATTTGTATCAAATGGACCTCACAACCCCTTCATACATATTTCCCTTGCATGTGTACTTGGTATTTTTACAAGAGGAATGGGCATGCCTTCAACTGTGATCTCTGGCTATGGGAAAAGTGCATGACATATCAAACCCTAAACACTTTTTAATGTTATATTCCAATTGTAACCCAACAAATCAAATTTTGCTCTATGAATTGTACAACACAAATTCTTGTTAGAGAATCATGCTAAATGGAATCCCAACCACTTTGTGGGGGATGTCCAATTCAAATATTTTGTATCATTTTTTACCCACCAAATTTAGTGGAATGGTATACTATCTCAATTGGAATTCGTGGAACATAAGAGCAACCTATGGGTAAGAGGAGAGAATCCTAAATCATCCATGGTTATAGAATAATTTGTTGCTTTACTCAAATGTTCTAGCTCCACCTCTGGTCTCTAGAAAATTCAGTAATCCATTGTTACTGAATGTGAAGGATTGATTGTGGTAAAGAGGTTGGAATATCTCCTTTGTCTTAGGTGTAGGTGTAAAATGTTACCTACTAAACAAAATAAAAAGGAATCTCTTTCTTGCTCATGCTTTAGGATAGCATTGCATAGATCCCAAATATATGTTAAGTATCCAAAGAAATATGGAACCAATTGGATCATCCTTAAGTTTTGTTTTCCTATTCTATGGAGTCCAGTTTAGGAACAACATGGTGAAGATTTTTGGGTTAAGAAAGACAATAGGTTGGATTATAAGGGAGATGACAAGTAAGGGTGCTCTTCATTCAACTAGTGCAGAAATTCTGAGTTATTCTCGCCCACTCCTTTAGACTCTAAGGATTAAAAGGATATAGTTGCAAAGGGATGTGCAACAATTTTAGTTGGGGGTGATGATGAGTCATAATTTATCCATCTTTTTATAATTTTTTTCCTTTAGCATGAGTCTTTTTTCCTATATCTAGTTCCTCTATTTTGATTTTAGGATTACTTATCAGGATATGTTTCTCTAAGGTATATTTCAACACATAATCCTATCATTTCTTTGATTTAAGTTATAATATTAAGGAAATTATTTATGTTTTGTATTTATCTTGTGAATAACAATGGGGTTGGTTGGATCACCTGCTACAAGATATCATTTTCTACAAGACTCACTATAAGTTGTTACCAGCATGAAGACAAGGGATGATGCCATGAGGAGGAACCATAATGTTGAAGATCATATCAAAACCATAATGTTGAAGATCAGATCGAACACATGATTGTGCAATTGTCTTGTTGTTGCTATGGATCATGAATGAGCAACTACATTTGAATGTTTGCTATGAATCACATGATCCTCTATGTGCAATGGTTACACAGTTATAAAAAAGTACTTTTATTGATAGTTCGTAGCCAAGAGAATTGGTTGTTGTTTTGTAATAAGATTTGGAATCCTTTGAAACCACTAAATACATTCCCATCTTTCACTTAGTTGTAATTAAATGCTCCTCATGGTTTTTTCATATCTCACCCTTTGTCGGAGATGATATGATTTTGAGTATATTTTCGTAAATAAGATACAGTATTCTACTAGTTCATTGGGTGTGATTTATGTTTAGCTTTCATGGAATGTAAATAAGTAACTCAATTACTAATTACTTAAGTCTCAACTATTGTAGAATTACTCAGCACCTCACTCCATAGGGATAAGTCCTACTTTAAAGGAGAGGTGTTGCACATTTTAATTTAGTTGTTTTCATGCATTATATCTTTGTAGTGATATTTCATGTGTAGTTAGTTGCTAACTATAATTTCCGTAGCTCATCAGTCATTTTAGATTTCTAATTTAGTGATCTTGGTTTACTATCATTTACTATATTAACAAGGAGTTTAGAGAACCTGGCAATATGTGTTACACTTTCTAGTGAAATACGACAATGAAATTTGACACTTTGATTTTATCCCTTTGGTTTTTGCTTTGATTGTGTTGTCACCAGATTTATCCCATAAAATTTCGGATCCTGGCAACATCTAGGTAGTGAGGAACTCCAATCTTTTGAAGCCATCAAATATACAAAAGTGGCGCCAGCAGTGAATGAGGTTGAATGCCATGCAATGTGGCAGCAACATAACCTTCATGCATTCTGCAAGTCCCATCGTATTTATGTTTCTGCATACTCTCCACTAAGTTCTCCAAAGACTGGATAGATTAAAGTGAAAATGCTAGAGCAGAGTGTGAGCGCTCAATTCTTAATTTTGCAAAAATGTTTATGAAGGAGATCGCTAGTGTGTTAAAAAATCATCCCAATGCCAATTACACGAGTCAATGGTTTAGGGAAAGCGATTTCAAATGACAGGAATCCTTTGAAGGTGCATGTTACATTCAGTATGTTTTGAAAGGAGACTTTCATCCATCACAAGAGCCCAATGCAGCCATGTTGCTTATCCAACCACTCGTTATAATAACTTTGCATTGACAAATTTGGGCGTGATTATGTCGGCTATTATTTAAATTAAAGGAGCTCTCTCATAGTCAATACTTCTTAAGTTAAATATTTTCTTAAAAGGGACGCCGCCACACTAGTTTATGGAGATCAGTCTCTTTGCCATATTAATATCATTTCATTGCCACCTTACTTAACTATCTTTGACGGCCATGGATTTGTCAATCTTGTTTTCATGCAGGTTAATAAATACTCTCAACAACTGGCACGTAACGGAAAAGAAGGATCTCTTTTATTAACCATGATCGAAGAGATATTCATGCCAGTGCACCGTCAAAACAAAGTCATGTTTCATAGCTATGTCTTATTAATATCCATTCTCTGTTAATACATTCCTTGCTGTTCAGTGTTTAAACCTTTCCTGATCTGTGTCTTGTTTACAACTATTATAACTATCTCTTTACCTACTGTTAAGATTTCTCTAAGCTTGGCTCTCTTGCAGTCGAGAATTCCTAGAATCATATTATAACTAGTTTATAGAAGAATTCTAGTGACCTACACACCTAGTGCACAATACCTCTTAAGTTAAAAAACCCTGGTTTTGACAATTTAAATGTACATGTATTTTGGGTAGCCTTGTCGTCACTACTATATCAACAAGGGGTTTAGAGAACCTAGAAATGTGTGCTATACTTTCTAGTGAAAAATGACAATGAAAATTTGACACTTTACATATTTTTCTAATTGAAGCCCTCTAAATTTATATATGCCTTGTGAATTTTGACGTGAAATAAATAACAATTTGAAGGAGTTGTATTGTCTTTGTAACAATATTTTTTTCAAAAAAAATATTAATTTCATTTAATGTGTCAATCTTTTATTTAATTAAATGCATATCCTTGTAAATTTCAGGAAGCATTAACAAGCAACTTTTTTTCCCAACATTTAATTCAATGTTCAATGTATAGTTTTCAAAATCTAACAAAATGTGGTAGTGTGTTGTTATTATTATTTTTGGAAAAAATATGTTGTAATTATTTTTCGAAGGTGAAAAAATAATATGTGAATCACATTTTATACACCTTTGTGTTCCAAACAATTTTTTCCTCCTATTACTTTAAAGGAAAACTAAAAATATCCTTTTGAAGATGAAATATCCATGGAGTGTGCACATTTTTTTTTAATTTTCATTGTGTGACTTTTATGTTAATGATTTTCCTTTCAATGCCTTCGTAAATGTGGAAAAAAAACTAGGCATAAGTTTTAGAAGAAAATAAATTTAAATATGATATGAAATCAAAATTGTCAAAATGACACAGCATTGGATAGAGTATTGAATGACAAATACATTGCCATCAACTCTACCACTTGACATAATAAATGAAGGGGTTTCATACCCTACAAGTTGCATTTGTAGAAAATATTATAGAAAGGGGCCATGATTTTAGGTTTTAATCCCCAATCAACCTATGTAGCTCGATCAAGGGTTATTCAAAGTTGTAATGTAATTAACCCTGGAATTACAGAGAAAAATGACAAAATGCGATAAAATACCAAATGTGAATAGAAAATTCAAGAGAGAAACTCTGTCACATAACCTTATTCAAACAATAAATGTGGAATACTAGGTGGATCTTGGAGTGCGTTGGAAGAGATAATGTGTAAGACACATGTCTAATGCATTGTATAATCTGATATGGGCCATAAAATTTTGGTGCCAACTTCTGATGCCCTTTAGCTTTGAGAGATATCTACTTATATAGCTAGAGATGAAGGAACACTTAATCCCTAACTTTAAAGGAATGTTTAGAGTGATGTTTTTCAACTTGTTGTTTCATGTGATTTTGAGCCATAGCCAAATTTTCCTTAAGTGTGTGGAGAAATTATTTGCAATTGTGAAGCATGCTATCCATTTCCTGCACCATTAAGGTCCCTGGGATATATGAAACTAATTAAGATGGATGTTGGTCATAGACTACCTCATATGGGGTCATTTTTGTAGCATCATGATAAGTTGTATTATACCACCATTCAACCAAAGGTAACCACTGCACCCACTGGTGTTGCTTTTCCAAAGCAAAACATCTCAAATGGTTTTATAGGCACCTGATAACTGGTGCATATGTCTATCCATCAATTTGGGGATGCTAAGATGTGCTCATTTGCAACCGTGTGCCATGGAGTTTGAAAACACTTGCCATAAGTTGTTTTTCAAAGTGAGATCCCAATTTGACACAATAGAAGTGAGCATACCCTAGATCTTGACATTTTGATCCATAAAAATTAGGGCCATGATCGTTGGAGTAAAGGAGTATTGTAGGATAAAAAAGTGAGAATATTTTGAAAGTCAATAAACTACCATCACAATGATAGATTTGTTGCATGCTTTTTGAATACCAACTATAAAATCCCTGCAGATGTTCACCCAAATAGTAGTTT
The DNA here is from genome assembly GCA_027924585.1 of Larix kaempferi. Lineage (NCBI taxonomy): Eukaryota > Viridiplantae > Streptophyta > Pinopsida > Pinales > Pinaceae > Larix > Larix kaempferi. The sequence continues at coordinate 1,841,589 of BSBM01001010.1, forward strand.
GGATTAGCAATGACTATAATTCTTTTGGAGGCTTCATTGTCTTTCCCTTGTTCCTTTGACATGTGTTACATCCAGTCACAAAAGTATGTATATCCTTTTTCATTCCCACCTAAAAGTAAAAATCACCTAGTATGTTCATAGTTTTTTTGAAATCCTAAATGACCTTCTATAGGAGATGAATGGAACTCTATGAGTATCCATTGTTTCAAAGTTGAATTAACTACCAGGGAAAGGCGACCTTTATACTGCAAGGTTTATTATTTCTAGGTGTAACCTTTGGGAGGATTGGGATCCTCTTGAATTCATTTAATGATATGAGATACATCATCATGGTTCAACAACTCATATCGTGCTTCGACTAACCATTCTGGGACTAATGAAGATAAATAAAATAGAGATTTGTCTTCCTCGTATTTTATATTCAATTCATCTTCCACAGCATTAACTTTACCCTTTTTATAGATTATATCATAATCATATCCTCGCATCCTTGTGGCCCACTTTTGTTTCACTAAATACAACAACCTTTGTTCCAAAAAATACTTCAAGCTATGATGATCTATTTTAATCTAAAAGTGCATGCCAATGAGACAAGGGCGCCAAGTTTTGACTGCATGAAGGATAACCATCATCTCTTTCTCATAAGTGCAGTTACCAAAATTCCAACTGCACAATTATTTACTAGTGGAGGCTAAGGTGTGCCCTTCTTGCATGAGTATTTCTCCTAGACCGTGGCCCGGCGTTTCACATTCCAGTACAAAAGTATGTGAAATAAAGTACTACTAATGTTGAGATTTGTATTTGACGTCTTTTGAAGGATTATATTACAAAGTTGTGTATAATGTCTCTTATATATTTCACTCATTTACACCTTCATTGTCACATATTTAACTATTTCATCCATCATTATCCATTTTAACTCATATGAACTTCAAAAGGATTAATAATGCTAAAAACATGAATATTCCATTTATTAATGATTATTTGGGATGTGGGAGTCTGTTTATTAACCAAATAACAAATATTTGAGGATGTGGCAATTTTCAATGATTTCCATGTTCCTGCAGCAACATTGTTATGACCCTGCAGCGTCTGGCTGATCCTGCAACAACGTAGTTTGATCCTACAACAACATAGTCTGATCCTGCAACAACATAGTTTGTTCTTGCAGCAACATATTTATTTTCCTATAGCTTTGGTCTGTTCCTGTAGCTAGCAATTCGCCCTTATCTTTCCACCAACGAATTTGGATATGGATAAATGTTGTCATGCTCTTAATAATCTTCAACCAATTCAAATAACCTTCATTGTCTTAATTTAACTAAGTTAAAGATTGGGTTGGTTGTGGATCCACCTTTCTTGGATCTAGTCGTAACTCCTTTCCTTTTTATGGAAGGATATATTTATGTATACACAAGAGAGCATAGAAGTATGAGATTCATTATATTAGAGAGGAGGAGAGTTAGGCAGAAGTAGAGGTTGCAAGTTGAGAGTGGTTGAAGACTAGGATCATGATGTAATTTCTTTATACTGGAATAAATAATTTTTTGCTGAAATTGTGATCCTACTGCCATAGTCTTTCTTGGTAGTATATGCCAAGGGAGGCAGGGCCCCCTCTCTCTGGTATATGCTGCGCTAATTTCTCTTTTCATTTGTGTGATTGTAAATGCATGTGTATATCAATTTAATTTATGAGCAGATTGGAATGGTGTGATAGCATAAGGTAGATTCTTTATGGAATTGATATCAGTAGGCAAAGGTTCGTAGAGAGACCAACGCTCTGCTTCATAACCATATTGGATAGTATTGGTTCTGAAATATTGCATGTTGTTTGAAGAAGTTGTTTCAGGTTTTCTCTGATTTCTTGTTTTAACCTTATAGAGTTTAATATCAACAATTTGTAGGTTGACAAGGAGTCTAGCACTCCACTGATATAGAGCTATGCTGGGAAATATTTGATTCTAGAGGATATTCATTATGTTTGAAGGTTTTTTTTTATTTGATTGAGCTGTTAGTTTCTTTTGAAATCAGCATCAACAAGTTAAATCCTCATAGAGGGTCTAGCACCCTGCTCACATAGCCATGTTGGATAGTACTCATTCCACAAGAATATAGTTGTTGATTGGAAAGTTGCTTTCAGATTTCTTTATTGCTTTAGTTTATAGTTGGATGTGTGAATCACTTTAAGATTCAGCTCTGCATATATTTTTCCAAGCACTTTGCAAGCTTACAAGCCCCGGGTTGACAATTTAATGTGCTCAATTATATCATATAATTTATCCCACATTTTGGCGCCATTGTCAGGGAAGTGCTTAAGGAGTTAGTTTTGAAATGAATGTTTTTCCAACATTTAAGATTGAATGTCAATGGTAGCTTTGCAGGTTTTCATTCAAATAAAAATATATATATCCCCCTGCAATAATCCATGTGCCAAGAATTGTCAACCAACAAGAAGCCTTTAAGATTGCTCATGAGTAGTTGGGTGAAGAAGAATGTTACTCCAGGGAATCTCTCAAATTTTGGCAGTAGCAGGGAACACTTCAGCATTTCAGGAGGAGCAAATTCTGACATACGTCTGGAATGTTGCACTTGGAGCAGCAATGGAATACTAAAAATCCCATCAAGAAGAAGACCAAGAAAAGATCAAAGAGCCACAGACAATTTTTAATGGAGAGCATATATCAGATGCAGAAAATGAGAGATCTCTACCATGCCAGTCATCAAATCCATTATTCATTCAAGAAACCAATCTGCAATTAAGAGAATATCTACATGGCATGAGAAAGGAGGACATGCAAGATGAAAAGGAGAACCAAGGGATCAATAATTACATTGAAGAGTAGTTCCAGGTAGTTGTCAGACCAACACACCACTCTCTTCTTCAACACTTCATGGCACCGCATTAAGAGGATCAGCTGGTTCTTCATGTTCAAGTACATGCCAGAGTTTATATTTTAAATCTGAACATGAATTTGTTTGTAATCATGCCGAGTACATGGCTCCACTGGAAATATTCCTACACTTGAAAAGAGATTTTCCTCTTTCTCGGGTAGGGTAGGGTAGTGTAGAAATAAATGAATAAAATCAATAAGGAGGGCTCTTCAAGTTGGATGAAGTTACCAGATTTGTTGCAACCTAAATTCCCTTCATTCAGATTTTCAGAATAATATAATTGTTAGAATTCCAAGTGTCCATATTTTGTGCAGCAAGGTTCTGTTCTAGTTCATGTTTTATGTCAGCTTCAGCAGAATTTCAGTTCCTGAGATCCTCCTTGCACTCAGTTCTGATTTTGTTCTAGTTTTGGTATGAGTAAAAAGTGCGAAATGAGCAGGCTATGATGCAGAACTGTTGCCTATTCTGTATAAGTGAACATCAAAACCATGGATTAGCATTGGAGAAAGGTATGACAACCAAGCAATCAGGTGTATATTCTGCTCCAAAATAGAATTTCTTGCAGAGATTCATAGTGCAGATTTTGTTGAGTTTTAAAGATTTCCAGTCCTCGCTATCCTTCATTCAAGGAAATAGAACAATCAATTAGAATTTAAACAAAATATGGTTGCATGAATCAATTGTCATGTTTTGCATAGTATTCATTTACCTTCTTAAAGGATAGAGAAAACGTGCAAGAGTAAGTATGTAATCGTCCAAGGTGGAAAGGAAAAGCCATTTGTTTATGAACTTTTAAACAAGCCTTACATTTTAGTTGTTGATATTTAGCCCATCGGATACTCATATTTTATGAATTTGTATGGCATATAATTCAAGAAGAATCAGATCATTCACATTTTTCCAATGCTTAATATTTTTGGCAACCTCTTTATTAGCAACGCAAGAAAAAATTGCTTGCAAGCATGGAAGCTCCATTTCACATGAGCTAATTCTTGGAGAAGATCGCAATGTTCGGAAGTACAGTTCTTGACTCTGCAACATTTGAAACAAGAGCATCAAAGAATAAATTTGTAAACAGAGCCACAGGTTCCAGTTCCCATCACTTTGCAGGCAATCGATTTGCAAGTTACTCTTTTAGCAACGGAAGAAAAAATTGCTTGCAAGCATGGAAGCTCCATTTCACATGAGCTAATTCTTGGAGAAGATCGCAATGTTATGAAGTACAGTTCTTGACTCTGCAACATTTGAAACAAGAGCATAAAAGAATAAATTTGTAAACAGAGCCACAAGTTCCAGTTCCCATCACTTTGCAGGCTCGATTTGCAAGTTACTTTATGAGCAAACGATGCAAAATCTTAAAAATCCGCGACATGGATTTTTCCCAGGATATGCCCAATTAGGTTCAATGTAGGTCGTTTTCCAAAATTTGGAACGGATTGAGAAAAATCGGGTTCACCATAAACGCCCAATGATCAAACAGTTAACATGGAGGAAAATCCTTGATCCTTGGTTAAATGCTGGAACTAATCTGCCAACAAAACATATATATCTGCTGGAACTAATCTGCCAACAAATCATATATATCATGCTCTTGATCAAGGAAGTTTTCAAAGGGTGCATTTGTTACAGAAGTTGTCATTTTGTGGCTTCAAATTTATTGTTGATTGTAACAATTTTTATGCGAAGCTTGAGATACTTACAGTTGTGGAAAATGAGAATAATACATGTGCTGTAAATATTGATATGGCTAGAATTTGTCCATGGAATTCTCTTTCATGCTGTCTTGTCAAAGTAATATATATAAAAGCAAGCCCCCATCGATCTATACCATGAACACGCCTGGACAACATATTCAAATTTTAAGATTTTATCACTGGATTGAGACAGGAGTTTGGTTGCTGCAGAATATGAAAAATAGTTTTTTGGAAAAAAAAATTATTAAAGCCACAGAGGAGGAAGCCATAGAAATGGAATGCACAAAAAGGAGAAGAAAGGGTGGAACAATTTTTGCAGAAGAAATTAGTAGCAGAACTTCATGAGTTGTTGTTTGAACCAGTAGACATCACTTTCACATCCATGTCATTCATAAGCAGTATTTTCTGGTGTGAAGGAAAAAGTTGGTTGATATTTCCCTGGGGAGTCACCAACCAACTAAATATGATATGTGTGCTGGAGTAGTCTGGAAAAATGGAGGAGGACAACAGTCTCTGTTTAAAATCTTCCTACGACATTTTCTTGCATGAGGACATGCAAAATCATAAGTGTGGGGGAGATGGGCTGGTTATAGCATACTCTGTTATGCTATGTTCTTGCAACAACTCATGGTGTGGATCCAATTCAATTCTTTCGTCAGAAACCACAATCTAGATCATCTCTGCAGCAAAGCATACACAAATTTCTTATAGAACTTTGTTATATTCTTGTAGCAACCTGTTTGAAGGACACTTTTTACACGGTGATTGCAACTAGCTAAGGCCAAGTGAAGGGATTTCGAGACATGGATTATGTGCTCCTTATGGTTTTGTAAGAAATACATGGATGGCCTTTCCAGAAGATGCATAATGAAGGTGGTGCGGGTATATATTTGAGGCCAACTTTTCCATATTTTCTTCTTGTAGCTTCCTGCAGCAACTTTCTGATCCTACAGCAGATTCGGCATCCATTTTATGTTTTTTCTATTTTCAGTCTCCTTGGGAAAATTTGCGGACATGGGTGTTGAACCCCAACATAAATCCTTGTTATTCAGAACGCACCAGGTCCACACATATTTGTTCAAATTACAAACAGCATTTCCAGAATTTTTGTATCAGTGGCAGTTCCTGTAGCATTCTTTGATCCTCAAGCAACAGAATTCCCAAGTTTCCGGCATTTTAGTTTGAGTTCATTTCAGCAGATTTCTCTTCATCATGCAGTCAAGAGTTTATTATTTGTCTTCCTGGGGAATCAAACATCTGAAGAAGGTAAGGTTGGGTAAGAAAGCTCTACCTTCAAGTAGTCATTTTACATTGAAATTCATGACCACAAGCTTTTGAAGTTGCCACTTTTTGTCACCCTTCCTATAGTCCATAATCCACTTTCTTACTTCACTCCAATTCCATTGTTCACTTGTCATAAAATTTGAAGAACCTGAGGTAAAACATACATGGGCCTATTCAAGTGCTTTGTATCATCATATAAATGTTGGGTTCTAAAATCCTTTAGGTATGTCAAGAACATTGTGTCAAAGCACAAAAACAACAATATACTCATAGCATGATCTCATTGGACCTGCTACATTGTTCTCCTTCTCATCTTGCCAAAAAATCAAAAGCTAGAGAACAAGAGGGGAGGAGACCTGTGTTGTTGGGAGCGGGGAGCGAAGCGGGGAGTGGGAGCGGGAGTGGGAGCGAAAAGCGAAATTTTCAAAAGCTTCCGTTTCGGGAGCGTTTTTTATATAATATATATTTTGATGCATATAAATTAAAAAAAACATGTATTATGCCAAATTAGCTATAGAAAACATCAAAACATAGAATCTAGATATTCACATAACCATTTAGTACACATTGATATAACATTAATGATTAATCATCTCGTCTTCTAGATTCAAGGAGCTATAACTTATAACATTTTCATTAAATGAGCATCATCAAATCATCAATCATCAATCATCAACAACATCAACCTTCAAATTTCAACATATAATATTTGCCATCAAACTAGGCCATAATGTTTACAAAATAGGCCAACCGCCAAAATAAACATGAAAATGAAATACAAGTAACAAACTACAAACTAAAAACTACTATGAATCTACTAAGCTTTCCGCTTGCCACGAGTAACTTCCAATTTCTTTTCTCGTGTTCTAGGTGGAATAGGTGCTGGTGGAAGTGATCGTGGAACATGAGTAGAAGATGAATGGCCCCCGCGGGCTGAAACTAGACGTTGTGAAGCTAAAGGCAAAACTCTTGCATCCGGAAAGCTGCTTCTGCTTGGGGGTGGCATCTCTGTATGGGTAGTCTGAATTGGATCATCATGATCACCCAATAGTTCAGCCTCCAAGCGCTCTAATGCTATGGCTCCATCCTCCACATTAGCCTCCTCTGGATTGTTGTCCCAAGTCAAAAATGTTCTATCATTCTTGGCTGCCTCACAATAATGGGACAACAACCTCAAGTTGTAGTGCACATAAACCAAGCTTTCTGCGCAATCTACATTCAGACTGTTTCTCTTTACACTGTGGATGAAGTTGTAGGTGCTCCAACACCTATCTGCAGAAGAGCTATTAACAACCTGTGATAGCACCCTCAGCGCCAATTTATGCAAATATGTGGCTCCAAAGCCATGCATGTTCCACCAATGGATAGGATCCAATCTGTCTCGATCTTTAGTTGCAAACAGCGAACCAAAGCGTCCATGCTCACTTATGTATATTCTCAATTCACTCTGTACTTGATCACACTCTTCCTCATCAAGGACCAACTTTTCTAATGCAAGCATATACCCAGCAGCAACCTCTGGATCTGTGTGGGGTTTTTTCCTGACTCCACCCCCAGGTGCAGGTTGGGCCAACCAAATTGGAGAATAGAATTTTGGGGTGAGGACATATGCAAGGGCATGGAGTGGAACATTTAGATTATCCCACCTTTTGACCACAAGTTTATGAATATGGTCATACAAGACTGCATCTCTTTGCTCAACAATGTCTTTGATTTGACCAAGCATGCTATCCATCTGCTCATATACCTCCCCAATCACCGGCTGATCTGTATCTGCAAAACGAATCATGTTATAAATTGGCTTGGTGAACTGCAGAACATACCTAACCTGTGACCAAAAATGACCTTCAAGAATGGTGTCCTCCACCTCCTGAAAGTCACTTCTATCCGATGCACTTGCAACTCTGTCTTTCAATTCCTGCCATGGATCACTTGATACCATACTAGCCAATGCCTCTCTTACCTTCAAAAGCCTCCTGAAGGTGAGGTAGTAGCTAGCAAATCTAGTCTTTGCAATCTTCAATAGCTCCAACTTAGAGTGATTGCAAAAAATGTGGTGGGCCATGCTATGATTGGTAATAAATTTGATCATTTTCTTACCTTTCTTGTACAAGGCACCAATCCAGTAGTAATTATTGTCCTTCATCTTAACAATATCACGCATCAAAAGGTTCAATGTGTGAACCAAACACCCTGACCAAAATATGTTGGGATACTTATCCATAATGATTGCTCCTGCTGCCTTACAATTAGCAGCATTATCAGTGATGACTTGAATGACATTGTATGGCCCAATCTTTTGAATGGTTTTAAGTAAAGGTTGTGCAATATTAATAGCGGTCTTGTAGCGATCTGAGTAGTCATAGGCTGAAAGGAAGACCGCACCGCTAGCAGAAACGCCAAGAATATTTATCAACGGCTTGCCTTTAACATTTGTCCACCCATCAGATACAATGGATACCCCATAGTTGGACCAATCATTTGTGAACTTTCCGAGAGCACTATTGATTTTGGCTCTTTCCTTGTCAAGTCCCACGGTTCTAGCTTTGTCATACCCAGGGCTTATGTATCCTTGAAAGCCACCATTGATGGCTTGTACCATTTCATGCCAATAGAGTGAGCGAAGAACATTGAATGGCACACCACATGCATAGAGAAACCTATAAACTTTTGAATCCACATCATCTCTACAACCTTGGTCAAGGAAATCAGATAATGTTCTTCGTATAGGTGAGACTCCATGGGGAGATGAGGCTCCCGATCGAGCCGATGATGATCCAGCAGCAACTCCACTACCAAACATTCTCTGTGGGGATTCAGAATCAACCCTCGATCTCTTGGACTTGTTTTGAGCGGCCTCTTCTTCCATCTTGTATTTGCTTCTCTCTTTAGCTCCCACTTTGTCACAAGTTTTGACTCCATGAGACTTACCTACATCGCATGGCATAACCCCACACAAATGCTTTCTCACCCGGGTATATGAACCTGTGTATGTTTTCCCACAATGGGGGCATCCAAACTTTGTGGTTCCACCCCCTCTCCCTCCCCCTTGCCTTGTCACATACTTGCACAAAGGTGTTGTGTCTTTTTGTTTTTGCCCCACATCACCCTCACCCTCATCCTCATCATCATCACCCTCTTCCCCTTCCTCCTCTTCTCCTTGGTATGCATCACTCTCTACCTCTTCCCCCTCATCACTACCACCACCACATCTACTTCCCAACACCATCATAATGAGAAGAAGTGGAATGAAAAACCAAAACCACATACCCATCATGTTTCTTGATTCAAGATGAGAGTCACTTGTTCCCTGCAATAGAATGATGGAGAAGAAGATATTGGATTCTTGGAAAGAGTAGGAGAAGAGAACATTGCAAGTTTTCCATTTTTTAACATAGTGAAAAAAAAATTGCAAAAACAAACAAAGAAGAATTTATAGAGCCTACCTTTTAGCTCTTCAATGGTGGTTGAATGTCTCTATGGAAGCTTCAATCTCCCTTGCAAGCTCTCCCCTTCAATCTCCCACTCAATGCTAAAAGCTCTCAAAGCTCAAAGCTCTCAAACTCTTCCCAATCAAATAAATGAGTAATGGAATGAGTCCAAATGGATTCATTCACCTTTTAATGGCCCAAAGTGACCTATCCCACCAAAAAAAACCCTAAAAAAAATTCAAAAATCCGCCCGGCCGCGGAATCGCTCTCGGAATCGATTTAGGAATCGATTTTTTTGGTCAGGTTCGATTCGGAATCGATTCGGGATCGACCTGGGAGCGACAATTCCTAAACGAATTACAGGATGGCAGGGATCGTTTTTTTTTCCTTCAGTTCGCGAATTGCAAAATCGATTCCTGACGGAATCGATCCCGAATCGCGCTTCCAAAATCGATCCCTCATCGATTCCGTCCGGAGCGCGAATCGGGATCGATTCAAAGGGGGGGGGGGTCGATTCCCAGCTGCTTTGGAGGAGACTATCTTTGTTGCATGAGGACATGCAAGATATTGAGTGTGGGTGTGATGTTGAGCTCCAGATTTGACATCTTTTGAAGGATTACCTTACAAATTTTTGCATCATTTCTCTTATATATTTCCCTCATTTACATGATTGTCACATATTTTCCTATTTCATCCATCATTATCCATTTTCATTCATATGAAATTCAAAAGGATTAATAATGCTAAAAACGTGAATATTCCATGTATTAATGATTATTTGGGATGTGCGCGTCTGTTTCTTAACCAAATCTTTGAGGATGTGGCAGTTTTCAATGATTTCCATGTTCCTGCATCAACACTGTTATGATCATGCATTGTTTGATTGATCCTACAGCAACGTATTTTGATCCTGCAACAACGTAGTCTGATCCTGCAGGAACGTAGTTTGTTCTTGCAACAACGTATTTCTATTCTTGTAGCTTCAATCTGTTCCTACATCCAACAATTCGCCCTTATCTTTCCACCAACGAATTTGGATATGGATAAATGTTGTTATTCTCTTAATGATCTTCAACCAATTCAAATAACCTTCATTGTCTTAATTTAGCTAAGTTAAAGATTGGGTTGGTTGTGGATCCAATTTTCTTGGATCTAGTTGTAACTCCCTTCCTTTTTATGGAAGGAGATATTTATGTATAAATAAGAGAGCATAGAAGCATGAGATTCATTAGATTAGATTAGAAAGGAGGAGAGTTGGGGAGAAGTAGAGGTTGCGGGTTGACAGTGGTTGAAGAGTGGGATCATGATGTAATTTCTTTATGTTGGAATAAAGAAATTTTTACTATAAATTGTGATCCTACTGTCATAGTATTTCTTGGAAGTATATGCCAATGGAGGCAAGGCCCCCCTCTCTCTAGAATATGCTGCCCTAATTTCTCTTTTCAATTGTGTGATTGTAGATGCAAGTGTGTATCAATTTAATTTATGAGCATATTGCAATGGTGTGCTAGCATAAGGTAGAATATTTATGGAATCGATATCAGCAGGGAAAGGTTTGTAGAGAGCCCAACGCTCTGCTTCATAATCATGTTGGACAGTATTGGTTATGAAAGATTGCAGGTTGTTTGAAGAAGTTGTTTAATATTTTCTCTAATTTCTTATTTTATCCTTCTAGAGTTTAATATCAACAATTCAAAGGTTGACAAAGAGTCTAGCCCTCCATTGATATATCTATGTTGAGAAATATTTGATTCTAGAGTATATTCATTATGTTTGAAGGTTTCTTTTTATTTGCTTGAGCTGTTAGTTTCTTTTGGAATCAATATCAACAAGTTAAAGTCTCACAAAGGGTCTAGCACCCTGCTCACATAGCCATGTTGGATAGTACTCACTCCACAAGAATATAGTTGTTGATTGGAAAGTTGCTTTCAGATTTATTTATTGCTTTAGTTTATAGTTGGATGTGTAAAGCACTTTAAGATTCATCTCTAGATATATTTTTCCAAGCACTTCGCAAGCTTACGAGCCCCGGGTTGACAATTTAATGTGTTGAATTATATCATATAATTTACCCCATAGCTAATACCGATGTGGTACACATAACTTATTTCAAAGCAGAAAAAGATTTTTTTGTAGCCTCATTCCAAACATATGCATTCTTTTATAGCAAGGTTGTTAATGGGACAACTATCTTCCCATAATTCTACACAAACTTTCTATAGTAACTTGTGATCCTGAGGAAGCCATGTAATCCTTTTAGTGTTTTGGGTTGTGTCCAGTCTTAGATAGCCTCAATATTCTTGGGATCCACTCACACCCCATGTTGACTAACAATGTGGTCTTTAACCTTGGAAGCACCAAAAGTGCATTTGGACCTATTGAGAATTAATCAAGTGTCCCTAAGTAGTTGTAGTATTATGTTAGCATGTTCCACATGTGCATGAAAATTTGCATTGTAGATCAAGATATCATCAAAGAATACTAGTACAAAGCAACATGGGAAGGTTCTAAAAATATTGTTCATGAGGTTCTGGAAGGTGTATGAGGCATTGAAATGTCCAAAGGGCATCACCAAAAACTCATAATGGCATTCATGTGTGTAGAAAGTCATCTTGGGAATGTCAACTTCCTTCATTCTGATTTGGTGGTATCCAGAGTGAAGATCAATATTGGTGAAGAACATGGGATGATGAGTCTCATCCAAGAGTTCAATGATTACTGGAATTGGGAATTTGTTATTTTTTGCCAGCTTATTGAGAGCACAAAAGCCTGGGAAAATACCCCATATGCCTTCGTTTTTGAAGACCATAACCACTGGTGAAGAATAAGGGCTAGTGATGGGACGTATGACACTAGCCTCCAATAGTTCATGAATAAACTTTTCAATTTCATTCTTTTATGCAAAAGGGGTCTTATAAGGATGCACATTTGGTGTTTGAATATCCGATGTTAGTGGAATACCATGATCACACTATCCTCTTGATGGGGGTAAACTAGTCAATGTATTAAAATCCTAATGGTGTTTGTTCAAAACCTACTACAAGTCAGGGTGGCTTTCTTGGGTGGGGCTAGGGCTTCCCATAACATGTATGGAATTGAATTGGGAAATAATTCCAGAGTGGGATTTCTTTAATAAGTTCTCCATATGGTAAGAGCTAATCATTTTCTAGGAGCCTAATTGAAGACCTTTGAGGGTTTGTATATGATCCTATGTCGTAAATCTCATGTACAATTCTGTGAAATCAATGGTGAATGGCCCCAAGGTGCATATCCATTCTACTCCCAAAACTATATCATAATAACTCATATCGATTGAAAACATATGAGTATTGAGATGATAGTCCCCTAGTTGGTGTTTTAGATTTTCACATTGGCCTCCACATTTCATCATACCTTCATTAGCTATCATGAATTGAAATGTTTACAATGTATGGACATAGCAATGAGATTCTTTAATCACACACCTATGTACAAATGGATGCTTCCATTGTCAACCAAAACAATCACTTTTTGATGCTTGAGGTAGCCAAGAAATTTTAGGGTTTGAGGAGTGGAAATGCTAGAGAAAGCATGAAGGGATATTAGTGGTTCTTCCTAATGAACTTTGAGATCCATTTATGCTAGTATGCTATGGTCATTGTTGTATAGTTTTAACTTAGGGGTGTCTTCCATAGGAATTTATTTTGAATGAGAGTAGGTGACATCAATTTGAAATCATTTATGTTCTTTACATTTATGACCATGGACCTACTTCTCATCACAATTACAACAGAGCATGTGTTGCTGACGATCTACCATTTTGGATAGACAATTACCGGACCATGAAGGGCTGAGAAAGTTATAGGGTGTTTGAGAGAGTGGTTGATGAAGGGCAAGTGCGGAGCATGAAAGAGGGTATTTTGGATTGTGCTTTAATTATTGTCTCTACTTCTTGAGCTCGTTGAGGGACCTCTAACTAAGTTAACCAAGTAGTAGGTTTCTTCATCCTGACTTGTGCTCTAATATCTTCCCTAAGGCCACTAATGAAGCATTCTTTATAAAAAGAATCGCTTAAGTCCTCTATATGTATTGCTAATTTCTTAAAAGATACAATAAATTTCACTACAGAGGCTGTTTGGAACAACTTGGTCAATCGTCCCAAATAGTGTGTATCTCTCTCAAAATGAACATAAATGGATTTAAAAAACTAAGACCATGTTATGTATCCCCCATCATAGTTTCACTATGCCATTCCCACCATTTCCTTCATTCTATGTCCAAGTACAACACCCCCACTCTAATTTTGATCAATTCATTAGTAATTCCATGGAGGGAAAAGTATTGTTCCATTTGGGAGACCCAACCCAAGGGGTGAGAACCATCAAACTTATTCACATCTAGTTTAGGAAAGTGGTTCCATTGATTATTAGTGAGGGGTAGCTTATGGATGTGATGACCCAAGGGACCCGTTATGGTGCAAATCGGCCACCTTTTTTGGAATGTGTAATGATGTCTAGTGGTCACATTTATTGTTGTACAAGCATAGCTAAGACATTTGTTAGACATGAGTCCTACCTAGAAGAAGAAGGCATAATATTCTTCATAATTCTCTACCTTATGAAAAAAGGAGTTATCAAACATGCATCATGGAGTAAAATTCTTCTATTCACATTCTTTATACAAGAGAGGTGGAAAAATATTTATCCCAAGTGTATTACAGAATATGAATATCCATCCCTCTAGCATATATAATAGAAGTGAAGGAGACCCATTTGGTACATTGGAAAGTCATTGTGACATGAATTTGAGATGGAATGTGATGTGATGCTTATGTGGGGGTGCCAAAGCATTGTAAGAATGAAACTTTCCTAAAGAATAAGAAGATCAACCTATGTATGGATGTTTCCTCATTTTGGGGTTTTACCACGTAAAATATGTCATCTCTTCTTTCTTTATGTTCTTGCATATTTTATTGATTATTCTTTGCTTGTATTGATAGGAGATTAGACTAGTTACTTTCATGTTATATATATTATGTTATTTTATAAAATCTAACATGGTATCAGAGTTGGTTACAAAGCTCTACCTCCTTCAGTAATTAAAAAAATATATTCAAGCATCAAACTTCTAAGTATTTACACCATATATGGGCATTTTTCCACATCTATGAGGTCTTTTTCTAAAATCCCTAACCCCGACATTATTTTTCAAAAATATTTTTGAATATTTTTTAGTTTTCTTTAATTAATTTTTCAAATCTGAAGTAGAAATTTATTGTATCCTAACCTATTATCAAGTATCTCCTTTTGTTGCAAAAGATCCGTTCATTTTCCTTGTGTAGCCATATTTTTCACAGGTTTTCGTATCATATTCAACATATGTAGGTTGTCGTCTAGTCAGTCACGGGACATCCACAAGTTCCTATCAGGCCTATAATTTGACATTCCATAGAATGTTTTTTCATTTTCTAGAAGTATTTGACAGGTAACTTCAAATTTAAAACGTAGAAGTCGACATTTATATATATTGATAGCCCGTCAAAAAAACTTATAGCTGTCCAACTTGTCTTGTACTGAGAGATGTTAAATTGCTTAAAAAGTGAAAATCTCTTAACATATTTTTGGTTTGTTAATGAAGTTGGCTTATTGTTAAACAATTTATTTAGGTTTTATTACTACAATGGACTATCTACCCAAATCTTGTCGTAAAAAACAAGGCCAGATTCAAGTAATTGAAGGAGTATTGTGTTATGACATATACAGAAAGAAAAATAGATCCTCTATGAATCTGCATAAAATGTAAAATGAAAGGCACTCTAAAAATCTAACCGTCATCAAATTTTATTTGACAGGCTGGTAAAATTTGAAATTCCAGGCCTGGTTCCTATCTACTCAGTCAGAGACATTTTCTAAGGAATATGTGGCTTACAATCTCAAAAAGCATGTGCATGCACTCTCTTCCTTAATGAAAATTGCGTACATACGTGGCTTAAGTAAGTCACGTATACCCCTTTCTGAAGCTATAATTTGACTATAAGTTGATTTTTTTTGTTTTTTACAAAGGGTCTCTTGATTAGTAAATAGGTGCAGCAGGGTTTTGTCATTGATGAGTGTTCAGTTAAATTTCTTTGAAGCGAATTTCCATTAGCTTATTTTCTTTTTTGCATTAGTTTTTAGTTTTTTAGTTTTAATCATTATAATTTAGATGTTGATTATGTTCTTGAGTTAATTGCCACTAAATTTCGTGGTTGGAATATGATTGACATTTTCAGGATCACGAATCTCTTAGTGTATGGTGACAACTAGAAACCAATCAATGCCAAAGACTTAGCTATTTGGTGGCCATATGTTTTTCATCCATATGTGATATCAATTTTTTTGTATCCATAGTTTTGCTCAATATTTATGTGTTCTTGCAAACTAACCTTTTAGTGTAGAAACAATTTCATGTTTCTCTTTCATGTCTTGATTTTCCTTCAACATTGTGGGCTTATCATCTTGACTTATGTTTTACTCTTGGAAGTTATTTCATGTATATTAGCTCGATGTTTGCTTCACCTTTTCCATAGGAGTATTTGTGAAGGGTTTGGAGATAGCTTGGTTCTGCAGATTCTTCCATCTTGAGTTTCTTAGCATATTGATGTTGACATTTATGGTCATTCGGCATTGATTCTTAATAGTAGCAGGTGTCTTCTCCTTGCACAATATTGAGGATTTGAAAGCAATTTTTTTTTCATGGCTTCCTACATTGTTTCACCCGACAACTTATCCTTGACGTCAACAAAGCTTTCTTTGCCACTTTATTTGGGATGTCTGAATATGTCATCAAGGGGAAATGTAATGTAATGTAATAAAATACCATATAATGCCACCTTCTTTCAATTAAAATGTAATGCAATATAATTCCATATTCTTCCTATAAATCCATGATGATTGTTGCGGGCCACATTTCTCATTATATAGACTATCTAAGGCATTTGTACACACAATGAGGTCTACTGTAGGGTGCATCTTTCAACTTGGTTGTGATGATTTTCTGCTGGCCACATTTCTTGTTGTATAGCCTATCTAATGCATTTATACACACCATGAGGTGTCATGTTGATTTCATCATTCATCATGGTTTAGATGCAATTTCATTATCCAATAAGAAGTGATAGGTATCTTCATCAAATCCATGAGGTCAAGCTTGTTCATCTTCACAACTTATTGGGAATTCTGGAAGTTGTCATCAAGGGGGAATGCTAATGTAATTCCATATTCCTCCATTTTTTCTTGATCCCTCTAGTCATCATTAAGAGGCAATGTTCGAATGTGTAATGATATCTAGTGATCTCATTTATTGTTGTACAATCCTAGCTAAGGCATTTTGTAGACAAATGTGTCCTACCTAGAAGAAGAAGGCGCAATATTCTTCATAACTCTCTAAATTATGAAAAAGGAGTTATCCCACATGCATCATGGAGTAAAATTATTCTATTACCATTATTTATATTAGAGAGGTGGAAAAATATTTATCCCACATGCATTATGGGATATGAACATCCATCCCTCTAGCTTATATAAAGAGGTGAAGGAGACCCATTTGGTACATTGGAAAGTCATTGTGACATGAAGTAAAGATGGAATGTGATGTGGTGCTTATGTGGGGGTTACAAAGCATTGTAAGAGTGAAATTTTACTGAATATTAATAATATCATCCTCACAATAATGTTTCTCCATTTTGGTGTTCTACCACGTAAAAATTTTCCTCTCTTCTCTCTTTATGTTCTTGCATATTTTATTAATTATTTGATGCTTGTACTGATAAGAGATTACATTAGTTATTTTCCTATTGTATATATTATGTTAGTTTATAAAATCTAACATATGTATAGTTCATTCCATTGGTTATCAGCTTGGATGAGGTGAGATATTAGTTGACTGAGTTGACCTTGCATACTAGCAAGAGGGGCCATTTTATATTCTAGGGATGTGATAGAGTCCTTGATTATGGAAATATCATCTTGTTGATTAACTGCACCTTTTAATTGTGTTTGAAGAGTGAGTATTGCTCATCAAGTTGGTCAAATCACTCATCAAACTACATGGTGTTTGATCAAGTCATCATGGTGACCACAGGTGCTCCCAAAAAGATTACAAAGGAGTGATACCACTACAATTAGTGTCTTGCAAGGAATTTGATGAGGTAGGCCGTTTACCATGGTGTGATTTGATCCCCCAATTTTTTTATTAGATAGTGGTACCATTGCGATTATCATGGAACAGGGAGTGTTTTGAGATAGATCTCTTATAAGAGACAACTGGGTTAAGACTTTTTTTAAATTTCAGTGGGAGTGTTACTCCCTGCAGAATATTACTGCATTAAAAGAATTACCAAATTCCTTCTCGACGCAAAGAAGTGTAAATTTTTTTGCATGTTCACAGAAGATATTGTTTCTAGGTTCATGAGGACAAGGGAACTCCAGGTTCTATAGATCTCTGATATACTTGTAGGTTCCAATAGTAGTACGCAACCCAATATCTCATGGAACTAATTAAGGAGGCTCAACCATGCCCTTAGTTGTACTACCTTACTACCTAGGTACTAAAGAGTAATATTTTTGTGTTGTGCTTGATGACACTATAGAAGAAGTACGATCAATCACATTATATAAATCTAGTTTCAAGTTGCTAGGGGACTTCTTATATACCCGAGGGTACATGGAAATGAAATTTTGTATATAGGTGTTGTCTAATGCAGTACTACACAAAGAG
Organism: Larix kaempferi; assembly: GCA_027924585.1. NCBI lineage: Eukaryota > Viridiplantae > Streptophyta > Pinopsida > Pinales > Pinaceae > Larix > Larix kaempferi. The sequence continues at coordinate 1,859,626 of BSBM01001010.1, forward strand.
ATACCACCAATGGTTACACGGGTGTCCAACTAGGTGAAACCTCTTGTATTTTCTATGTGTAGTCTTCCCCAACAACAATTGCACCCAACTAATGATAAATTTTGTGTTATTTAAACATGTCAGAACACATCTATAGCCTAAATGTTTTTTTCTAAAATTTGGGTGCGGGCTTGGCCCAAGAAGGTGTTCTAATACCACTTATAATGTACGTAACCCCATAATTATAGAGAAAATCGACAAAATGTGATTAAATACTAGATTTTAACAGAAAACAAAAGAGAGGTATCCTAGAATATTTTGGAGGATTTACTTGCGGCGGAGCTAGGGTTTAGTTGATGCACACGAGCTTTGCGGTTGTCAGAGTATTCGCAGTACGGGCCGCACCCCCTGCGGCTGTCTCGATAGCGGCCCCAGGCCATGACATCTGCAGGAGTGACTTCTATAGGAGCGAGAGATGATGTAAAGATGGGGGAGGCAGGAGACCCGAAAAAAGTTTCCAAACGCCGGATGGGTCCGGGGGGATGCCTCCCAAAAACCCTCGCAATTCCGGCCATCCAGATCCGTGCAGAAAAAGTTCGAGAAAAAGTGGAGTTGTGGAAGGAGAAGGCCTTAACTGGAAAGTTTGTGGGTATCTGGCCCCGGGAAAAGGGCATTATGATTTGCATTTGGGGGCCAAGGGATTTTTCACCATAATCGCTTTCAATGTGGAAGATAGAGACAGAGTTCTGGAGGGAGGCCCCTATTTTTTCTTCTCTACGGGGATCTACCTCCGACCTTGGAAAGAGCGATTCAATCCTGACATGGAGGATATGAAAGTTGCCCCAGTCTGGATCAGACTTTTTTCTCTTCCCTGCGAATTCTAGGACCTGGAAATCCTACAAGCCATTGGCAATACCCTTGGGGAATTCGTCAAAGTTGCAGAGCAGACTAAACAGCAACGGTACACTGCTTATGTCCGGTTCTACATTTATATGGATCTCTCAAAGGACCTCCCAGAAGCTATCAGTCTTAATTGGGAAGATGAAGAATGGATCCAGCCGATTGATTATGAGCAACTCTCATTCAAATGCAGACTCTACCATGAATATGGCCACTTTGGTAGAAATTTCCCACAATCAAATCAAGCGAAGTCCTCATTGCGATCAGAGACCGAAGGTAATAAGGATAAAGCAGGGTTTTCCCAGGTTCGGAATCGCAGGAAGAACAAATCGTGGGATCAACCGCGGAAAGGAAAGGAAAAGGTAGATAGCGGGTCGACCAACAAAAATCCGTTCCAAATCTTGGAAGAGATAAATGATGATGGCGTGGCCCCAAAGGAAGATAAAGAACCCTCGAAGACGGTTTCAGCAGAAGCCATGGAAACTCTGATCCAGGAGAAGACCTTAGAATATCTACCTGTAGCTATGGATGAGGACGGCGAGGAGGAATTAGATCTGGATGAGATTGAGAAGGAATGTGAAAAAAGGGGGAAGGGTTATGTAACCAGACGATAATTGGAGCTCCTCCAGGATGCGATCATCAAATCTAAGGCTAGCCAGAAACTGGGTATCACGGCTGATCCCCAATCGGGGAACAAAGGAAAATCTCCAGTAGAGGATCTGAAGCGTGGAAGGAAGTCCAACAAGCAGAGAATAGCAGAAATCGGTGTCAAACTAATCGAGTTTGGTCAGTATCCGACGATCAAGGCGGCCTTTTCTGAAGTTAACAAAGTTACTCAATGAAGATCATCTCCTGGAACACAAGGGGGTGTAATCACCCTCGGAAACTAAAAACATTGGCTAGAGAGGTGAAACAGGAAAAACCTGATGTTCTATTTTTGCAGGAAACCAAATGCTCTTCTTTGACAATGGAGAAAGTAGGGAAAATGGATGCCAACGATATGGCTGGTGGTCTGGAAATTGATGCCAACGGTATGGCTGGTGGTCTGGCAATTCTCTGGAAACCTCATTGTATCACGCTATCCAATTGGAGGGCCAACAGGGTCTCGCTAACCTCCGATTTCCTAGTGCCTGATTTGGGGATGTTTGGTTCTCTGGTGAATGTCTATGGACCAAGTGCCGCCCCTTATAAGGAGGCCTTCCTTCTCTTTTTTTCCTGGCTATCTGCGCAGGCCGAGGAGGGATCGTGGATTGTGGGAGGGGATTTCAACCTTATCTCCTCCCTTAATGAGAAAAAGGGAGGGAGAAGGAATCTGGACAGATTCCAAGGAAACTTTCGTGATGTCCTCAGCCTTATCCCTTTCATCGATGTGGAAACTGGTAATGGTTGGTAAACCTGGAATAACAAGCGGGGTGGTAGTCATCTGGTCACATCCAGGCTTGATATATTTTTAGCTACTGAAGATATTGCTCGTGGAGTGGGAGAATTCAATGCCAGTGTCCTTCCTTCGGCGGGATCTGACCATTGGCCGGTTTGCTTGAACTAGGACCTATCGAGCCCCCTTCTCTTTATACCTTTTCGATTTGAGCAATTCTGGCTGGAACATAAAGATTTCAAAGATCTGGTGGGACAGTGGTGGTAGGATTTGGTCCCCCCGAAGGGTTCCGGCATGTATCAATTCCAACAAAAGCTGAAGGCCCTGAAATCTAGGATTCATACCTGGAATAGGGAGGATTTTGGCAACATTTTCCAGGATAAAAAATAAATTGAGTGAGGATTTAGAGCTCATTCACCGGCGAGGCATGGAGGTAGGATGGGATGAGAATTTGTGTGAATAGGAACACAACCTATTGGAATGTCTTGAGGCCCGCGAAAGACAAGAAGAGATCTACTGGAAACAAAAATCTTGCAACAAGTGGCTCCAAGAAGGGGAGAGGAACACTAAGTTATTCCACAACTCTGTTATCCAACATCGTCACAGGTCTAAAATACTCAAGATTCGAAAAATCAATGGGGATCAGGAAGAAACTAGAGGAGAAATTGAAGAGGAATTAATTCATCACTTTGAAGCTGTTCTAAAAGAAGATCGGGATGATCGTAGTCATGAAATAACCAAAATCTCAAGTCTCATCCCTCGTCTTGTGACCCGGAAACACAATGAGATGCTGGGTAAACCTGTGTCCATGCAAGAGGTCGAGGAAGCCATGAATCAGATGGCTTTAGGAAAATCCCCTGGCCCTGATGGGTTCACTACTAATTTTTTCCACCATTTTTGGGATCTTATCAAGGCTGATGTTCATCAGATTGTGGAGGAATCGCGCTGCAATCGTGGGGTTTTAAAAGCCTTTAACGCCACCTTCTTATCTCTCATCCCGAAGGAAGAAGGTGTTGATACTCTTGGTAAGTTCAGACCGATGGCTCTGTGCAATGTGATTTATAAAATTATTTCTAAGGCCATAGCCAATCGGCTCAAGCCTCTTCTCCCCATTCTTATCAGCCCTGAGCAATCGGGTTTTGTGGAGGGAAGACAAATTGTTGATGGAATCATCCTGGTTGAAGAGACCATGCACTCTTTGAAGGTTACTAAGAAACTGGGCATGTTAGTCAAACTAGATATTGCTAAAGCCTATGATAAAATCAGTTGGCAGTATATGAGGAGCATCTTGAGGGATTTTGGGTTTGACAGGGATTGGGTGGCTTGGATTATGAATCTAGTTTCTTCCCCTTTTTATTCCATCCTCAATGGATCTCCAACCAAACTTCTGCAAGCCTCCCAGGGTATTCATCAAGGAGATCCTCTCTCTCCTTTTCTCTTCATCTTGATGACGGAAGGTCTTAGCAAGCTTTTGCAGTCCCAAGTTGTTGACGAAGGGATTCAGGGACTTCAACTCCATGAAGGTATGGATAAACATACGCACCAGCAATTTGTGGATGATACTATGCTAATGGGGCACCCTTCAGTCCAAGAGGCTCGCGCCTTCAAAAAGAGTCTTGTGCTTTTCACGAAGGCGTCGAGGCTGGAAGTTAATCCAGGAAAATATCAAGTGTTCTTCTTTAACACTCCTGGCCCTACCCAGCGCAATATTATCAGAATTCTTGGTTTCAATCGTGGATCTTTCCCTTCCAAATACCTTGGGGTTCCTCTGGCTGAGGGAACGATTCGCAAGATCGCGTGGCAAGACTTACTAGATAGAATGAGAAGAAAATTGGCCAGCTAGACTCTCCACCCTTTAAACCTTCCAAGCCGTCTGATTTTAGTCAAGACTGTTCTCCAAGCTATGCCAGTCTATCTTTTCTTGATGCTTTATGCCCCCAAGTTTGTTCTTAAGAAAATCTGTGGTATCCAAATAAATTTTCTCTGGGGAGGTAGAGAAACTAAGGAAAAATTTGCGTTGGTTGGATGGGATAACATTTGCAAACCCAAGAATAAAGGGGGTCTCGGCATCAGGGATCTCGAGGTTCTGAGTGAAGTGCCTGGATCCAAAATTTGTTGGAGATGGTGCAACCATAGAACGGAGCCCTGGGCTCATTTGTGGCATATCAAATATGCTAGGGACAGAGAGCGGGGACATTTGATCAGATTCAATGAGTAAAAAAATGGGTCTCACATCTGGTTAAAGGCTTTCTCAGGTCGTCAGTTGATCCAAAACTACTGCTTCTAGGAGATTCATGATGGGGAGATGGCTAATTTCTGGGAGGATGCCTGGAACCAGCTTCCCAAACTTGGGGACAATCCTCAATGGCATACAATCAGGGACAAAAGGCTAGCTGAGGGAAAAACTAAAGTGTGCCACTATTGGGAGCATCTAGCTCAGGAAGGATATAGGAAATGGTTCAACTTCAGTGGTTGGGAAGACCTCACCTCGGCTGAGATTCTTCACTCCTTTGAGTCAACTCTGCGGGAAAGGTTTATCACAACAACAACCCCGACAAGCTTCAGTGGGGGTTCTCTCAAAAAGGCACCTTCAGTATCAAAGAAGCATATGAAACTTGAATTAAGGATGAGGGAGAAGAGGATAGTGCCTGGGGAAAAATTTGGGGGATGAACATTTGGCATAAAATCATTGTCTTTTGTTGGTTAGTGGCGTGGAAGATAATCCTGAATAGTGAGAACTTGAGGAAGCGAGGGATCATAGGACCCTCTCGTTGTCCTCTCTGCTTCAATTTGGAGGAGACTGTAGGCCACCTTTTGGATTCTTGTCCTCTTGCTTCTTCATTTTGGGATAAAGGTGCTGAGATTTTTAGGAGAAGTAATCGGGTCAGAGGGCTACCTGATAAAACTTTGAAGACATGGGATACTAAAGCTTTTTCGAATCCCATCATCGAAACTCTATGGCAGATTTTCCCGGGCATGGTGATATGGACGATCTGGAAAGAGAGGAATGGGTGTATCTTCCAGGACAAACATCACAGGGAAGAGGTGATCTGGGTCAAGTTGTTCAATAATATGAAAGATACTATTAGAAGTATTCAATGGGATGACAAGGATAAAGATTTGTCAGCTGGGGAATTGCGTATAGCGGTTGGTTGGGGCTTAGGTCGAGCTGACTTGGAGGGGCTCAAGAGAAAAGAGAAAATATGTCGACCTAGCATCCCGATCCCCTAGTCCCCTCCCCCATCTACTGGGATTAAAATCAATTTTGATGGCACCTCACGTGGAAATCTTGGATCTGCAGGATTTGGGGGGGTTTGTAGGAATTCTTTGGGCTTCATCCTGAAGGTTTTCTTTGGTTCCATTGGCTACGATTCTAATAATTCTACCGAACTGGAGGGGCTCATTCAGGGAATCGAGATGGTGCTCAGAGAAGCTTGGTTACCGGCGATTCTGGAAGGTGACTTCCAGATTATCGTCCAAATGGCTAAGAAGCTGCAATGTGGCCAATCCACGGAGAAGGTGTCGTCTAGCTGGCGACTTTTGGATCGTCTGGATTATCTGCAGATGCTTCTCGCCAATCAGATGGCTATCTCTTTTGACCATGTCAAAAGGGATTCCAACAAGGTGGTTGATCTCCTCGCGAACCATGGTATTGAGGCCGGTAGGTCCCTCTTGAATGGCACCCTGGAATATTTTCGACACGAACCCTGGATCGTGGATTGTCACCACCTTGCAGAGGCTGACCTGGCCAATAGTAGATAGGTGGCGATGACGGAGCCCACTAACCCTGACGTGGAAAACATGCAGTTGGGGACAGTTATGAGGGTGCCTCGTGTCTAAGGTCAATCATGCAAGGATTTACACTTGTTGCCCCCTTGAAATTTGTTGCAGGAATAAGAAGGTACAAAGCTAAGCGAAGAAATTCTAGCGGACGGGACTTGTACTGGTCACTGTGTACTACCTTACGCATCTTTCTCATTTTGCTTTGTGGGACAATCAGATCCATGATTAATGCTCTGTATCAAGTGACGAAAGCTCATAATTTCATAGTCATTCCCATAATGAAGTTTTGGGTTTTATATTTGGAAGGTTTTCCCTACATTTTCATCAATTTTCTTGTCTTCACGACAGATAGCAGGTTTAGAGAGGGTGCCAAGAGTATTTGTGAGCGTGAGTATGGGTGGTTTTCCTTGGTTCGACCACTTGATCTTCATTGGAATACTGCAACGGCCCCCAAATGTAAGTTTAATCCAGGGGAGTCGATGAGCGCTAGGGGTACTGGGCAGCTTGCCGAGGGCGTTGTTTCATGGTAGTCTAATTCTCGTCTGGGTAGGGTGACTCGGGCTTCCACCAAATCTAGAGCCCAGGAGTCCGCATCTTTCTTTCATGGGCGTATTCCCCCTTTGATCAGGGATGATATTGAGGTGGTAGAGAAGGAGCTCTGGGAGACGGTCCAAGCACTTCCTATGGAGGATGTTTGTCGCGAGGTGGAAGACTGGGTGACTGACCCTGGCTCCACGATTGGCCGAGCTTCGACATACGAAATGATTATTATACCCTATTGGGTCACTAAAAATATGTTGGTGCGTGTATTAATGGAATCTTTTAACAAAAGCAAGGGGGATGAAGAGCCTGTCAGGTCCTGGAAGGCCCATTCGGATAGCCGAGTTATGCATATGAAAATTGATGCAATCGTCAAGACATTGGGAATTACCTTTGTCATCAAGGGAGCAGTCAAAGGGGAACCATTAGGAAGCGGTCGCTGGAGCACTAGGAGCACGTTGGAGGCTGTTGCTGGCGCTGATAAGGAGAAGTCCTAACTCACTGGTATGTAGCCGAACTTGGATAGCTGCGATAGGGGCAGTTTTCCTGTAATCCACATCTAAGCTTTGGTCACTGTTGCCTCTTTTTGTATCGCCGTGTGCATTCCCTGTGGGTTTTGTTGTTGATATCACTTCTAGTTGCTTTGACTGTTATCGAAGTTTAGGAGTTTTGAGGTTTTCTATTTTTAAACATTATGTCTATGTCAAGACTCCTGTTTGGATGGTTACAGTCAGGACTGTCTATGGTTATGAATGTGCTGTGAAGTCTGTGTCTGGATTCCTGTTTGGCCGTTTTCAGCCGGTAATGTCTGGTTTATGATGAATCAGTGAGACAAGCTATGTAATCTTTTCAGCAGTAATATATAGTGTTTATTTACAAAAAAAAAACAGAAAACACAAGAGAGAAATAGATAGAACCTGAGAAAGAACCCTTGATTTCATGTTATCCAAAAGAGTCAGCAATGTTCACTTTCCTCTTCGATGCGGCATCCTCCAATAAGCAGAGCTCCAAATATAATAACAATCTTTGATTCACATTACACAACCTTATACTCTATATAGTGCAATAGAAAAAAAACCAACTACCCATGGTCCCACTATTAAAAAGACTTGATCACCTAATGGGTCTTAATTAATAAATAGATCATTTTATATTGAGTCATTATCAACTAACTATCTAATAAGCCTTATTCAAAGGACATGGCCTCGTACATCAATAAAGTAGAGGGATTAGGGTAGGACCTAGACAAAATCTCAATCGAGCACTTAAGTTGGATTTTGAAAATACCTTGATTAAGGTTTTATGAGACCCTCTATCGAGGTCTTATTGGGTTAAATTTAATTACTTAATCAAAGTATATCTCAATGAATATTTTGTAACAAAAATATAAAAAATACCATGAGCGAGTATTGTTGTAACTTGAAAACAACAAAAATTTAATGAATTTTCACATTTAAAACAAGAAAATATTGCATGGACCAACTATCAACTCAACTGGTCATGTTGTGATTATCGAAAAAAAACAAAAAAATAAAATTGTGTCAATTTAATATCAATCCACATTGTAATTACAAATCAACATGGGGAATTTGAGAAACTAGAAAAGGATATATGATCATTAATGGGTTGGTGAAGATGAAGAAAAAGGGGAGATGAGAGAGAGGATGAGACAAAGACAAGTTGAATTGAGAGAACACTAGGAAGAAAATGTAGGTAAAACCATTTCCCAATCTTCGATGGATCTAATTGGAGAGTCTTTAGGGTATCTAACTGAGGGAAATATCTATAATTTTTAACCACATTACCCTAAGGCATACTATACTCATAATTTTTATTTATACTCTATTTTATTATCTACATATTTCGTTTTGTATGTAACACGTGTACACAAATTGATTTGACTATGCAAGGATAAAATCTAATCAATTGTCTTAGGATGTTGTTGTCTATGTTGTTTAAAGAATCACTGGGAGTTGTAGTAGTTTTGAAAGGGGTGTATTTTTTTAGAAAGTTTAGATGCAAATACAAGAGAAGAATTTGGGTACTTGATCCCTAATCAGACAATTAGAGAGCATGCCAATGACATAATTAAGTTTTTTTTTAATAAAATTCAATAATTACACAAGCTCAAATCCTACACATTGGTTTAGTTAAGGATATTTAGACACTAAGGGTTAGTTAAGGTCAACTTGGTCTAATATAATATCATATTAAAGCATGATTTTAGGGTGTTCCTTAGTATTTTTTTGTAATTTACTAATCTGGTGATCACAAGCATGTCCTACACATGAGTGATCCAATGGCTCAAACACCTCCTCAATAGTAATGACACTTGACTCATAGATTAGCCCTCAATTAGTCCATGACCTTTCTTTAAAGAACATGGAAGGTCATTTGTTAATTATGGATTGTGAGAGATGTTCATATAATCTATTTTTTTGCATTAATGTTTTGCCACAAGTGACTATGTTGGCTAGGGCCATGGATTCTTTCCCTCAATGAGGGTTTTAACCACATGTATACTAATGTATTGATCTTTGATTTGTGTGTGAGGATTTTTCTTAAGGTGTTAAACCTATGTGAAGATACCCTAGTTTTCTAACATGGTGCCAAAGATATATTCTTGAAGGTTCTCTCTTGGTGTTGACCTAGATCTAGATCTTGTACAATTGCATGCAAAGGAATTATGTTTTATGTTATTTCTAAGCATTTCTAAGTTGAAGCAACCACTCCATTGCATTTGGAGAATTTTTTTCAGCTAGAAACTCCTTTAATTTCATGCGAGTCATCTTTTGTTTTCCCATGATATTAACGTTTCTCTCCTATAATTCGTTTTGGATGTATACAATTTTATTATAAATTTTATTTTCTAATTTTTTATACACTCTTATTCTTGTTTCCTTTTTTAATATCTTATGAGTTTTTTTCCATTGCTAGTCTATATATGCTTATTTCTCTACACTGCAAGCGATTTCAAAAAATTAGAATAGATCTAGTAGATTTGAGATCATTTTGCTCCACTTTTGTTAACCAACCACTAATATTTTAGGGTTTATTTAATTTTTTGACAAAGAAATTTTTGGGGGAGATTTGTTTTTTTTTGTGAGGCTTTGTGTAGGGCTCTTAATTATTGCTCGTAGTAATATACACTCTAATTATGGATGTTGAGACCCTATTTGCATTGATCTACATGTTTCCCTTTCATTGCGCACAATCCTTCATATCTCACTTCCTTTTGGAGCCTTCATATAACAATTAAGAAATAGTGTGGTTGTAAATTTTTAACCTTTATTTGTTGGAGGATTCCCCCATGTGGATATTACCCCATGTGATGTAACATACCCGGTGGCCTCTTTCAACCATTGAGACCACGGGGTACTCAAATTTTATATCCGAATTTATCATTCATATCCAAATTCGTTTTTCATAAAATTTCACAATGTAAAATAAAGGAATATGGACGCCCAAAACATCATATGCATTCATTATTAATTTACAGGAAATTCAAATAAGAAACAAGCATACCATGTCAATTAATTCCATGCAATTATTTATCCACAAAACAGTAAATTAAACAGATACCATAACACAAATATAACCATGGAATTCATACACAAATAGAGACTTATCTTTTTAATTAATTATCCTCCAATTCACTGCATGTGAAGGACGTTCCTCCCAACCATAGGCACTATCAAGCCATTTTTTACTTTGACAAGCCACCCCCGAGTTGGGGCTATCAATCCACAAGGGTAAATCTCTCCCAATGCCACTCTACTAAGCTAAATCAACCATGAAACCCATTGGTGCAGAAACCCCCTCCTCAATTGTCCCAACCTTCTCTAAGCTAATAGTCCCTCGTGCAACCTCCAGTTCCCTTTTAGTGCTCCAGCACAGGCTGGACAAGAAGTCTCTGAATTGGGATTCCATGGCACAAGCTACAGGTCAGATTCCTCTTGCACACTAGTCTAACCAGGGTAATGCCATGCATAATTCATATTCAACAATGGCCTCTTGTTTCTCTATCACAGTACCAAGCTATGGAAATCCAAGGTGATGGAAAGGGTGAGGAAAGTACAATTCGAATGGTTGGAATGCATGAGGAACGAATCCCTCACAAGATTGAATTATCCCTTTTATAAGAATACTTAGATGGCCATGTGGCCCATCCACATGGAACCACTTTTCCCCTCTTAATCCATTTTTAAAATAATTAAATAATTCTTTAATTAAAGAATGGCTCTTAATCATGGTTTAGGAACCTAGGTTAAATGGCTAAGGCTAGTAATATAATCTAAATCCCACTAAGGCCATTTCCCTTAGCCCACCATTACTTCCCCACTTGTGGAATCATAGCCCCCCATCTCTTCGTCCTTCTTCCTCTGCAGCCATTAGATATTTTACATTAATATCAAACTATACATATTTACATAGTTTTGGTCATCCTAACCATTTGTTTTTGGCTTCTAGCATTTTACATCAAAATTTACAAAATTTACATCACGGGGTCAAAACTGGAGTACTACATTATTCTCCCCCTTAATTTATGCATCGTCCTCAATGCATCATCAGCACTATGTACATATACAAAAATTTTATCAAAACTTCAAAACAGTTGTGGGTATGCCTCCCGCATCACATCCTCAAGCTCCTATGTTGCTTCGTCAGGACTGTAATGGATCCATTGGACATTTACCTATCTGATGGACCTATTCCTTAGCAATGTAAATTTCTTGTCTAGGATGTGCTCTGGCTATACCGGAATATCGCCTTCGAGTTCCACCTGGATCACAACCCAATCAAATATGTGGTTAGAATTAGGCACATATTTATTTAATAAAGACACATTAAATACATTATGCACATGCAAGAAATGCTAATGCTTAAGCTATAGGCCCTATCCTATCCAAAATTTCAGATGGCCCACAAAATCGGGCTGCAATATTTGGACAGATTCCCAATTTCAGGGAACTCTTCTTTAGCCTAACTTTCAAATACACATGATCCCCCACTTTAAATTATTTTACTGCTCTTCCTTTGTTTGCATAACGTTTATGTCTGTCCTATGCTACTTTCAAATTCTACTTGATTTTTACCATCTGCTCTCCCATTTCTCTGAGTAATTTTGGCCCAATTATCACTCTGTCAATAGGATTATCCCAATTGATTGGAGTATTGCACTTTCTGTCATATAAGGATACAAATGGACTCATCTTCAAATAAGCATGATATCCATTATTATATGCAAACTCAGATAGTCTTTCCATTTTTATGGTTGATCCATCACATACATTCTTAGCATATCTTCAATAACTCGATTGACTCTCTTAGTATTCCCATCTATATGTGGATGATATCATGTGCTTAAAATCATATTTGTTCCAAATCCATTGAATAATCCCTTCCAAAATTTTGAAGTAAACTTTGGATCTATGTTTGAAACTATTGCCTTAGGTATCCGATGTAACCTGGAAATCTCTTTCGTATAAATATCTGCTATATTAGTTATCTTATGAGTTGAATTGATGGGTAGAAAGTGAGTAGCTTTGGTTAAATTATCCACCACCACCATGATGGAATCATGTTGCTTTATTTTCCCGGGAAACTTAGTGATGAAGTCAATGGTCACCACATCCCATTTCCATTCAGGTATTCGCAATGGTTGAAGCAATCACGTTGGATGTCTATGCTCAACCTTTACTCTCTAACTTCAGTGCACCTTGCTATATATTCAGCAATATCTCTCTTCATTCCTAACCAAAAGTATTGACTTCTTACTGTTGCAATTGTCTTTTGGTATCTAGGATGTTCTGCATATGGTACATTATGCATCTTGTTCATTACCAATTTACTTAATTCCCCTGAATCAGGAATATATGCTTGTCACGTCCCCCCCCCATCGATACCACCGACGATGGGGACATGAGAGGAATATGGGGGGTTCTAAATTTCGCCCAAATGGCCATATTACGAAATTCTTAAACATTTAAATGTGTGTGCAGATGCAAAAATAAAAATTACACAGCGAAAGATAAACCATCTCTCACACACAGCATGCAAATACTAGCATGTTCATCATAGGCATAATAACAATAATAATTCATGCACAAACAGTCATTAAAAGTAAAAAATTATATTTTTAAATGAAGTCATCCGAGCAACTGGATATGGAAGAGCAACGTTCCACCCAGCACTTAATCTTTCTGCTGAGAGGCCACCCCCGAGATGGGCTATGTATCCACTAGGGAGGAACTACACGGGCTTACTTACAGCCATAGAAACATACTCTCATGCTAATCCAGTGCAGAGATGGGTTTATCAAGCATGTAGAGAGATGACAGAGGTGAATGTTAATCCAACGATCTCAACCACAGAGCTATAAGAATCTCAATTGGTCTCAGCCAGCCTTGGCACCCACAATACCTACCACACCCAACACAAGGAAGATCCCCTTCTTTGCTACACAGTCCCTCAGGCGCCACTTCCCTCCAGTGTTATTCAAGGTGGGCATAGAAAGGTCTAAGCTGCTCAACCTTTAGAAATATTTTCATCCACTAGGTTTATCAAGCCATTCTAACCTCTCAACTCTCTGAGACTTCAATGGTCTCTTCGATTTTATGATTCTGGCCATTCAAATAGAAACCACGAAATTATACTTTCAGGCTTCCAAATATGGGATCTCCTATGGATTTTCGGGCTTTTGAAACTCTCCAATTTTCCCCAGGGGTCAGGTCTATGGATCCCCCACTTGATTTCACGATAAACACAAGTTTTTGGGCGGTTTTAACAGTCTAAAACAGGGCATTTTCTCAAGTTATGATTTCTGCATTTTTACTTGCTGGGAATGCATATCTTGCTCCAAATTTCTCTACGGTTGTCCAACAATGGAATGGTTATGAAAGGAAACGAATTCCCAGGAAGGAAATTGAATTCTGGGTATCAAAACCTGAGCCCATACTCAACCATACAAATTTTTGGGTTGTGCCCATGCTCCATTAAATTCATGAGTTGATTTTTCAGTTGATTTCTTACAACAGAAATAAATAACAGTATGGAAGTTCAATTAGGTAGTTGCTTACCATTTATGGCACAAGGAGTTCTCAAGATGACACTTGGAAACAAAGGATTTGATCCCACAACCCCTCACCTCTCCCTAGAGGATACACACATCCTCCTCTTTTTAGTGCTTTCATAGGTAGCTCTTGGACATTTTATTTGCATTATAGATATTTACATGTTATAACATTTTTCCATGGCTGATCGGCACATGTCCAAAATATATAAAATACTTGCCTTTATAAGTCGAACATTCACTAGTAGGGCCTTGGCCTTGAAATCCATGCTAGGAATCATACATTACATATTTACAATATTTACATATCAAGCCAATAATTACAAGGGTCAAAATGGGGACATTACAATACTCTGTTTTTGTATATAAGAATTCCATCATCTTCCAACCTATAATATTCATATTTCTGTTGTACATTTTCCTACTGTAATTCTTGTTTTACCTGAAGGTAATGTTCATCTGATATGATAGCTTCAAGAATTCTGGTTTTTAAATTTGATTTTCACATACTAATGGTTGAAGCATGCATAGCATTAACTCTTCTTTGAGTGCATCAACAACCATGTTCTCCTTGCCTTTAATATGTTTTATATCAAAATCAAACTCACACGGAATTTCCATCCATCTTGTTTGTCTTATATTCAAATCTTGCTTCTCAAATAAATATTTCAGCCCACTATGATCTATTCTCAACCCAAATTTTATGCCCATAAGATAATACCTCCACATTTTTAATGCATGTACAATAGTAGCAAATTCCAAGTTGTGTGTGACATACTTTTTCTCATGCTCTTTAAGCTTTCTTGATTCATAACAAATCACATGTCCATTTTGCATAAGGACTCCACCAATTCCTTCTCCACAAGCATCTGTACATACCACAAAATCTTCAATTGGATCAGCAATCTTGAGAATTGGTGTACTAGTGAGCAATCTATTTAAATGATGGAAACTTTCTTCACGACATGGTGTCCACTGACACTTAGCTCCTTCCTTCTGCAATCATTGTGATTGGATGTGCCACTTTTGAGAATCCATCTATAAATATCCTATAGTATCCATCTAATCCCATGAATGACCTTACTTTTGTTACATTATGGGGTGTAGGCCATCCCATAATAGCTTCTATATTTTCTGGATCCACTATTATTCCTTCTTCAGAGATGATCTTCCTTCAAAAATGGGCCTCAAAACAAAGAAAATGTACTATAAAAATCAACCAATCACATTCTAGTAGATGACATCATCCCCCATGGTTGAGGTGGCATTGCATGAGTTAAGAATGCTTATTTGTAAAATTTTATATGGTGGATGAAAACCCATAGTTAACCAAGGTAATGGTATAAGTACTTTTATGTCATAAAGTAAAGTACTCATAATGAAAGTCCTTTAACATTTTTTCATAAAATAATATTATTGTCATTTTCAAGTAAAGTACTCATAATGAATGTCTTTTCACACTTTCTCATAAAATAATATTATTGTCATTTTCAAGTAAAGTACTCATAATTCACCCCAGATGCGGGTGAACACATGCCCTCCACCTCGTCCAATGCGCACATGATTCAGATGTACAACCACTCCACCTCACGTGGCAACGCCTCCGACATGCATGAACTCGGCCATGCGATGACGCTAGCTTCACACCTGTCAGCTAGAAACCTAGACGATGGCGTTTATTTAAGGGAGGAGAACGAGGGTGATAATCACACTCTCCTTCACGCGAGTCTGAATTGATTTTCTCTCTCGGTCGGTGTGCTATGCATTCAATTCTGCCACCCCCTCCGACGATGACAGTCTGGTTCATTTATTACCTCCACAGAAGGAACTTGGCTTGGCTCAACCCTTTAAAGGCTCTGGTCGTCATGATTTTTAATCCCACTGTTGCGCTCTAGTTATTCTCTGTGACTCCCTCCGTTGAGTTCAAGATAATCTTTGTGGTCTCCCCTGTTTCCCTCACCGCCATGATCCCTCGCAACAGAGGTATTTCACGATGCGGCAGTGGTAGAACTAGCTGCAGTCGGAGGTCCAGGGTGGCCATGGACTGGTCTATCATGGATGGTTACGCTCTGCGCATCTCTACACGGACTCGCAGCTTGATTGATGGGTGGGAAGCTCGTAGGGTGGCCGCCCTGCTCGCCTCTGGAAGCAATGGCGGTGTCATAAATCACTACTGGTTGTTAAAAAACATGATTAGTACCCTAGTTGAAGAGATGGAAGCAAGCTGGAAAGACAGCACCAGCATAGTGAGGAACATCAACGCCAGCCTAAAAGAGGCCACTGAACACTCGAATACCTTGTACGCCAATATGACCTGGGACATTTTCTCCCTGGGTGGTAATTCTGAATCGGTTGTGCAAGAAAACAATGAGGACGTTGCTGCGCTTGAAGCTCCGAAACCTGGGTCTCCACAAAAAACGTCCAACGTAAGAAAGGACAAGGGCTTGGCTCCAGCAACTCTCGCAACAGATGCTGCTCAGAATGGTTCTTATGCTCCAGGTTCTCCTTCTCCCACTCTCCCCCCTTCGGGGAATCTTAAAGATTTCTATGCTACCTGTCCCATACTCGAGGAGACACCAGACAAACCACAAGCAAAACGCTAAATGGGATTCCATAGCTCTGGGTCATCTCTGTGACTATCAGCTTTTTTTTTTTAATTTTCTGTATAGTTTATTTTACAGCAACACCAGACAGTTTGAAACTCTATTTTTGAAGAAAGTCCCAGTCTTTTTATGGGCAGACCATACCCTTGAGGTCGCTATTTTGTATTATGTCAGTCAGCTCAACATTTTTGAGCGATTGGGATGGTGGCTTCACCACTTTAGGCCTCCCCAATCTACTACAAACTTTTCGACTCTTGATGTATCTTTCGGCTCTGTTAATTAAATTTCTCTTTGCAACTTACAAAAAAAAAAGTACTCATAATTCATAAAGAAGGTCCTTTCACATTTTTTTATAAAATAATATATTGTCATTTTCATGTTCTTAATTTTAAATTATATATTCACTCCATTCTATTTAATATCATAATGTCAAACTAATATATATATATATATATATATATATATATATATATATATTCCTTTCACATTTTTTCATAAAATAATAATTTTTGTCATTTTCATATTTTTAATTTTTAATTTTTAATTATATATTTACTTAATTTTATTTAATATTATAATTCCAAACTAATATATATATATTATGATTTTGATATTAATTACCAATATAGATTTAATGAATAAAGAATAATAATAATAATTCAATATGAATTATAATAATATTATTAACATTTTACATGTAAATAAATTTTGAATTAAATCACATTATATTAAATTGATGAGAAAAGTACTAAATATAAAAAGTCAACATAAATTAAATAAATAGCTCTTAAAAATGTTTTTTATTATTTAATTTCATTTGCAAGTTCAAGACAAATAAATTCTAAAGGACAATAATTTTTTGGGAATTTACAATGAATCTTAGTCATATCAATGTAGAGTTATTTTATTAATTTTATTTCTAGTGAATTTTGAAAAGTAACTCAACCATGGTTATTTATATTGTGCATAGAAAATAGTGCAGAAGATGACTTGTCATATATACCTACCCCATAAAACCCCTAACTCATAATATTTTAATATACCTCATACTTTTTTAATACATCTCTTAGGAGGCCATTTTTTGACCTCAAAATCTCTCTAATGATGTAATGAATTTTTCTCTAATAGAAAGAACATCTGCTCAGCTTGGCATAAAGCTAATGTTCTCTTAACACTTGTAGTACCAATTTCAAATGCTCCTCATGCTCCTCTTCTGAATTTGAATAAATATGAATGTCATCAAGAAATACTATGACAAACTTATCTAAATACTTCCTAAATATACTATTCATCAAACACATAAATGTAGCTAGTTCATTTGTTAACCCAAATGGAACCACCACAAACTCATAATGACCATATCTATTCCTGAAGGTTGTCTTGCTAATGTCTTCATATTTTATCATCACCTGATAATAATTAGATATCAAATATATCTTTAAGAAAATATTTGCTCATCTGAGCTGATCAAACAAGTCATCAATTCTAGGAAGTGAATATTAATCCTCACAGTGACCTTGTTCAACTATCTGAAGTCAATACACAACCTCATAGTTCCATCCTTTTTATTTAGAAATAGTATTGGTGCTCCCAAAGGAGACACAAATGGGTGTATATACCCTTTC
Source organism: Larix kaempferi (assembly GCA_027924585.1). NCBI lineage: Eukaryota > Viridiplantae > Streptophyta > Pinopsida > Pinales > Pinaceae > Larix > Larix kaempferi. The sequence continues at coordinate 1,877,503 of BSBM01001010.1, forward strand.
TTCAACAATTCTTCCAGTTGCATATGTAACTCTTTTAACTCAAGTGTACTCATTTTGTATGGAACTTTGGAAACTGGGGTAGCTCCAAGCATCAAATCAATGGAGAAATCAATAACTCTTTTCTCTGGGGATCCTGGTATTTTTTCAGACACATCTACAAAATATTGCAATATTGGAAAATCTTATCAACTTGGGCTTTTACACTTCTTTGGTTCTTGCACATGAGCTGCATATAGCTGACATCCTTTTCTGAAGCACCTCTTCAACTGCAAAGATGAAATTTATCTTATTAAAATAGGCCTTGGAATGCCTTTCACTATTTTATGTTTCCCTTCTTCATCAAGATAAGTAAATGACTTATTATTAGAATCTAATATCACATGTTGTGCATCTAAACAGTCCATCCCAATCAATGCATCATATGAACCAATTAGTATTATGTTCAAATATACACAAGTGTTCATTCTATTCATATCCAATAGAAAACCATTTACTAATTCATTAATCTTCTTTTTTGTCCCAGTAGCCAACTGAACCATCCATGATCTATCATGCTTACTTTTCTTTAGCTGAAATCTTTCGACTAATTTAGGAGCAATATAACTACGACTTGCTCCTGAATCAATGAGAATAGCAATAGGTTGATTGGTAATTTTACCTTCAATCTCAATCGTGTTGGGCTGGTGATCTGCATGTATGTTGTCTAATGTTGCATATATTTTGGGAATTTTCCTGCCTACATCCTCAACAGTACCTGCTTCCTGTAAATTGTGCACATTTCTCATTATGCCTCCCCTTTGTGGGCAATCTTTATACAAATGGTTTCCTTCACAATTTCAGTTGTTGCTTGGTTCCTTTTCCAGCAGATTATGTCATTCTAGGCCCATTTTGAGTTGGATTACTTTGTTGATATGATTTATCTTGGTTCTTGAATAAATATAGTTTAAATCATTTCCTCCTTTCATTTTGCTTATCCTTCCTCTTATCTCTCCAAGACTTCTGAAAATTTTCCCCTCCTTCGTTTTGATTATACATGTGCTTGGCCTTTCGGATTGTTTTTTCAAGAGTCTTGGGTTCATCATACTGAATTTTATCCCCATAAAATGAAGGCAAACCACTTAAAAACATTTGTATCTTTACCTTCTCCTCTTTGATAAACCCAACATATATTAGCAGTTATAAACACTTCTTTTCATACTCATCCATGCTCATGCTTCCCAATTTGAGTTCGATGAACTCTTCCATCCTATTATCGTAATAATGTTCTAACAAGTACTTTTTCTGGAAGTACTTCTTGAATTTCCTCCATGAAATTCTCTTTTCATTGATATACTTAACTTGAACCAATTGGTCCCACCAAATGGAAGCATTTCCCTACAAGTTATAAATGGCAATCCTCGCTTCCATGTTAGAGGAATAATTATGTAATTGAAGATATTTTCTCATCCCCAACAGCCAAGTTTCAGCATCTTCACCCTTCTTGTGCTCACCATCAAATGTGGGTGGCTTAATATTTATAAGTTCCCCTTGCAAGTCATCTTTCACGTGCCTTCTTTTATGATGTTTAACTGGAGACATTTTTGGGTTGTTGTTAGAACCCTCATATATATGACTTCCTGAATGTATAGTGTGGTGAGTAGTGCTTCTTATGACTCTTGGCAACACTTTTAAAGTGCTCAAATCTCTCATGTGATGTCTTACTTGAGCCTTATCGTCCTCCTTCCTCCTCAATTGAGGTTGAGCCTATTTTCATCTACCTCTATAGCATATTCAGACTCTGCATTAGTTGAGTGTTCAGTTGGTTTTATTGTTCCTGGGACAAACATCCTCTCATTATATTCCCTATAAAATTGTACTTCCACCCTCAGAATTCTCATGGTTTCCACAAATTCCAGTGGATTTACATCTTCTATATGCCCATTTTTTATTTTTTTTTTGCATTTCCCACACTGTTATCTTGACCTCTGACATCTTCTTCATGGTTGTATGGAAGCTCCCCTTCTTCCATTTTATCATTCTATGTTTTTTTGGAAACCTGTCCTATGACTGTATTTAATTCCAAACTTTATCAACAATGTGTTCATGTCATTTAATTTGTTAGGTAAACTTTAATTATAAAATTCAATAAAACTTCCACACACACACACACACACATATCCTGGAAAACACATATTTGACATTTTTGTCAAATAAGACATATAGCTCCCTTTCTGTTTAATTCTTGGAAGATCTCTATTTCACCCTTGTGATAAACATGTTTATATTTATTCTCATTCTGATATGTTTTCCAATGATTGTTCCCATGCTTAATTCTGATATTGGAGCTGAAAATCACGGCTACTTATAATCCACAATTCTATCAAATTTAGTGTTGTTCCTATAGTTGCCTTTAAACTCAAAATCCAACTTTGTCAATTTATAAAAAATATTAATAATAAGAATGGGGGTCAAGGGGGATTGCCCCCCGCTGCTAGAGGGTGGGTCAATGGAAGCGCCCTCGTTTATATATATATATATATATATATGTATGTATGTATATATATTATGATTTCGCACAATATGGCGCATAAGTTCCACCGTGTTTTTCAATTTCTGACAATTAAGAACAAATGTCGAAATCACTGCCATTTTCTATGCATGCTTGTACATTCACGATGCCATTTTAATCTTTTTCCCATAAATGATTTTCCAATCATTAGTGTATGGTTTTACAGTAGCCGGTAAGTGGCTTCCTATCATCGATTTCCCCTTTTCTGGAACCCTCACATGTGTGGTCAATAAACTGCGCAAACGGTCACGATCTCACCTTATTTTGGGCCTGGATTAAATCTCAGTTGTTGCCACAATTTCCCATCAGATAAAACCACATTCATCTCCCTCTTCATGAATGGTCGGGATTGCATGATCAAACTTGCACGATTAAATCTCCACAGATCATGGCAGGGTACCTTTATTACCTCTCGTGCACCTTATCTTGTGTGAACGATCAAGATCGCACGATGGAACTTGTGCGATCAAATATCCACCGTTCACAGCAGGGTACCTTTATCACCTTTCCTGCACCTTGTCTTGCGTGAACGGTCAAATATTACCCTATCCAATTTGCACGATTAATCTAGCTCATTGGTGGCATAACCCTTAGATTAAACCTTGGGCACATTGCTTTTGCGTGAATGGATTAGATTAAAAGTTATAAGATGCATGATCTGATTTGAGCTGTTCACGGCATACTTCTTACGATAAACTGTGATCACCTCCATTCTGCCCAGATGGTCACAATCATCCGATCAGACTTACACGATGCAATCCGGGCCGGTTGTGTTGAGGCTCCCCTCCAATAACCTTTGATCACCTTCTGATGTGATAATGGTTCAAATCTAATGATCTATCATGCCCGATGCAATATGGGTCGTCCATGGCATAAACATATTTCTGCCTATCTTACGCATATGACACCCAAGAATATGACCCCTTTCCAATGCTTCCACCTATACTCTAAATCCATGTGGTTGGTCCATGTCACACTCCCATGTCTAGATGGTGCCTCGACATCATCACCTTTCCTATGTGGCATGGGTGGGACCCACATCCAATTTTTCCAAATTTTCAAATTCGAATTTTTTATAGACACTTAATTTTCGAATTATTTAAACATGTGGCTAAAATAATGTTACATTTGGCATATTTTTGACAAAATGTGTCTACCCAAATTTACACTTGGCCAGTAGAGAATTACGATAGCCTCTTTCCCTTTAATGGGAATTTTTATGTCAATTAACAGAGACTGTAACCTTGGCATGGGTTCGAATTTTCACCCAATTTTTTACCATTTTTTTTCTCAAACATGTATTGCTCTATTACATATTTTTACATTACCATCTCACAAAGGGAATCTGATAATAATATCTGGCATTTAATCCCATGAATTTCATAGGGACATTTCATCAAACAATTAACATGCAAACTGTAATATTTTTCCAATTTACACAGAACCAACGTAAACATTAAAACTTTTATTGTGGTTGTTCTCCATATTCAATCCAATCCATAATTCAGTCATCTATATGCACATTAATATTATGAATTAAACAATCAGAGAAATTCCATATTGTTTTTCCCAAAAAAATCATACAAGCATTTATTCAAACACTTTATGTGCAACCTTTGAAACTGCCTATAAAAACAAATTTCAACCCATGCAGTCCCACAGTTAAAAACCTTGGCTCTGATACCACTCTGTAATGTACTCGATCGCCTCTTTCAACCATTGAGACCACGCAATACTCAAATTTTATATCTGAATTTATCATTCATATCCAAATTTGTTTTTCACATAGAGGAAAATAAAGGAATATGATCTCCCAAAACATCATATGCATTCATTATTAATTTATAAGCAATTCAAACAAGAAACAAGCATACCATGCAATTATTTATCCACAAAACAATAAATTAAACAAATACCATAACACAAATATAACCATCGTATTCATACACAGATAGAGACTTATCTTTTTAATCAATTATCCTCCAACTGGTTGCATGTGAAGGACATTCCTCCCAGCCGTAGGAACTATCAAGACATATCTTACTTTGACAAGCGACACTCGAGCTGGGGATACCAATCTACAAGGGCAAAGATATCCCAATGCCACTCTACTCAGTTCAATCAACCATGCAACCCACTAGTGCAGAAACCCCCTACACAGTTGTCCCAATCCTCAATTCTCTTCCCCATCAACCTACATAGTGTCAGGAACAAGCTCCCTTCTCTAAGCTAATAGTCCCTTAGTAAGCCTCCAATTCCCTTCTAGTGATACAACATAGGATGGACAAGAAGTATCTGAATTGGGACTCCAATGCACAAGCTACAGTTTAGGTTCCTCTTGCACACCAGTCTACCCAAGTTAATGTTATGCATAATTCATATTCAACAATGGCTTCTTGGTTATCTTTCACGATACCAAGCTATGGAAGTCCAAGGTGATGGAAAGGGTGAGAAAAATTAAATTTGAATGATTGGAATGCATGAGGAATGAACCCCTTACAAGCTTGAATTATCTCTTTTATCATAATACTTCAGATGGCCATGTGGCCCATCCACATGGAACCACTTTGTAACATCCCGATAATTTCATAAAATTTAAAAAAAATTAAATTGCCATAAAAAGCTAATATTGTAAAATGAGGAAATAATAATAATCTATATTCAACAATTAATAAAAGTGTCGCTTGGTAGCAACAATTTAATGGTTGTGTCTTTTGTCTTTTAATGACGTCATGAAAATCAATTAATGAATTTGTACTTTATTCGTATGCTGGAATGATTGAAAATTATGATGCATTGGAAAACAGAATTCTTTTGACAAGTGTTGACAGTTTAACTTTTCTGGATGATGATGAAAGGGGTCCCACGAGGTGCCCCGAGGCGTACTTAGCTACTCCACTAAAGCATTGCACTCGTCCTTCATGTGCAGATCCGCAGGTAAGAAATAGCGATAAAATTCAGAGTGTTTAATGACCGTGATATAAATCGAAACTGCTTGTGAATTTCGATGCTACAGGTATGGTCTCCTTCCAATTCTGTAAGATGAGCCTGTCTATCTCAAGACCGCAGATAACATCTATTTCAGGGTGTGTTTGTTATGAATGTTTCCATTAAGTGTTGATGAAATTACGTATGGTCATTCCATAAATGCCTTGCGGCTATTAAAGTAATCCTTTTATAAAATTGGCGGTGACAGGTTGATGGCAAGGGCGCATGGTCTTAAGTCATACTATGGAGAGTTTGATAAGTCGGTTTAAATCTCTATTGCCTGGGTAGTTAAAATGGTGGTGCATTAAACATTGATACCCTACCATGCAAGGTATGCGATGGGTCCTAGGGTGGCACCATACCCTAAGGGTGTGTTTCAATAACTTGTAATGTGAACAAAGCTTTAGGATCTTTATGATGATCCAAAGATGAACTTTATAGTTGACTTAAAGTGATGGGCAGAGTCAAACCATGCCCTATGATTGCTCGCGACCTTAGTGGATATTCATATGCTATGAATTTGTTTCTCAATTGAATAAATGGATCATATGAGACCTTTGTCATATGCTATCGGAGGTCGTTATACCTTGATAATATTTACAGGTTAATGCTTTTAACGTTGATTCGTATGGATTGGCAGGTGGAATGATGGCCTTGCCAAAGCCTACGTACGAATCGAGGGTGTATTAAATGATTAGGTTTGTAATTAATGAGCCTGGCCACCGTGTTAGGGATAGTGTTACGTGCACGTCTATGTGGATGTTTCGGCATGTGATAAGGTTTGGCAATTACTGAGTTGTGACGGCCTCCTGCCCTGGTGTCAACAGAAATGGCAACTCCATGGTTTGGGAAGTAGATGAGCAATTTAATGCTACTCCTGCCACCTTCCAACGTGGCTTGATGAGGATGGATCTCCGCCATTGATCGTGGTGTATTGGGATGAGTTGAACCCTAGCTAACTTATGGATTTTGTAACGTTTCTTGGTCATTGTTCAGTGGTAGGGTTTGGGAGGTGAGGCCAACCGGCCGAGAGGCACTTAGGGTTTGCTGGTTTTTCTAGCCTCCCTCGAGCTCGATCCTGAGACTGGTAGCAACCTTGGTCTGTGAGTAAATGTTATCCGTGGAAGCCAAGTCTGGAACGATGGTGTGGTAATCTACAGGTGGGATGAGTGCATCTATGCCGGCGTTGTCGTAGCTTGCAAGTCTGGGTTTTTCAATTGAGTTGGAAGTTTTCGGGAGGTATCCCTCATCGTGGTCTTCGAGCTAGGTGCATCTCCTTTGCAGTGGATGGATGCTGGCTATGTCGAAAACTCTGTCACAACTCAGGTAATGTAACGTTGCAAAGGTTTTCATACTATTCTTTGTTGCATGTGTTTCTACCTCATGATCCGATGCTTAATTTAATGTATGGTTGTTGGCAGGTAACCCTCGGCGAATGACAGGGTGCCGGAACAGTTGAAGGGGAAAAGAGCTAAGTGAACCCACCGGTAAGCTTCGGTGGTATCCCTCCTTAGTGGTTCTCCTGGAATCAGACTTGATGAGCAAGTGTTGGTAGCATGCCTTCGCAGCAGTGGCTTTTGTCTCACCTGCAGCATTTGGGCAACCTTAAGTTTTGAGTTGTGTTGATAGAGTAGGTGATGTAAATGTTTAAAATATACGGCCGGCCATTCCTGGCATCGACAAGTTTAGCAGGGTTGAACCCTTGTGTTTGCAAATAGTCTTGCATCTTTACGTTTTATGTCTTATCGTTTTGGGTACTTCTGGGTTGATGAGAAAAAGATGCATCCACTGTAACTTTTGCTTCGGCATTGCTGTGTGTATAAATGGCATTGGGTTTCGAGAGGAAACTTCGGCAAAATAAAGTGGCGACCGTAGGGTGCAACCACTGTTAATTTAAATGGAAACAATTACTGTTTAGGGTTTAATGTTTCGTTTGGTGAATTGAACTTCTCGTTTTTGTATCTAAATCTAAGAAACCTGTTTAAGATATTTTAGGTTTCATGTCTACGTATGGTGTTTTCGATCTACTCATTCTTGAACTCTGATTTAAGGAACGAAAGGCATGTTTGTTTAATTAAAAAGTGGCTATAAGCTGAGAATAGAAAGGAAATGGTTTTGTTTTGAAAGCATAAGTGATAATGTTAAACCCTAGCTGTCGATGTGAATGAAATCTACATGTCTATATTAATGTTTTAAAAGAACAAGAATAACAACTCTTGATTCTGCAGTTAAATTGTCTATGGTAATGAAACCTTCGATTGGCAACTGTTTAAATGTTTATAAATAATTATGTGATGAGACAGGTCAAACCCTAGCTGGGTGTAGAGATACTATAACTCAATCTATCAATTTAATAAAGCTATGTTTGTCCTAGCTGTTAATAATTTGGTATTCTGTGATGTAAGTTCTATCACATGCAATTGATAATTCAGGAAAAAAAAAGAACAAAGAAAATAACAGAGCAATCGTCAGATAATTTGATTGCTTATGAATATACAGTTTTTCTATTCTAACTATATACTCTTGTATTCGTCCATTTTGGGCCTGTGATGAAAAAAAAATAACACAGTAGCTTTCTTTCTTTCTGTACAATATAATACAGTGAAGACAATATTTATATAAGATCAATCAGATTCTAAAAATGATAAGAAGATAGAAAAAAAAAGAATATGGTTAAACAGAATGCATGGTATTGTTTTTCTTTGAAGTAATTAGTAAAGATCAGTGTCCTAGTTGTTAACATAATGTTCACATCCAGAAATCAGAAAAGAACCTATTGTTATAATTGGTTTCTGTTAAGTTGTTTCAGCATACAGAATTGAACAGTAAAACAATACATGCATTGATCTAATCTACAGCTGCTAAAATATAAGATGCATGATAACATAGTCTGTGCATGGGTGGCCTTTTGGTTTAGATATTTAGATACATGCTAGGTTTCATTTTTTAGCTGGGCAGATTTAATGCTACCTCTCTGTATTGGAGTACGATGCAGCTCCACGCATGGGGAAAAATGCAGAGGAGTCATTTTATCAGTTCAGTAAATCTAAATTAATTAGGATCTGACATTTTCTACTATTGATTATTAAATAGAAATACTAAGCCATTTTCTGAGAGCATTCATATGATTTGAAAAAGAAAACACATCAAAATAGAACCTGAGTGAAATGGGAAGAACAAAGCACTCAAGAAACCTGTTCCACCCAACCTGCTCCCAAACAGCCAAGATGTCTGCCTTAAGCCCCCCGAGCCTATCCACTGATCCACCAGGAGGAAGAAGGTTCTGCAGCTTAGGACTTCTACTTGTACTAGCAAAAAATTTTATATATCCAGCCTTACAGGCTTAGTAATCAATGGAACCAGCACTAGCATCTCTGGTCTGTCCTTCTCATAACATTTGCAGACTTATACTTGCACTCTCCACAGCCTCCCCTATTCAAATCTCTCAGCCATCACCTGATGAGCATGAGGAATGTTTCTGCAGAAAACATTGTAAGAGCTGCCCGCTCAATTCGAATTGCCCTTTATAGGTTGCCTAGGTCTTTTTGTAATTAACTGGTCATTAGTGAGCTGCCTGCTCACCCCTCTCCACCTGGAGAGGAAAATGCCACAAAATTAGGGGGAGTTGTCCCATACCAATAGCTAATGGTAGAGTGCAAATGCTGCCATCTGTCCCAATCCTTCCAGCAGCTTCCATTCCTCCTAGTGGGCCAGTGGATACTCTTGTAACAGCTTTCTTGAGTGTTTGTCTCCCATTTTCATTTATTAAATAATAATAATGAGTCATTACATTCATTTTTGACGTACTTGGTCATAATTACAAACTTGTAATTATAATTTAACACAAAGTATTTTTTGCAAAAAGGAAAATAGTAGAAAATAATTATTCTCAAAAATTGGGTAGGTGACATACACCCCCCCTTAAGCCTCAACATCGTCCTCGATGTTGCTTTATTCACTCATTGAGTGTTCCTGGAACAGAGTTGGGTATGCAGCCCGCATACTACTCTCCAACTCCCAGGTAGCCTCTACTGGGCTATAGTGCTTCCATTGCACTTTTACTTGGCCAACCGCGCGGTTCCGGAGTAGAGTTTCTTTCCTTGCAAGAATACAGTCTAGTTCCACCGAAAAATCGCCACCTTGTTCCACCTGAACATTATTCCAATTTACAACATGAGTAGGATCATGCACATATTTCTTTAAAAATGAAATGTGAAAAACATTATGGACTTTGAGGTTTGAAGGTAGGGCTAATTGATATGCCACAGGTCCAACCCTGGACAAGATTTCGAAAGGACCACAATACCTAGGTGCCAGTTTGGCACAACTTCCCAATTTTAAGGAACTCTTTTTCGGCCTTACCTTAAGAAAAACATGTTCACCAACCTGGAACTCTCTATGAGTTCTTTTAAGGTCTGCTTGAATTTTCTGTCTATCCTAGGTAGCTTTAAGATTCCCTTGTACTTGCTTCATGATTCATTCTAATTCTTGCAACAATTCGGGCCCTAAGGTGACCCTGCTAACCGAATCACTCCATGACACCGGTGTGTTACACTTTCTTCCGTAAAGGATCTCAAATGGGCTAAGCTTGGCTGAAGCATGGTAGTGATTATTATACGCAAACTCTGCTAAATGCAAGTAGTCTTCCCACTTGCCAGGCTGATCCTTAACATACATTTTGAGCATATCTTCCAATATATGGTTCACCCTTTCAGTCTGTCCGTCTGTTTGCGGATGGAACGCAGTGCTGAAATTTAAGGTGGTGTTTAACCCCTTGAACAAAGACCTCCAAAAATTACCTGTGAACTTCGAATCTCGGTCTAAAACTATTACCTTGGGTATGCCATGTAGTCGGAAAACCTGCTTCATAAAAATTTCTGCAATATCAGGGGCTTTATGGGTAGTTTTGACAGGGATAAAATGGGCTGCCTTGCTAAGTTTGTCTACTACCACCATGATGGAGTCGTTCTGTTTTTGATTCTTTGGTAACCCAGTGATGAAATATATACTTATGACTTCCCATTTCCAGCTGGTTATAGGAAAGGGCTGCAGCAATCCAACAGGATGCTGATGTTCCACCTTCACTTTTTGACAGTCAAAACACTTAGCTATATACTCCGCTACTTCATCCTTCATCCTGGGCCAGTAGTACTCCTTCCTTAGCATTGTGATGGTTTTCTGGTAACCTGGGTGGCAAGAATAGTGGCTTTTGTGCATCTCATCCAAAATCAGAATTTTTACTGCTGGTACGTTTGGTATGTACAATCTGTTTTTGTACAGCAGTAAGCCATTTTCCTTCAAACTGAAATCTGTTACAGAATTTTCAGAGTTGTTTTTTGTTGTCCTTTCCTATAATTTTCTATATTCCTCATCCTCCTTGATTCCTTCGAAAATATGTTCCTCCAAATCTGTTGTGTATGTGCTGATGGATGAAACAAAGTGTACCCTTGCATTACGACTTAATGCATCGGCCACTTTATTCTCCTTCCCTTTAATGTGCTGAATTTCAAAATCATACTCACTCAGGAAAGTTAGCCATCTGGCTTGCCTGGCATTCAAATTTGTTTGATCTAGCAAATATTTCAGCCCCATATTATCCATCATTAAGGTAAATTTTCTACCGATAAGGTGGTGACGCCACATTTTTAAGGCATGAATCACTTCTAGCAATTCTAGATCGTAGGTGGAATAGTTCTTTTCATGAATTTTTAGTTTTCTTGATTCATATGCTACAGCATGTCCCTCCTGCGTTTGGACTCCTCCCAGTCCATCATTGCACGCGTCTGTGCATACTACACTATCTTTATTAGGATCTGTAATCCTCAATATAGGCGCTGAAGTCAGTAATTCTTTTAACTTTGCAAAACTGCCCGCGCACTTTTGGTCCCAGACAAACTTCTTTCCCTTTTTCTGCAGCGACGTTATGGGGTTTGCGATCCTGGAAAACCCTTCAATGAATTTTCTATAATAACCAGTGATGCCCATAAACGATCGCACATCTGTCACATCTTTAGGAACCGGCCATTCATTAATGGCCTTTATCTAGGCGAGGTTAACCGCAATCCATTCCTCAGAGATTATGTGTCCCAAGTACTGAATCTTGTCTTTGTAAAAATCACATTTGCTGAATTTTGCATACAACCGATGCTCCCTCAGAACTTGCAGAATGATATGTAGATGCTCATCATGCTCTTCCTTATTCTTAGAATATCAAAATGTCATCGATAAACACCACTGCAAACTTATCTAAGTACTTGTGCAGAATTTTGTTCATTAAGCACTTAAATACAGCAGGTGCATTAGTTAGTCCAAACGGCATGACAACGAACTCATAGTGTCCATAACGAGTTCTAAAGGCTGTTTTGAAAATGTCTTCATCCTTCACACGGACCTGATGATATCCTGATTGTAAATCGATCTTCGAGAACACTGTTGCTCCGCGTAGCTGGTCAAAGAGATCGTCAATACGGGGCAGCGGGTACCTATTCTTTATCGTCATTTTATTCAGTTGATGATAATCTATACAAAGTCTTAGGGTACCATCCTTCTTCTTAACAAAAATGACCGGTGCTCCCCAAGGGGACATGCTGGGTATTATATATTTTTTATCGATCAGCTCCTTCAACTGAGATTTTAACTCATTCAGCTCTAGTATGTTCATCCTGTATGGAGCTTTAGAACTTGGTACAACGCCAGGTATTAATTCAATAGTAAAATCCAAGTCCCTTTTGGGAGGTAAATCTGGGATCTCTTCAGGAAAAATATCTTGGAAATCCTGCAGGACAGGTATGTCTTCCATTTTTAGTTTGTCCTCCTTAGTACTTATCTCATCATGCACCGCATTCACAGCAAACATCTGACACCCTTTTCTAATTGCCCTTTTTACTTGCATGGCTAAAATCTGTCGAACGGATGTTTTTCTAGGGATGCCTTTTACCTCTGTTGTTTTTCCTTCATCATCCAAGCAATTGAAGCTTTTTTCATAACAATTCAGAATGACCCGATGGGTTTCTAACCAATCCATACCGATTAGGATGTCATATGACCCTAATGGTAGAATATTTAGCTTAACCTGCGTTGTTAGTTGATTAATAGATAAAGCACAATTTTCCACAAAATCAGAAACCTTCCTTTTTGTTCCTGTCGCTAATCTAACTAACCAGAATTTATCGAATTTCTCAGTTTTCAAATCAAGTCTTTCTACCACAACTGGTGATATATAACTTAGACTAGCACCGGGGTCAATTAAAATATAAACTGGGTGGTTTTGCAACATACCTTCGACCTCCACCATTGAGACTTGGTGTTATGCTTGTCGGTTGTCTAATGCTGCACTAATTCTAGGTACTTCTCTTGCCACATCTCCTACAGTAGCTTCAGACTGTATGGAGTGAATATGATTGGCCACCCGTTTCCTGAGGGGATAGTCTGAGGCATAATGGGGCCCTTGGCACTCAAAGCATTTTATAGGTGGCTTCTGTTCATTGGTCCTGGCAACAATGGGGAAATTTCTGGGTGCTGTATATTTTTGTTGCTGATTATTTCTGTTTTGCTGAAATTTTTTATTCTATTTTCTTCTGAAAACTGGAATTGCCGCCATATCTAAAATTCTTCTTCTTCTGTTCAAAGTTACTGGGTTTTGGGTTTTTCCAGCTAGGTACCCCTTCTCTTCTCTTATTCCGGTCAAAGCAAAAAGTGGCTTTCCTCATGGCTTCCTCTAGGGTCTTAGGGTTATCGTACTCTATCCTGTCCTTGATGTAGAAAGGTAGACAACTTAAGTACCTCTGGACCTTCGGTTTTTCTTCCACCATATACGGCACATATCTTAGCAGACTTAAAAACTTGTTGTTCAGTTCTTTCATATTCATCGTTCCCAGTTTCAGATCATAAAATTCCTTGTATTTTTCTTCATAATACTGCTCAGATAAGAATTTCTTCTTGAAGTGTCTTTTAAAAGTACTCCAACTCACATCTCGGTCTTTTACACCTTTTACCCTTTTAAGGTCTTGCCACCAAATATCTGCCTTCCCGGTCAGATTATAAATTGTCATCTTTGCCTTCAAGGACTCCGAGTAGTCGTAGATCTGAAAATACTTTTTCATGCCGGACAGCCATGCTTCTGTTGTCTCTCCTTTTTCCGTCTCGCCATTGAAAATTGGGGGTTTGATTTTCTTGAATTCTCCGGATATCTGTTCGTACTGTCTATTCCTTTTTCTTTTTGGCTTGCAGTCTCCTTCACTGCTGTCACTAGAGTAGTTATGTTTCTTTTTACATAGTTGTTTGGCAGCTCTTGATGATGTTGAGTTGTTGTTTTCTTCAGCTGTTTCTGTTTGCTCGTTCTTGCCTTCCTGGGATAGCTCTTTAGTTTCAGAAGTATCTTCCAAGTTCTGTTCATATTTTGGATATTGGTCAAACAGTGCTTGCTTCAATTCTTCCTATGTCTGCAGGATTCTTTCATTGTCCTGTTTTACTGACTGGATCTCTGCTTTTAATTCATGAAAAGCACGCAATAATTTTGACGAATCATTACCCCGATTGCCCTGGAATTGTTGTTCCATACTTGGGCTGTTTGGCGGAAATCTGCCCCTTATGTGTTCAGCTGATCCTTCCATATCTGTAAATCAAAGAAAAAAAAATTCTGTATAGGACAAAATAATTTAAACTTGAGTTAGTGAAAATTTTCACAGTCATAAATTTTCTGTTTGCGTGTTTCTTGGATCGTTTTTAGGCCTAGAGTTCGAACATGAGCTTTGATACCACATGTAACATCCCGATAATTTCATAAAATTTTAAAAAAATTAAATTGCCATAAAAAGCTAATATTGTAAAATGCGGAAATAATAATAATCTATATTCAGCAATTAATAAAAGTGTCGCTTGGTAGGAACAATTTAATGGTTGTGTCTTTTGTCTTTTAATGACGTCATGATAATCAATTAATGAATTTGTACTTTATTCGTATGCTGGAATGATTGAAAATTATGATGCATTTGAAAACAGAATTCTTTTGACAAGTGCTGACAGTTTAACTTTTTTGGATGATGATGAAAGGGGTCCCACGAGGTGCCCCGAGGCTTACTTAGCTACTCCACTAAAGCATTGCACTCGTCCTTCATGCACAGATTCGCAGGTAAGAGATAGCGATAAAATTCAGAGTGTTTAATGACCATGATATAAATTGAAACTACTTGTAAATTTCAATGCTATAGGTATGGTCTCCTTCCAATTCTATAAGATGAGCCTGTCTATCTCAGGACCGCAGATAACGTCTATTTCAGGGTGTGTTTGTTATGAATGTTTCCATTAAGTGTTGATGAAATTACGTATGGTCATTCCATAAATGCTTGCGACTGTTAAAGTAATCCTTTTATAAAATTGACGGTGATAGGTTGATGGCAAGGGCGCATGGTCTTAATTCATACTATGGAGAGTTTGATAAGTCAGTTTAAATCTCTATTGCCTGGGTAGTTAAAATGGTGGTGCATTGAACATTGATACCCTACCATGCAAGGTATGTGATGGGTCCTAGGGTGGCACCATACCCTAAGGGTGTGTTTCAGTAACTTGTAATGTGAACAAAGCTTTAGGAGCTTTATGATGATCCAAAGATGAACTTTATAGTTGACTTAAAGTGATGGGCAGAGTCAAACCATGCCCTGTGATTGCTCGCGACCTTAGTGGATATTCATATGCTATGAATGTGTTTCATAATTGATTAAATGGATCGTATGAGACCTTTGTCATATGCTATCGAAGGTCGTTATACCTTGATAATATTTACATGTTAATGCTTTTAACGTTGATTCATATGGATTGGCAGGTGGAATGATGGCCCTGCCAAAGCCTGCGTACGAATCGAGGGTGTATTAAATGATTAGGTTTGTAATTAATGAACCTGGCCACCGTGTCAGGGATAGTGTTACGTGCACGTCTATGTGGATGTTTCGGCGTGTGATAAGGTTTGGAAATTGCTGAGTTGTGACGGCATCCTTCCCTGGTGTCAACAGAAATGGAAAATCCGTGGTTTGGGAGGTAGATGAGCAATTGAATGCTACTCCTGCCACCTTCCAACGTGGCTTGATGAGGATGGATGTCCGTCGTTGATCGTGGTGTATTGGGATGAGCTGAACCCTAGCGTAACTTATGGATTTTGTAACGTTTCTTGGTCATTGTTCGGTGGTAGGGTTTGGGAGGTGAGGCCAACCGACCGAGAGGCACTTAGGCGTTGCCGTAGCTTGCAAGTCTGGGTTTTTGAATTGAGTTGGAATTTTTCAGGAGGTATCCCTCATCGTGGTCTTCGAGCTGGGTGCATATCCTTTGCAGTGGATGGATGTTGGCTACGTCGAAAACTCTGTCACAACTCAGGTAATGTAACGTTGCAAAGGTTTTCATACTATTCTTTGTTGCATGCGTTTCTACCTCATGATTCGATGCTTAATTTAATGTGTGGTTGTTGGCAGGTAACCCCCGGCGAATGACAAGGTGTTGGAACAGTTGAAGGGGAAAAGAACTAAGCGAACCCACCGGTAAGCTTCGGTGGTATCCCTCCTTAGTGGTTCTCCTGGAATCGGACTTGATGAGCAAGTGCTGGTAGCATGCCTTCGCGGCAGTGGCTTTTGTCTCGCCTACAGCATTTGGGCAACCTTCAGTTTTGAGTTTTGTTGATAGAGTAGGTGATGTAAATGTTTAAAATATACGGCCGGCCATTCCTGGCATCGACAAGTTTAGCAGGGTTGAACCCTTGTGTTTGCAAATAGTCTTGCATATTTACGTTTTATGTCTTATTGTTTTGAGTACTTCTGGGTTGATAGGAAAAAGATACATCGACTGTAACTTTTGCTTCGGCATTGCTGTGTGTATAAATGGCATGGGGTTTCGAGAGGAACATTCGGCAAAAGAAAGTGGCGACCGTAGGGTGAAACCACTGTTAATTTAAATGGAAACGATTACTGTTTAGGGTTTAATATTTCGTTTGGTGAATTGAACTTCTCGTTTTTGTATCTAAATCTAAGAAGCCTGTTTAAGATATTTTAGGTTTCATGTCTGCGTATGGTGTTTTCGATCTACTCATTCTTGAACTCTGATTTAAGGAACGAAAGGCATGTTTGTTTAATTAAAAAGTGTCTATAAGCCAAGAATAGAAAGGAAATGGTTTTGTTTTGAAAGCATAAGTGATAATGTTAAACCCTAGTTGTCGATGTGAATGAAATCTACATTTCTATATTAATGTTTTAAAAGAACAAGAATAACAACTCTTGATTCTGCAGTTAAATTGTCTATGGTAATGAAACCTTCGATTGGCAACTGTTTAAATGTTTATAAATAATAATGTGATGAGACAGGTCAAACCCTAGCTGGGTGTAGAGATACTGTAACTCAATCTGTCAATTTAATAAATCTATGTTTGTCCTAGCTGTTAATAACTTGGCATTCTGCGATGTAAGTTCTATCACATGCAATTGATAATTCAGGAAAAAAAAAAGAACAAAGAAAATAACAGAGCAATCGTCAGATAATTTGATTGCTTATGAATATACAGTTTTTCTATTCTAACTATATATTCCTGTATTCGTCCATTTTGGGCCTCTGATGAAAAAAAAGTAACACGGCAGCTTTCTTTCTTTCTGTACAATATAATACAGTGAAGACAATATTTATATAAGATCAATCAGATTCTAAAAACGATAAGAAGATAGAAAAAAAAGGAATATGGTTAAACAGAATGCATGGTATTGTTTTTCTTTCAAGTAATTAGTAAAGATCAGTGCCCTAGTTGTTAACATAATGTTCACCTCCAGAAATCAAAAAAGAACCTACTACTATAATTAGTTTATGTTAAGTTGTTTCAGCATATAGAATTGAACAGTAAAACAATACATGCATTTATCTAATCTACAGCTGCTAAAATATAAGATGCATGATAACATAATCTGTGCATGGGCGGTCTTTTGGTTTAGATATTTAGATACATGCTAGGTTTCATTTTTTAGCTGAGCAAATTTAATGCTACCTCTCTGTACTGGAGTACGATGCAGCTCCACGCATGGGGAAAAATGCAGAGGAGTCATTTTATCAGTTCAGTAAATCTAAATTAATTAGGATCTGACATTTTCTACTATTGATTATTAAATAACAATACTAAGCCATTTTCTGAGAGCATTCATATGATTTGAAAAAGAAAACACAGTAGAATAGAACCTGAGTGAAATGGGAGGAACAAAGCACTCAAGAAACCTGTTCCACCCAACCTGCTCCCAAACAGCCAAGATGTCTACCTTAGGACCCCCGAGCCTATCCACTGATCCACCAGGAGGAAGAAGGTTCTGCAGCTTAGGACTTCTACTTGTAGCAGCAAGAAAATTTATATATCCAGCCTTACAGGCTTAGTAATCAATGGGACCAGCACCAGCACCTATGGTCTGTCCTTCTCATAACATTTGCAGACTTATACTTGCACTCTCCACAGCCTCCCCTATTCGAATCTCTCAGCCATCACCTGATGAGCATGAGGAATGTTTCTGCAGAAAACATTGTAAGAGCTTCCTACTCAATTTGAATTGCCCTTTATAGGCTGCCCAAGTCTTTTTGTAATTAACTGGTCATTAGTGAGCTGCCTGCTCACCTCTCTCCACCTAGAGAGGGAAATGCCACAAAATTAGGGGGAGTTGTCCCATACCAACAGCTAATGGTAGAGTGCAAATGCTGCCATCTTTCCCAATCCTTCCAGCAGCTTCCATTCCTCCTAGTGGGCCAGTGGATACTCTTGTAACAGCTTTGTTGAGTGTTTGTCTCCCATTTTCATTTATTAAATAATAATAATGAGTCATTACATTCATTTTTGACCTACTTGGTAATAATTACAAACTTGTAATTATAATTTAACACAAAGTATTTTTTGCAAAAAGGATAATAGTAGAAAATAATTATTCTCAAAAATTGGGTAGGTGACACACTTTTCCCCTCTTAATCCCTTTTTAAAATAATTAAATAATGCTTTAATTGAAGCATGGCCCTTAATCATGGTTTAGGAACTTGGGTTAAATGGCTAAGGCTAGGAATATAAGTTAAATCCCACTAAGGTAATTTCCCTTAGTCTATTATTACTTCCCCACTTGTGGAATCATAGCCCCCCATCTCTTCTTCGTCCTTCTTCCTCTGCAGCCATTAAAGATTTTATATTAATATCAAAATGTACATATTGACATATTCTTGGTCATCCTGACCATTTGTTTCTGGCCTCTAGCCTTTTACATCAATATTTACAAAATTTACATCACGGGTTCAAAACCGGGGTATTAAATGTGAACAACCAAGAAAAACACCATGCACTTAGACTATCCACATATATGTGAATGTTAGTGGTGTAGTGACTTCTCACCCACATGTATGAAAAGTATTTACTTGAGGGTTGTGTTATCTCAAGTAACAGACGAAGATAGGAAGTGGAAAATAATTTAAACTAATCGGATTCTTTAACCATGCATGCATAACATATGAGAAAAAATAGATAAAAAGAGGAAATGTATCACACGTAAAGAAATTATGGTTTTATATATTATTACACAAAGAATGAAGTAAGATGACAACACCTTGGTATCCGTTGTAGATGGAAATGGACCTCTGTGGCTGACCCTTGAGGGAGTGATCTTCTTGCTCCTTTGTGCCCAAGTTTTCAACCAAGTGATTGTGTTGTTTGATTCCAAATGGTGAAACAAAAGAAGGGATAATGGTGTTCTTTATTTCTTTCGGTATGAAATTTGAAAACATGACCTTATTGTGAGTATGGATATGAAATGGTGACCTTGAGTCTTGTGTATGCAATATTTTTGAAATTTCGAAATGTCCTATGGGTAGATCTGCGGGAATATTTTTTGGTATATTGTTCCTAAAGTAGATACATATATGGAAAAGTTAAAGATCTCCTTAAATGGATATAGCAGTATGTACTTTTCTTCTATAACAAAGACATAGGAACTAGGAGGATGAATAGTTTTTCACTCTTCAACATATCTGCAATGTTATTCAAATTGTGAACAATGTAATCTTTGTTTTTATTAATAGAATGACAAACTATTTTCACCATAAAAATTCAAGGTTGGGTAGATGAACTCCTTGTAAGGTAAGGCTAACCATTAATTGTTGATTAAATGTGCAGGTGGAAAGCAACACTAGGCTCTATACAAACATAATGTTAGGCATAGTGGATTTCATTTATTTCATGCACTCTCCATCTATCAACCTCTTTGTCAAATATGATAGTCAATCTATGCATCAAGATTAATGAAAAAAGAAGAGAAGTCAGATAGCTCTAGATGTTTAATGACTTGCATAATCTTCATGTCAAAGAATTTGAGGTTGTGTATTGGATATGATAGTATATGACATAGATGCTTGTCATGTAATTTGGTACACTTAAATACACTTTGTGGACAACAGAGGTCCCAATCAATCTATGGACTAATTTGAACTATTTTTAGGCATATCTTGTTATTTTTCTAGAACTTAGATGTTAATTTATTAGTGTATTATTTGTCGACTCTTTGGGGGTTCAATTGTCATGCTTTGTCTCCAATATTTCTCCCCACTCCACTATTGGCATCCCTTACCTAGCTCTCACATTAATCCTATGCACTTAATATTTCCATACACATGGAAAAATAACCTATGCACTTACTATTGCTTAAAAAAAATCCCTTACTAAGTCATATATGCCTAACATTTGTGTGTCTCAGAATTGTTTCTACAACGTAAATACCTCCTTATATAAAAATTACTATCCCACATTGGTTGAGAGAAGTGGTTCACGACAACATATAAGCACCAATATACCATTATCTTTATACTAATGGGGGAAACCTCAAGGGAGATGTGCCTCCTACTAACATAATGGTTGATTGGTTGCGGTGCAAGTATGTTTGTTGCTTGAGCTTCCCCCAAACTCTTTGTTGAATGGAAACAAAAAAAAAAACTTTCACATGCCTTCCACAAAAATGGAAATTTACTAAGTAGTATATGCCTAACATTTTTTCATCTTGGAATTGTTTCTACGAAATAAATACCTCTATACAAAGATTACATCCTCACAGTGGTTGAGAGAAGTGACCCACAACAACAAATAAAATCCAATATACCATGATTCTTATGTCAATATGGTAAGCCACAAGGGAGTGTTGCCTCATAATAACATAATGGCTGATTGGTGGAAGGGTGAGTATGCTTGTTGCTTGACCTTACCCCCCTCTCTCTATTCCAAAAGAAACATTCATTGGCAATACTCTACATATGTGCATGTAATTGTTTCAAATGACTTAAATACTTTTCTACACATGTGGCAAACTAACCTATCCACTTAATAATCCTATACATGCGGCAAATTAACATATGCACTTAATATTTCTATACATGTAACAAACTAATGCTTTGAGAGGTTCATGGAATATAAAATATTAAAGACCATTCATAGTTTAAAACTTCGTTTTCATACCATATATAGTGCCCAAAACTTGTTGCTCAAGAATCAATGCTACATCACCATATTTTTTTCTTACATTTGACTATATTTTCTACTTGTAACCATCCACCCAAATATATATAAGCAAGTAAGTTTAATAAACAACATTTATAATCTATTCCATATTTAACTTATTAAACAATCACATTAACCATTAATCCCATACAATTAACATAATTAAACCATGGAACATTGGACTTAGTTTTTCCCATTTGATGAAGATCTTTGAATTTCTATATCTTGTCCAATTTCTCCATGGAAAAATGCATGCTCCTCTTAACTAGCATACATCGAGTTATGAAGTACCCCCATTACAAGAGTTATGAGTCTGATATACTCTTCTCACTGACTAATCGCTCATTCTCATTCCTACCTACAATATACCCCCACCCCTCTTTCCACATAATTCTGAAAACCCTATTAAAATGTTTAGGATACTATCCCTCAATTCCCACCAGCATTCTCTCCTCAACTAGAACTATTTCGCAAACATCTAGATACCCACTAACCTCTAACTAGCCATGAAATCTATAGTCCAAGGGAAGTATTTTCTTTTAATTCTTTTGTAATATCGCTCTTTTATCCAAGGAGACACATGTCCCAAGTGTCATATTCACATCAACCTTTTGTATGCCTACCAAATATCACTTTTATATAGTAGGTAGAATTTCTCAATTACAAATGTCCATTTTTTTTTTTAAACATGTCATTTCCAAATCCCACTTTCGAATGACTCATAATATCACCTTTTTTATATTGTATAAAAAGTGATATTTTATGAAACTAGTATTTATATGTCATTTTTATTCATCAATTTACCCGACATATTTTTCCTTCTTAATAATCCCAAGGTGAATTTATGAGTCAATAATATCTACATCAAGGAAGTGGTCAATGATCATTGTCGTTGATCTTGGTCAATGATCATTGTCGTTGATCTTCGACATGAGACGTGGGCATTGAATTAGAGTAGGAAGGTCATTATAGGAGTCCACACCCACCCACATAGGGCAATCTTAACTCAAAGCCTCTCAACACCATCATGCATTTTTGATGAAATGTTTACTTGTATAGTTGGGTGGTCCCCACATCTAACCATGTCAATGTGGTCCCTGATGTAACTAAGTAACTTGCATGAAAACTCTACAAGCATTAGTGTTAGTTGAATCAATAGAACTAATAACACGACCAATTGAACTCTTCAACCCACCCAAGACACAAAACACATGTGGAATAAGCACCACAAAGACAAAACCTATGCCACCTACTCCACACAAACAACATAATCAATTGTTGTGTCATAAGCACCAAACATACCATATAATCAATAATTGTGCCATATGCACCACACATACAACATTACACTACCTGCATGCCACATGTATTTATAAGTATCTAACTCCTATTATGCATAATCTAATATTGAATTTCCATTTCAAGCAATTTTGTGAACAGTAAAATTATTAAGCAATAAAGTTTAGAACAAAATTACTAGAAAATAGAAATTATTAACAAAAATCAACATTTATTATTTCATTAAAAACTAGATTTGAAGATGAATCTAGTGGTAGTAGGTTAGACAAATGATCTTCAACAATTGCAGTAGTCCTCCATGTTGAAGTTGCAGGTTTCTAAAAACTCTTGCAAAAGTTGTTGTTCTAGTTAACCAAAAAACTCTCGACCAATAAAATATTTTGGCTAAGAATTTAATAAACTCTCACTGACATTTTATTGAGTTTCTAACCAAAAATATTATTGTATTTTCGGCAAACTCCTAGTTGAGAGTATAAAAATATCGGTTTAGAGTTTGATGACATTTTGCATAGCCTTGTTGTGTTTCCCTCACCACACTTGACTCCAAAAAGCGTCACCCATTTTTGTGTTTTCACCTTGGTGCCTGAATATACTTTGATGGAACAATCCAAGTGAACCCAAGTAGATTTGGAGTAAGGGGGATTGTTCACATTACTGCAAAATTGGGATGAGGGTCTAACAATTACGCTAAGCTCTTGGCACTCAAATTGGCTCTAATGTTGACATTAGAAAAAGAGGTTAAAAGGGTACATGTCTTTGGTGTTTCTCAAATGATTATTGAGTGGACAGTTGGCACCTATTCATGTGAAAACGTCATGCTTTGACCTATATATGAGGAGATCAATACCATAAAATCATATTGTTTAGTTATAGCTTTCCACCATATATATAGAGGGAGAAGAGTAAACAGGCTGATCAATTGTTAAAAGGAGGAGATGGATGGTCTTATATTTGAATATCTTCATGATCCATGTTATTATTTTCAATATTTGGTCCTTTTGGATGTTTATTCTTGAATATCTATAACTTTAAGAGGAGTTTCAGACTAATTATGTAATATTTTTGAAATTTTGAAATGCCTTGTATGGGTACATTTGCAGGAATGTTTTTGTATATTGTTCTTGAAGTAAGTGTGTGTGTGTGTGTGTGTGGAAAAGCTAAACAAGTCCTTAAATGTATATAGTAGGATGTAGTTTTCCTATGTAAAGGAGGAATAAGAACTAGGAGGGTGAATAGCTTTTCACTATTTAGCATATTTGCAATGTTATTCAACATCTAAATAATGTAATCTTTGTTTTTATTGATAGAATTTCAAAAAAATATCCACATAAAAATTAGAGTTTGGGTAGATGAACTCTTTGTAAGGTAAGACTGACCATGAATTGTTGATTAAATGTGCAAGTGGAAAGCAACATTGGGATCTATACAGACATAAGGTTAGGCATAGTGGATTCCATTTATTGCATGCATTCTCCATCTATCAACCTCTTTGTCAAATATGATAGTCAATCTATGCATCAAGATTGACGACAAATAGAGAGAAGTTGGACAAATCTAGATGTTTAATTATTTGCATAATCTTCATGTCAAAGAATTTGAGCTTGTGTAAGGTAAAGATGGTTGACATGTACTTTGGTACACTTAAACACATTGTGGACAATGGTGGTCCCAATCAATTTATGGACTAATTTTGAACTAGTTTTAGGCATATTTTGTTATTTTTCTAAAACTTCTATATTAATTTATTAGTGGATGTTTGTCGACTCTTTGGGGATTTAATTTCCAAGCTATATCTCAATTATTGCTCCTCGCTCCATTGTTGGCATCCCTAGCCTAAATCCCACATTAATATTATGCACTTAGCATTTCCATACATGTGGAAAAATAACCTATGCACTTACTATTGCTTAAAAAATTCCTTTACTAAGCCGGATATGCCTAACATTTGTGTCTTGGAATTGTTTCTACAATGTAAACACCTCTCAGTACAAAAATTACTATCCCACATTGGTTGAGAGAAGTGGTTCACGACAACCTATAAGCATTAATATATCATGATCTTTATGCTAATGGGGGCAGTCACGAGGGAGAGGAGGCTCCTACTAATATAACGGTCGATTGGTTGCCATGTGAGTATGTTTGTTGCTTGATCTTCCCCCTTCTCTCTATGGAATGGAAACCAAAAAAAAAACTTCACATGCCTTCCTCAAAAATGCACATTTACTAAGTTGTATATGACTAACATTTGTGCATCTTGGAATTGTTTCTATGAAATAAATACCTCTATAAAAAAAATGAGTGTCCAACATTAGTTGGGAGAAGTGGTCCACAACAACATATAAACTACAATACACCATGATTCTTATGTCAATGGGGATCGCCACACATGAGTGGTACCTCTTTCGCGTGCCTTCCTAAAAACTGTGTATTACTAAGTCGGGTACACCTAGCATCTATACATCTTGGAATTGTTTATATGACATAAATACTTCTCTATACATGTGGCAAACTAACCTATCCACTTCACATTCATATACATGTGACAAATTAACATATGCACTTAATATTGCTATACACATGTAACAATCTAATGTTTTGATAGGTTCATGGAATAAAACATTTAAAGACACTTCATGGTTTAAAACCTTGTTTTGGTATTATATATAGAAATTCTTCTTGCTCAATAATCAACACTACATTTTTTTTCTTACATTTAACATCACCATATTTTTTTCTTACATTTAACTATCTTTTCTACTTGCAACCATCTACCCAAATAGATATCAAGTAAGCAATTTTAATAAACAACATTTATAATCTATTGCACATTTTACTGATTAAACAATTGCATTAACCTTTAATCCCATACAAATAATATAATTAAAGCATGGAACATTGAACCTGTTTTTTCCCATTTGATGAAGATCTTTAAATTTATCTATTTTTTCCAATAGCACCATGGAAAAATGCATGCTACATGATAACTTTCCTATTGACCATTGTACATCGAGTTCTAAAGTACCCCCCTATGCAAGGGTTCTAAATAATCATAGGCTTATCACATGCCAATCACTCATTCCCATTCCTACCTACCAGCATAGATCCATCTTAACTCTAGTTGTATCAAGCGCTGAGTGGGATCAAATCCCTTCAGTTGCAAACTCATTTTAGGGTCCATAATTTCCATTATAATTGTACACACCATCTATTCCAATTTGGAATCATGTTGTAAATGCTAACACATAAATCCTACAAATGTGCAAAAATTGCATTAATTAATTAATTATGAAGTTAAAAAGTTATTTACCCAAATATAATTGTCTAAGTGCCAAGTATTTCATGTTGTAAATTATAACACATAAATCCTATAAATAAGCAAAATTTGCATTCATTAATTAATTATGAAGTAAAATACTTGCAATTTACCCAATTATTATTAATTTGCAATTATCATAAAACTAATATCTAACTTGTTGTTCTATTATTAACTTAATATTACATAATCAATATATTCTCCATCAGAATCATCTAAGTACCACCTATGAATCCTACAAATAGGAAAAAATTGCATTCATTTATTGATTATGAAGTAAAATAGTTATTCTTAATCCATAGGCAATGATTTATGAAAAGAATTATTTAAAATGTGAGGATGTGTGAATGGAAATTGAAATTGAAATTTGATGTATATTTTTCACCTAAAAAACATGTATCTTGATATTCAACAATTCGATGTATATTTATATAAATGTATTTTGCAATCTAGCCAATTTAAATTTGAGCCAATGTGTACTTGGTTTTAAATTGTTTTTACATATTTAGTTTTTGGAGCTGACATGTGTCGCGTGACAAACGTGACACATCTCATCCACTTTGGGATGTAGAAAGTGCCTCTCGACGCAACAATCTACCCTCACCCCCGTTTCCACATGCATAACTTTGAAAGCCTTGTTAAAGAGTTTAGGATATTATCCCTCAATTCCCACTAGTATTGTGTCATTGCCTAGTGATACGTGGTACCAACACCAGTGCACCTTCAAATGTGTCCTAGGGAGAGAGGGTCATTTTTTTCAGACCATGAGGGTTGTTATCCAGCATTTTTTGAGTGGAAGTTATGGCCAGACCCTTTGGTCCCTCTCTTAGGAGTACTATGGCTTAGTAGCATTGTTGACTGCCTCATTATGGGGCTTGTAGCCCTGAGGTGGTGTCCAGGGCTCCTAGGGGTCGGTCACTAGGTCACATGACACCCCACTTGTTTTATGACTCCGGTGAAAATTCCTTCAGTTGTGAGGCTCTTGCCTCTCTTTCAGGTCACCTTAGGCACCCTCCTCGTCCCTCTACAGCTTAGCGCCCTCTCTCCTTGGGCCTCTTCCAAGGATGACATCATCATCCTCACCAGGTCGTACTGCTTGGTCTGGGGGGGGCATTGAGGAATAATAAGCATTTTGGGGTTAGATGGGGAATGACGCCCCCCCGCGCCCCCCCCTCGTGCCTACTCCATCCTTTAGTTAGGAGTAGTTTGCTCTGTTTTAGCTATTTTAGTCACTTTTGGGTAAACTCTGGAGAAAATGCCCCAAGTTACCCACATATTTGATTATTTTATATTATTTTATGTTATAATTTTAAGTTGACATGTTATAATTTTAAATTGACATTTTAAGGCATATAGGCCTAGTTATTTTTTAAAAAAGTTAGTGTTACATCATATAAATACAATCTACTCACTTCATTTTTACACACAACTTACGGGATAAAATTCATTATGTTACTTGTTTACCCTAGAAGGGCCTTTTTGGAGTGATGCGCACCTCTTGGAGGAAGATATTTTTTTCTCTTGGATGAAAGTTGGATGCACTCTTTATCTTGCAAATGCTATGTGGATGCTAAAATAGTTGAAATAACTCATGCACAAGTAAGTCTTTTTCTCTTGAAGGTTTGCTTGTTGAATGGTAGGTAGATTTTGCATCTTCAAGGATTGAATGGTAGCCCTAGGGCTGCATTCTCTTTGAATAGGGCCATTTATCTACTTTTCTATCCCTTAGCATAGTAGAAACACTCCCAAGCGGAGCTTCCTGCATAGGTTAGCCTTGGAGCTCCAACTTTGCCTTAGTTTAGGCTCTTGAAACCAACCCTTGAGGTTATTTCAAGAATCCCTAATCTAGTGACAAGGAGAAATTCCCTCCAAGAGGAAGGTTGGTCACCTTCCTCTAAGGTTAGGGTTTGTGGTAACATCCATTAAAACCCTAAGTTTGTCCATTTTCTCTACATCAAACCCTAGTTTGTCCATTTGTAAATATTATTTTAGATTAATTACTCTTACATTTTCATGTTAGTATTAGGCTTAGAATTAAGTCTGCAATTTCATGTTTGAAACCCTAAACAAATAAAAAAATAAATCAATTTTCAATTTTTGGCCTCCCTAAAATTTCGGACCTACCTCCTATAAATTCGGCCTTCCTTTCTTGTCCCTAAAAACCCTAGGGTGAAATTTTAGGAAGCCCTAAGAATATAAAAATAAAACTGAAAAATCCTAAAACTAAACCCTAAACCTAAAATCAGACCTAGGTTTTCCCGTAAAAACCCTAGCAGCCCTCTTTAAATTCATTTATGAAGTTTTCTATAGCAAACTGCCACCTCTTTTGTAGCCTTAAAACCTGTAACAAAAGACAAGCATAAACAACATCAAAGGGTGATCAAAAGTGGACTTTAAATTTCTCTTGAATAAGACTTATTAAAGGGATTGTTTTTGTTAATTAATGATGGTTTAAAGGCTGAAAACATTACTATTTGAATGCTACAAGACTACCATTAATTAGGACTGATAACACTTGGATTGTTGAAATTCCACTCTTTACAATAGTTGGTGTTGGTCACCCTATATGCTAATTAATTACAACTAACACACAGGATGCTCAATATAAATTGTCAACCCAGGGAAGTATTTTATTTCAATGGCAATAAGCACAATCTATGCATAAACATTTCAACTAGTTGATTAAATAAATGGAAATGAATGATCATACCTATCTGCTCAGCCAAACTCATTCATGACTAAAACTAATCTACCTTATCGATCCTAGGAATTCAAAGTGCAATTACCTTACTACAGAAATCAACCTAGCAGTTACTGATCTAAGAATAAAAATGAACTAGATTATTTTTGCAAGTTAAATCCTATAATTATCAAACTACAGTATTCAATCTCTACCAAACTAATTCATCTAGCAGCCACTATAACTCAATCATAATCTACTTAATCTAATGAATTCAAGAAAGATACAACAGCAAACAGAAACTAAACATAAGCTTGAACTCTAATTTGATTAATATTTGAAATCCTAGGAAGCATAAATGACTGAAAGGAATTGAAGCTGAGCTTGGTTGTAACAGCTAATTCTAACACACCATGCATCAAAATAAACTAACCTAAACAGTCGACTGTCTCACCACACAGTTACAGCTATCAGGATGCAATGATAAACTACCAGGAAAGAATGCAATTACAAATTCTCTGTTGCAGCTAACATTAATACACCTAATGCAATTCCACACCACAAAACAGGAAAGAAATTAAACTACCTACTTAACTCGGCAATCTCTGTGAGAAGGCAGGCCCTAGCCTTCTAACAGAGACGCCGTGAACTACCTCAAATTAAGACAAAGAAATATGAAGAACTCTGCTCTTTATATTAAAGATGGTAATCCACAATCTCACCTCTCTGTTGCAACCCGTACAAAATGATAATCAACCAACCCCAGACTCTGAAAGCCTTAACTTATTTATACATGCAAAATACAATTCATGATCCACTAATTTCGCACAACAATGAAGATCTCTGGTCTTCATGCTGCGGAGTTAGAACTGAACTGTTACAGCCATATTGAATGAGGCCATTGGACATGAAAGATGTTGTTACTCTGGCAGTCAATGGATCAATGGATTAACCAATTGGGAGGCGTCCTGTTTATTGCACCAATGCTCTATTTCAGCAAAGTCCTGTTACAGCTTCACATGGAAAGGTGTGATGTCCCTTTGAATATAAGGAATTAAATCTGAAGAGTAACAGCTGGCACCATGTGTGATTCTTTCCCAAGGCATTGCAGCTGATACACCTGTGCTCTGATCTTGACTTAATGAAATCAACACAAGTTAGCATAAATCAAAGGCTAGAATTCATAACCATAACAATCTTAGGCATTAAATAAATGAAGCAATAATGAATTATACCTTGTCAGGATTGTTGATTGATATGGAAGAAATGCATGTATATGGTTTATGAAAGTAGGGTGTAACAGGGAAAAATGATGAAATAGGTATGGTCAAAAAGGGGCAATTTCAGGGCCCAACATCTTCCCCCAACTATCCAATTGCGTGTCCTCATGCAACAGCCGATTAGTCTGAATCTGAATCTAATCCTCGTTCATATTATGCAGATGAATTGAAGGAATCAACTTTGAAAATTAATCATTGGAAATGTTGGTTCTTGTGTAACAGCATCCCCCTACCCTTAGCAACTTTAGCCTATGTTGGAATTCAGTAGATTTTCAATAGTGTTGGTCCTTATGTAACAACATTTTTTCTTGTATCTCAATCTCAACATCTCCTATCTGAGTTGTATTTATAGCAATTTTTTAGGACACTGGTTCTTGTGTAGCAGCGTCCTGTCTCTAGATTCTTTTAGCCTGCTGAGTCAATTCAATGTCCCCAAAACGATGAGACTGAGCCCAGGAATAGTTCCTCTGATTGTTTACTCTTGCATATCTTTGTACTGCTAATCTAGCACTATAACCTTATGCCCTTCCAAATTAAATATGTCTCCACATTCCGAGTATATCATTTCTTTCTGTCCCTCATTCCCCAGAATGGAAGATAAATTTTCCACCTGATCTACAGCCTCTACCATTGTATTCGCATACTTCTTTGCCTGCTTCCTGCATGTTTCTTTCCATCTTTCTAATTCTTCGTGAAGCATTTGCACCTCCTCTTTTAGCAGCTCATTTTCAAAAAGAAGATTCTCTAATTGAGATTCTTCTACAGCAGGTTCTTGTGTGTCAGCAGGTGATCGAGGTTTTAAAATGGGAATTACAATATTTACCCCGATCGAGTGACCTGCTTCTGCTGCGGTAACTGTTTTGATTCTTCTCCTCTTCATTGGGCTGGACATCTAGCCCTTGCCCATTAGCCCCTTCCTTCTCCCTTGAAACAAGGAAAATATTATCACTTTAGGAACAAGGGCGACTCTCTCCTCTTGATTTAAAGTTCTTATTTCAGGAGAGGATTCAACATTCAGAACTTCTATGCCGCTTCCTGCCACTGCTTTTGCTTGATGTTCCTCTTATGCTCTTTCAGTTTTAGCTGCTCCAGTTCCATCCTCCTCTATATCTATCTTCTCTCCATCATCCAATCGAACTTCTGGTGTTCCAACCCTCCCCCCAACGGAGCTTGAGGAATTCCAATCCTCATCAATTATTTTTAAAGAAAGTTCACGGGGTACCCCTGGACGAACCATAAATTGTTCCCAGGTCAAATTGTGGTGTGCAAGGGCCCGTAAGACTAATAGTTTAATTAGCCCATGATTTGTGAGGGAAGATGAAGGGTGTTGAGCACCTTTAGTATAATAAGCCATGCGTTGCAGATATTTAAAAAGATAGTATGGCATATTTAACAGCCTGCGATGACGTAAATGTGATAGGAGGAAAAACTCATGAATGTAAACAACACTGTACCTTCCCTCACATGTGATGTATTTCTTCAAAAAGAGTGCAATTTGGTCCCAAGTACTTGGAAGGGTCTCCAGTGTTGTTCCTCGGCCCTGTGGTCGAACACTTTCTCCTGCTGCCAGAAAATCTTCAATTGCAGTTGGATGATGGCGCTTCCGACTAAACCAGCGCTGCCCAGTTCTGGGAAATCCCGTTACCTCTGCCAGGATTGCTTCTGAAACGTCTACCCTTATACCTCGAACCTCTAAATGGGTGTAAGTTAGATTTTGATCAAATTCAAGGGTTGTTTCTTTGTGAAAACCATTCAAACGTTGAAAATAATCTATCCATCCACCTTCCTGAAAGATAGCAAAGACTTCTCTATTCTTATACAGAGATTCTATTGTTAGGGGCTCATATCTTACAGGGATGCCTATACTGCTGAGCTTTTGCGAAATATTCCAGCGAGTGCACCAGTTACAGTTTCAAAAGTCGAGCTAACTACATGGAAACACAGGTAATGGATAGTCGAAGTTTGAATTGAGCATTTTTGGAAAGGTGGCATAGTTAGTTTTAGAACAAAATCCGTGGCAAGATTATCGCACAAGTCGGGTGGAATGACGGTCATCATCATAAGTACGGGTAACAACTTAAACGTGGTTTTGGTTCAGTTGATTGGTTGTGGATAGATGACAGGGATAAATGACAAATATAATCATTATTGCTTGCGACGTCAATATGCCTAATCATGATTATAGTTAGAACTCGTACCTTCAAGATTAATCCTCAATCCATCATTCTGCCATAGCATTATATTTCACAGTCGCATCGCTCGTAAAATACGCATGTGCCTCCATGAGTTGGCTATCGTTGATTGGACAGTTGATGTCAAATAAGAGTGCATGGTGATTGTAGAGCAAGCTTAACACGAGCTAGCGAAGATAAGTCGCAGTTGTAGGAACTAGCAGAGTCCGGATAAATGTGGCGAAGTCACAACTGCAAACTCACGACAATTTAGCAGAGTTCAGAAAAATATGGCGGAGTCACAGCTGCAAAAATTGGCAAAATAGGCAAGAATAGCGGAGTCGCAGCTGCTAGAAAAGGAGAAATGGATGAAAATAGTAGTCACAGCTGCGAAACTTTGGCAGAATGGACGAAAATAGGGAGTCGCAGCTGCTGGAAAAAGGTGAAACGGATGAAAATAGCGGAGTCACAGCTGTGAAAATAGGTAGAATGGGTGAAAGTAGCGGAGTCACAGCTACAAAAATAGGTCGAATGGGAAAAAAGTAGCGTATCCACAGCTGCGAAAATAGGCAGAATGGGCAAAAAGTAGCGGAGTCACAGCTACGTGAAAAAGGAAGAATGAGCAAGGTAAGGAGTCGCAGCTGTGCAAAATGGAGTAACAAGCAAATTTTCAATTGGCTGCTGAAATTCGACGAATCACCCATCTTCTTCAAGGAGCTTATTCGATCAGGAAAACAAGATAAGGTGCCTGCAATCGTCTGGCCCAGTAACGATTGTTGCTCCCCAAATCAATTCCTGCACACAGTTCTTCAAAACAAATCCGATCAAGCGTAAAAATAAAATAACAGAAAGAAAACAAATTATTTATGTACAAATTATGTGTGGAAATTGTAGTTTTCTTTAAAAATTCACAGGGGTTGAGAAAGATCCCTGCCCTAGCGTTAACTGATAATCTGGATTAGCTGCAACATGTGAAATGAAAGCATTATTTGAGATCAGTTTGTGATACAGTCGCAGCCGATGACCATTTGCAAATAATGGTGTCTTGTTTTCATCAATGGTGATCAACCGAACTATTCCATTATCAAATACTCAATCTATCTGATAAGGTCCCAACCAACAAGTATGCAATTTTCCTTTGAAATCCCTTTTAAACCGTGAATCATATAACAGACCCCAGTCTCCTTCTCGGAAGACTTTCTTCTTTATAAATCTATCATGCCATTTAGAGCGTTGTTGTTGGATTAAAGCTGTATGATGCACTGCGGCTGTGCGCTTCTCATCCAATTCATTAAGCTGATTCAGTCGGTTCCTCTGTGCTTCTGATAAATCAAGGTTTGCTTCTACAGCTGTCTTCAAAGTTCTGATCTCAAATTCAATTGGGAAAACAACATTTTTTCCATACACCAATTCATATGGGGCAAAACCAGTGGTGTTGCGCCATGTAGTGCAATAGGCCCATAGTGCCTCTAGAAGTCTCTCAGCCCAATCTTTACGATGGATTTTCACTGTTTTTGTCAAAATAGCCTCAATGACCTTATTTGTACTCTCCACTTCGTCATTGTCCTGTGGATAATATGGCGAGGTTATTTTGTGCTAAATGTGAAACTTCTGTAACAAGGCTTCCAATTTGTGAGACACGAACAGTGGCCCACCATCTATAACGATTTCCTTGGACACTCCAAACCGAGTAAAAATTTCTTCATATAGGAAATCAATTACAGCCTGATCATTAGCGTTGACCAAGGCTCTAGCTTCCACCCATTTGGTCATGTAATCTGTGCAAATCAAGATATGAACTTTCTGTTTTGAGGGAGGGTTGATAGGCGCTACAAAATCCAGGGCCCATTTGTCAAACGGTTCAACCACGAGCTGTGGCTGAAGAGGCATTTCATCTAATCTGTTGGGTTGGCCCATCCTCTGGCAGTTATCACACGCCTGAACATACTTCTTCGCATCCCTAAACATTGTAGGCCAGAAATAATCCATCCTTAAAACTTTATGACCTTCCCTTTTGTCAGCAAAGTGTCCCCCACAGGGCTCATCATGGTAAGCCTTCGGGATACTGAAGATTTCATCTTCTCTTACACATCTTCTGATTTCAAAGTCAAGACCTGTCTAGAAAAGATGTCCATCGATCCAGCAATACCTGGCACTGTGTTGTATGATCTTTCTTGTTTCTCTCTTCGACAGATGTGTTGGAAGCTTACCTGCGACCAAAAAGTTAGCAATATCTGCATACCATGGGGAATGAGCTGATACTGCAAACAAATATTCATTAGGGAAGGAATCTTCGACTGGTAAATTGTCATCATTGTTAGTAAGTTGAGATAAAAAGTCTGCAACAATGTTTTCCTTCCCTGGTCTATCAATAATTGCGATGTAAAATTCCTATAACAGTAGCAGCCATCTAGTTACTCTAGCATTCGTGATTGGTTTATTCATTAAATACTTGATGGCTGAATGATCAGTGTGCACAAAAGTGGAATATCCAGTAATGTAGTGTCTAAATTTGTTGATGGCATAAACTATGGTAAGGAATTCTTTCTCGATGACAGTATATTTTAGTTCAGCAGGGGATAAGTTCTTACTAATGTAATAAATTGCATATGGGGCATTACCTTCCTGCTGTCATAAAACTGCTCCAATGGCAGTGTCTGAAGCATCTGAAGAGATATGAAAAGGCAGAGCCCATTTGGGCCCTCGTAAGATGGGTGTTGTAGACGACCTTTTCTTAAGTTCAGTAAACAATGTTTGGCATGCATCATTCCAAACAAACTGTGTATCCTTCATCAACAAGGTGAAAAAAGGAGAGGCTAGTTTGGAAAAAATTTCTATGAATCTTCTGTAATAGCCAGCATGCCCTAAGAAGCTACGTACATCATTTTGTGTCCCAGGAGTTGGTATATTTTCAATTACCTTGATTTTGGATGGGTCTACCTGGATACCATCAGAAGAGATGAAGTGCCCCAAAACTATGCCCTCGCTCATCATCATATGGCACTTTTCAGTGCTTAAAGATAGCTGGCTTTGTTCACAGCGTTTCAAAACCTTTTCTAAATTTTTCAATGCTTCTTCGTAACTACTACCGTATGGAGTGAAGTCATCCATAAAAATTTCCATGCAATCATTTACCATCTCTGAACAAATTCCAATCACTGCTCTTTGAAATGTGGCTGGTGCATTGCACAACCCAAAAGGAAGTACCCTGTATGCAAAAGTGCCCCAGGGACAGGTGAAAGTGGTTTTGTCTAGGTCTTCTGGAGCAATCTGGATTTGGTTATAGCCACTAAAGCCATCCAAAAAGGAAAAATACTTCTTCCCGGACAAGGTATTAAGGACCTGATCAATAAAAGGTAAGGGAAAGTGGTCTTTCTGCGTTGCTTTGTTCAATTCTCTGTAATCCACGTAGACCCTCCATTTTCCATTTTTCTTTGGCACAATCACGAGTGGAGAAACCAACTCACTATCTAAAATTGGGTATATAAACCCTGCTTCCAAAAGTATTAAGATTTCCTCTTTCACTACGTCCCTTAGGTTTGGGTTCATCCTTTGTTATGGTTGGCACACTGGCCTGGAGTCGCTCTTAATATAAATGTGATGGGTACATAGATTAGAAGGAATACCCTTCATGTCTGTGTACTCCTAAGCGAAAGCTCCTTTATGTTGTTTCAACCTAGTGATCAGTTGTTCCAGCTCATTGGGCACAAGGTTTGGATTGATGTTCAATGTTTTCCCTGGCTCAATTTCTACTGGGACACTTTTCGAATTTTTGAGTACTCGAA
Organism: Larix kaempferi; assembly: GCA_027924585.1. NCBI lineage: Eukaryota > Viridiplantae > Streptophyta > Pinopsida > Pinales > Pinaceae > Larix > Larix kaempferi. The sequence continues at coordinate 1,913,093 of BSBM01001010.1, forward strand.
TTACACTGGAATCACTGACTAGAGTTTCTTCCGTAAGATTTTATTGTTTCTGCTCATCTAATGTACTGTCCAGAATCTGGTAAACATGTTTGTTGACAGACATGGGCTCACTGATGAAACTGGTAATGGCATCGTCCTCTGTTTCATCCTTAAAAGTTAAGGCTCTCCCTATCATTAATAATGGTTGAACGCCTTCCTCCTCCTCCAAATCCACCCAAAGTGGAGTTTCAGCTTCTATGCTTGGTCGGGTTGGAGGGTATAAAGTTAGGCTTTTGATTTCAGTCTCCTTTGAGATAGTCATGGATCCTGACCGACAGTTGATACAGGAATCTGTTGTGGCTAACCAAGGTCTTCCCAGGATCAGCGGGTGTCCCCCCAGCTGAGACTTCGGTTGTAACACCAAGAAGTCCGTAGGGTACTCCCACGAGTCAACAGAGATTACTAGGTCGTCCAGGATTCCCTCGGGCTTGATTGTTGATTTGTCAGCAAGTTCTAAAGTGGTAGGGGTTGGCTGAAGATTAGTGAGTCAAAGTTTCTTCACAGTCTCTATGGTCATGACATTGATAGTCACACCTAAGTCTACTAAGACGTTGGGGATTTGTGTGTTTCCTATGTGAACTGTAACAGTAGGATTTCCAGGGTCATTGTATTTTGCCACAGGAGTCTTCCCCATTATTAATTCGGAAAGCTTCCCCAATACATGGACAGTGGGAGGATCCCTAGGATTTATTCCTAGTTTCTTGACACATAAATCTCTAACAGTCTTGGCATAGATGGGCACGTCATGGAGGGATTGCAACAGTGGAATTTTGACATACAAATTCTTCAATTCTCCTAGGAGATTGAATCGAGGTTGTTCCACTGTTTTCTATAGGGCTAATTGTTCAGGATATGGCAGTTCTCTTATCAGTTGTGTAAGCTGTGCTTCATCGTGCATTACTTCCTGAGTTTCAGCTACTATTTCAGCAGGAATGTCAGCATCCTCAATGATGGGGATCGCTGAGTTAACCATATTCTCAAAGTGTTGATTCACTCCAGTTTCAGTCACTAGGGATGGGACATCCTCGGTGATAATGGGTTCCACTACCCTCCCTTATCGAAATTGTTTGTCATTGCAAGGAATTTGGGAGATGGAATACGCAGGCATGTTGGCAGTCTCAAACTGCTGAACTGCTTTATTATTCAGTTTTGGGTTAGGTTGTGCAGGTAGTTGTGGTCGAAGTGGTGTATTCATAGGTGCGGCGTTGTTTTGGAATTGCAATTGTGGTTGCTTATATTGTTGGTGAGGAGGGTACAGTTGATATTGAGTTTGGTGATGAGGAAAGTTATTTCTTTGGTAAGAATTTCTCCGGTTGGAATTCCAGGGAGCTTGATGGTTCGATTGTTGTGACCATGGTGTCCAAGAGTTAGGATTTTGCATTGGGTTTTGAGATGGATTCCACTGGTTATTAGAATAATCTGAAGGGAATTGTGTATTCATATTATTCATTCCATTCATATTATTCAAGAAAAATGATGGGTCTTGATTCATACCTTGATTTTGAGGCTGCCAAGGTTTCTTCTGTGCAATAAAGTAACCTTGTTCCACATCTGAAGTGGATGCCTACAGGACTGCTTTGACCTTGGTTAATGAAGGACATTCTTTGGTATCACGCTCCAATTCACATATCCTACATATATATGCCTTGTCCAATGGGCATTCTTTCAGTGGGTGCTTTTTCCTACATTTAGGATAGAATACACCGAGTGTAAGATCTTTTACTGCTTGCCTCTATTTTTCTCTCAAAACATCTAACTCTGAGGAAATGGAGCTCATCATATTTTTTTTTAAATTCTCCAGTAAGTTGCTTATTTCTGCTCAAGTGGCTCCTCCACTAGCTGACTTCTATGTCCTAGTGAAGACATCCTGATCTCGATCCTTGTCCCGTTTGTTAGTTCTATAGGATCCCCTTGAGTACCTTCGAAATAATTCAATGATCTTCTCAAAAGGTTCCTTCGAGATATCCCCTTTACCTAACAAATTCATCATATCAAGGAAATCTTCTCTAATTCCTCGTAGCAAGATAATCTTGAATACATCTTTTCCAATCGCAGTGTAGCCAGACCTTTGTAAATTATACAACAATTTTTCCACAAAATCTTCCAAGCTCTCCTCTTCCTTTTGGACCATTTTAAACAACTCTTCCTTTCTATCTCTGGTTCTACAATATTCTTAATATTTAGAAAGAAAGGTTTGTTTCATTTGATCCCAAGTAGTAATGGTCTCACGTCCTAGACTCATGAACCAGCGCGGAGCATTTCCTTTCAAGGTGGTTGGGAATAGTTTCAGCTTTTGAGCACTGGAGGTATAATCATAATTGCGATAAAGGATGTCAAATTCAAAAATAAATTCATCAGGATCTTCAGAGGACTTACCATGGAAATTCGAGAGAACTGATGGTGAAATATTTTTCATGGGAGCTGCCCCAGGTGTCTGGAGGATAGGGAATTCAAGTGTGACCACAATATCACCAGGCTGATTATCTTCCACTTCCTCTTTACGATTGTCCTGGCGTTCATTTTCCCCTTCATGTTCTCTATTAGCCATGTTGGTCCAAAATTCAATGGCTTTCTTTATTCTTTCTTCCTCTGCTTTTGCTTCTTCTGCTTTCCTCCTTTCTTCTTCTCGCCTTCTTTCCTCCTCTACTTCTCAGCAAGTCTCCAACAACACTTCTTTAGTAACTTTAGTCCCGTTAATATGGTAAATCTCCTCTCTATCCGATGCACCCACAATGCTTCCTTTGTCTTCAGGAGGTTTCTTCTCTGTAATGGGAGTAGAGGGTCTCGTTGCGTTCTCCACAGTTGATGTTGAATTCCAAAGATTGGGAGGAAAATAATTTCCTCTTCCTGTAGATGTTTGCGGTCGTTTGGTAGAAGAATCATCTTTAGCAATTATATCGTCGATAAATGTTTGTCTTCCCAGACCTGTGTTACGACCTCAACCTCTTCCACCTACAATTTTAGTATTCAAATGGGGTTCCTGATTTGTTTTTCTTGTATTCATGCATGCTGTAAGTAATCAAACCAAAATGAAATCAATAAACCAACCACTAACTATGTCTATCAATTACCATCCCGACAACAACGCCAAAATGTTGGTCACCCTATATGCTAATTAATTACAACTAACACACAAGATGCTCAATATAAATTGTCAACCCAGGGAAGTCTTTTATTTCAATGGCAATAAGCACAATCTATGCATAAACATTTCAACTAGTTGATTAAATAAATGGAGATGAATGATCCTACCTATCTGCTCAACCAAACTCATTTCATGACTAAAACTAATCTAGTTTATCGATCCTAGGAATTCAAAGAGCAATTACCTTCCTACAGAAATCAACCCAGTAGTTACTGTTCTAAGAATAACAATGAACTAGATTACTTTTGCAAGAAGTTAAATCCTGCAATTATCAAACTACAGTATTCAATCTCTACCAAATTGATTCATCTAGCAGCTACTGTAACTCAATCATAATCTACTTAATCTAATGAATTCAAGAAAGATACAACAGCAACCAGAAACTAAACATAAGCTTGAACTCTAATTTGATTAATATTGGAAATCCTAGGAAGCATAAATGACTGAAAGAAATTGAAGCTGCGCTTCGTTGTAACAGCTAATTCTAACACACCATGCATCAAAATAAACTAACCTACACAGTCGACTATCACACCACACAGTTGCAGCTATCGGGATGCAATGATAAACTACTAGTAAATTATGCAATTATAAATTCTCTATTGCAGCTAATAGTAATACGCCTAATGCAATTCCACACCACACAACAGGAAAGAAATTAAACTACCTACTTAACTCAGCAATCTCTATGAGAAGGCGGGCCCTAGCCTTCCAACAGAGACGCCGTGAAATACCACAAATTAAGACATAGAAATATGAAAAACTCTGCTCTTTATATTAAAGATGGTAATCCATAGTCTCACCTCTCTGTTACAGCCCATACAAAATGATAATCAACCAACCCCAGACTCTGAAAGCCTTCCCATATTTATACATGCAAAATACAATTCATGATCCACTAATTTCGCGTAGCAATGAAAATCTCTGATCTTCATGCTGCGGAGTTACAACTGAACTGTTATAGCCGTATTGAATGAGGTCGTTGGACATGAAATATGTTGTTACTTTGGCAGTCAATGGATCAACGGATTAACCAATTGGGAGGCGTCCTGTCTGTTGCAGCAATGCTCTGTTTCAGCGAAGTCCCTTTACAGCTTCACGTGGAAAGGTGCGATGTCCCTTTGAATATAAGGAATTAAATCTGAAGAGTAACAGTTGGGACCACGTGTGATTTTTTCCCAAGGCATTGCGGCTGATACACCTGTGCTTTGATCTTGACTTAATGAAATCAACACAAGTTAGCATAAATCAAAGGCTAGAATTCATAACCATAACAATCTTAGGCATTAAATAAATGAAGCAATAATGAATTATACCTTGTCAAGATTGTTGATTGATTTGGAAGAAAGGCATGTATATGGTTTATGAAAGTAGGGTGTAACAAGGTAAAATGATGAAATAGGTATGGTCAAAAAGGGGCAATTTCAGGGCCCAACAGTTGGCACTTTGGTATGTAATGTCAGAAATGATGGCCTAATTGTTGAGCTTTTACTGCTGCAAGTTCATGGCGTTTATGTTGTTATACAGTGTATTTACAGAGGAAAAAAGTGATGATACTACATAACTAATATATATTGTTTGAAATGGAATATTAATAATTGAAAGTATCCACTTTTGTTAATGATTCTACACTTACTGTATACAATAACATGCATTGTTTAATTGTTGTTTGGTAATTGGAGTTATATGCTATGACATATGGTTGATATAAGTGCTAATGAATGCCTAAAGTCTGTTAAATCCTCATCCTATTTGCTAATTACTTTCAACCTTATTTCATTTGTGGATTCTGCTCATAAGATATATTTGCCATCCTTCAAACAATTATTAAGCTCTATCATAAGCTCTAATCAAGTTGTTAATGGTGCTAACACTTATGCCTAAATCTTACAATTTTGATTAAACGTTAGTATATGATCATCCTCAGGCCATAGAAGCTGCATATTATTTATGTTTGACACATACACTTGATTTACACTTACAGTGTTTTATCTACTTTGCTTAATTGGATACTTGCATAACTTTACCTTTCATTGACTCCATCTAGAGGCACTAATCTTTACATAAGGTTGTGGAAGGTATTTGGTGTGTTTATCTACAAGTGTTCTATAAGGTCTCTCCCCTTGAAGGTTACGATACTCCAAAGAAGTTGGATGTGTGACTAAGGTGATAGTGGTCACATATTCCATACATTTGTCTATTGGACAATAGCCCTGCTAGTTTGTCCGGTAACATTTTTGGCGTCGTTGCCGGGGACATTTTAACAGTTGAAGTGGTTTATTTGCAGTCATTTACACCCTTGGAAAAATGACACTTGGTGAGAAACTCGAGGTAAGTCTTGGATTGGTATTTTGAAAATATTATTGGGGACTAATCTTGCAAATCTTACCTGGAAACTCCAATTAAAAATAATTTCGTTAAGTCCGACAACGCTGGTAACATTTTTGGTGTCGTTTTCAGGGACCTCAAAATCAATTGAGGTAACTAATCTGTGCACGAATGACACATTGGTAAATATTAAGGTACGTCCTTGCTCAATATATCTATAATTTTGTAAGGACTAACTTGACAGATCTATCTGGCGACTCCACCAAGAACTCAATCACCATTATCTCAGGTATGCTCTTGTTTTTGGTACTTTGGTGAGATTTGTTGAGCTAACTTGGCAGGTCTCTCCTGGCGACTCCAACTGAAGAAAAATCATGGAAGTACTCTATAAAGACAAGGAAGCTAGATGATATGGTATCTTCTTACGAATTGTGGATGGATATATTGGATTTTTCATACATTCCAGGATATCCACATCAGTATGTTATTGAAGACAATGGGAAATCACTTTTTTCCATTATTTCATGAATATAAGTATCATGCAGCAACACATATCTAGGCATTCATGCAATTTCTCCAAGGAATCAATATCATACATAAGGATATTAGAATCAAGTTTTTTCTACTCTCTTAACTTAGAGGACAATTGGGATGTCAAAAATTAGTATGAAGGATTTCCTCGTAAAAAAATTTCTTCACTTAGGCAGTTGATCAATGCATTTAGTGAGGAATGGGATCATGCTATGGAGGAACATGTAATAAAGGCCGTGATCAACCATATGTGGGAAGAGACCTTGGGAAACAGCCAGAAACAAGATGGTTCTAACGAAGAAATCGATGAGGATATTCCATTCGAATTCAAAGATCCTGATAATTCAATAGATGCGGAAATGGAAATAGGTTTCGCTCCTCTTAATTTGTCAAGTTTTCCAGGACATTCAAATGAGTTACCAAAGATATTATGGCATGCCTTCCAGAGTGATCATGGTAATGCCCTACACCATGTTGAATGGTTTATAACATTAGCTACATAATATGGTTTTAAAAAGGACGAAGATGTTTACATGAGATCATTTGTTTTCACCTGGGAGGAAAGTCTCTTGCTTGGTTTGTGGGCCTAGAAAAGGGAACAATATCGTCCTTTGCAGAATTGGTAGAAACATTATATAGCTACTGGGATTCAGAACAACGTAACAAATGGATGCCTGATGTCGAACATGCAAAGAACTTGTTCCGTAAAGAAATCCAGAACGAGAGTCAAGTTGAGGAAGCCATTGTTCAAGATCTAATTGATGATATCTCAATCATAATATCCAAAGACAAAGTTCCTCAATAAGATGAATATGATTGTGATCCTACACATGAAGACCAAGAAGTCTAGTTGAAGAACAAAAGGAAATGATGGATTCTCCTTGCCACCACACAACAATTTCTTATGCCATCTCGGATCTCTTGGAGTATAATGACAGAATTGATGAGGACGATTATTATTGGAAATTTATGGGTCATCCACTTTACGATTCAAGACCAGGTAGTGTTGTTTCTAGACTCTACGGTGACGAAGAAGAAGTCAATGAAGTTTTCTGTCCATTCACAGAAGAACCAAAGGCTAATATCGATCAGCTTGAGCCAGAATTTGACACTGTTGGCGATGAAGAAATCATGACTACCTCGGACAAGGATATTGAAGACATAATCAACGAAAGCCTTGTTGAACAAGATGAGATTATCCCATCTCTTCAAGATGTTAATAATGAAGATTGGGTCAGCCCTTTTAATGATGAAGTGCCTCAATATGTGGGTCCTCTTGCCATTACAGATGAGTGCCATCTGGAGATGTATTTCTACGATTTGGGCTCCCATATATATGGTGATACCTCTATGGATTCAACTCAGTCATACTTATCCAACATCAAGGACAGTGAAGCATGTTATACAGGGGATTCTCTTGCAATTATTCAGAGCCCGGATTATCATTCCCATCTATGTTCCTCGAGCAGTATTGAAGAAGTTGTTCAACATTTTCTGTCCAATATCGGTAAGTTTCCAACAATGCATTTCAGTCAAATTAATACAGGTATGTGGACAGGTATGACATCCTTCTCACATTGTCAGGATTTTTATTGTCTATCTTTTCGTTTGAAATGTGAAAGAATGAATCTTGTGGCTGACAATTTCAAAATTTCAAAGATTATTGAGAGTACTAACATTATTATTATAAAGATGAACAATATGCTTGTGTATCCAAAGAAATGTTTAAGCAGGTGCAGAGACAGGTTACAGCTGACATACAAATATTCGCAAGGTCCAACCCTACTAATGGCCTCCCAAGTTCAAAATCAGGAGACCAGTTTCAGGAAAAAAAATTTCTCAATGCAGATGTATGATGGAGATGGCTCAGACATAATTCCAATAGAAGTGTGGATAAATGAAGTTTGTCGAAGCAATCCTTCTCCATGGCAACAGTATCAAAGCTCCCAGGTCCCCGTGGTCACCCAGCCTTCATCTCCTATTCTGATGGAAACCTTGGTACGTATTTTCTTTGTGATCGATGAGTTCTTATCATGGATTATTTTTAAATACAAAGGTAAGGGATCATGTATGAATTGCTTACTTAAATGGTTACATTGGTGGTATGATTTCACTTAACCCTTCTCGATTCTTATGTTTAGAGTAGGTAGGTTTAGTTTTATTTGAGTTAGGCATATACTGTTACCATGCATTGCATTCGTTGTTCTCCATGTCTACATAGGTTAGTCGCTTATCCATTCAGTTTATTTTCTATATGATTCTATTAAGCAAGGCAGGACGGAAGTGTCTGCCTCATGGTGCTGTTGATCTCCTTGGATATTTGATGTGTGTGTAGGTCTACATGTACCAGAAGATTCACAGGTTCTCGAGCACTCCCGGAAGAACACTTGTCACGCATTTGGAGCCAGTGTTTCGTGGTACCAACACCAACGCACCTTCAGATGTGTCCCCAAAGAGAGAAGGTCATTTTTTTTCAAAGCATGAGGGTTTTTATCCAACATTTTCTGAGTGGAGGTTATGGCCAAAGCCTTTGGTCCCTCTCTTAGGAGTACTATGGCTTAGTGTCATTGTTTCCTACCTCATTATGGAGCTTGTAGCCCTGAGGTTGGTGTCCGGGGCTCCTAAGGGTGGATCATTGGGTCACATGACCCCCCACTTGTTTTATGAATCTGGTGACAATTCCTTCAACTGTGAGGCTCTTTCCTCTCTTCCAGATCACCTTAGGCACCCTCCTGGTCCCTTTGCAACTTAGCGCCATCTCTCCTTGGGCCTCTTCCAAGGATGACGTCATCATCCTCACCAAGTTGTACTTCTTGTTCTGGAGGGGGTGTTAAGGGATTATCAGCATTGTTGGGGTTAGATGGGGCATGACGTCCCCCCCTTCCTACTCCAGCCTTCAGTTAGGAGTAGTTTGCTCAGTTTTAGCTATTTTAGTCACTTTTGGATAAACTCTAGGGAAAATGCCCCAAGTTACCCACATATTTGATTATTTTATATTATTTTATGTTATAATTTTAAGTTGACATGTTATAATTTTAAATTGACATTTTAAAGCATGTAGGCCTGGTTATTTTAAAAAAAAATTAGTGTGAGATCATATAAATACAATCTCCTCACTTCATTTTTACACACAACTTATGGAATAAAATTCATTATGTTACTTTTTTACCCTAAAAGGGTCTTTTTGGAGTGATGCACACCTCTTGGAAGAAGATATTTTTGTCTCTTGGATGAAAGTTGGATACACTATTTGTCTTTCAAATGTTATGTGGATGCTAGAATAGTTGGAATAACTCATGCACAAGTAAGCATTTTTCTCTTGAAGGTTTGTTTGTTGAATGGTAGGTAGATTTTGCATCTTAAAGGATTGAATGGTATCCCTAGGGATGCATTATCTTTGAATAGGGCCATTTATCTACTTTTTTATCCCTTAGCATAGTAGAAACGCTCCCAAGATGAGGTTCCTACATATTTTAGCGTTGGAGCTCCAACTTTGCCCTAGTTTAGTCTCTTTAAACTAACCCTTGAGGTTATTTCAAAAATCCTTAATCTAGTGACAAGGAGAAATTCTCTCCAAGAGGAAAGCTAGTCACCTTCCTCTAAGGCTAGGGTTTGGGGTAACATCCATTAAAACCCTAAATTTGTCCATTTTCTCTACATCAAACCCTAGTTTGTACATTTGTAAATATTATTTTAGGTTAATTACTCTTGCATTTGTATGTGTAATTTTGCATTTTCATGTTAGTATTAGGGTTAGAATTAACTCTGCAATTTCATGTTTGAAACCCTAAAAAAATCAAAATTTTTCAATTTTCAATTTTTGGCCTCCCTTAAATTTCGAACCTCCCTCCTATAAATTCGGCCTGCCTTTTTTGTCCCTAAAAACCCTAGGGAGAAATTTTAGGAAGCCCTAAAAATATAAAAAAAATCATAAAATCCTAAAACTAAACCCTAAACCTAAAATCAGACCTAGGTTTTCCCGTAAAAACCCTAGCAGCCCTCTTTAATTTCATTTCTGAAGTATGCTACAACAGATTGCCCCTATTTTAAAGCCTTAAAACCTGTAACAAAAGACAAGCACGAACAACATCAAAAGGTGATCAAAAGTGGACTTTAAATTTCTCTTGAATAAGACTTATTAAAGGGATTGTTTATGTTAATTAATGTTGGTTTAAAGGCCGAAACCATTACTATTTGAATGCTACAGGACTGCCATTAATTAGGAATGATAACACTTGGATTGTTGAAATTCCACTCTTTACAATAGTTGGCACTTTGGTATATAATGTCAAAAATGATGACCTAATTGCTGAGCTTTTACTGCTGCAAGTTCTTGGCATTTATGTTGTTATACAGTGTATGTACAATGGACAAAAGTGATGATGTACTATATAACTAATATGCATTATTTGAAATTGAATATTAATAATTGAAAGTACCCACCTTTGTTACTGATTCTACACTTACTGTTTACAATAGCATGCATTGTTTAATTGTTGTTTGGTAATTGGAGTTATATGCTATGACATATGGTTAATATAAGTGCTAATGAATGCCTAAAGTCTGTTAAATCCTCATCCTATTTGCTAATTACTTTCGACCTTATTTCATTTGTGGATTCTTCTCATAAGATATATTTGGCATCCTTCAAAGCGATTATTAAGCTCTAAACCGGTTGTTAATGGTGCTAACACATATGCCTATTTGTTACAATTTTGATTAAACGTTAGTGTATGATCATCCTGGGGCCATAGCAACTGCAAATTATTTATGTTTGACACATACACTTGATTTACACTTACAGTGTTTTATCTACCTTGCATAATTGGATACTTGCATAACTTTACCTTTCATTGACTCCATCTAGAGGCATTGATCTTTACATAAGGTTGTGGAAGGTATTTGACGTGTTTATCTACAAATGTTCTATAAGGTCTCTCCCCTTGGAGGTTATGACACTCCAAAGAAGTTGGATGTATGACTAAGGTGATAGTGGTCACATATTTCATACGTTTGTCTATTAGACACTAGCCCTACTAGTTTGTCCGGTAACACCTAGAACTACTTTGCTAGTATCTGGGTGCCCCCTAACCTTTAAGTAGCCATGAATTTATAACCCAAGGGAAGTATTTTCTTTTAATTCTTATTTAATATTGCTCTTTTGTCCAAGGAAACATGTGTGCCCCAAGTGTCCTATTCACGTCAATCTTTTGCATGCCCAACAAATATCTCTTCTACTTAAAAGGTATCATTTCTCAATTACAAATGTCCATTTTCTTTTCTCAACAAATCATTTCCAAATCCCACTTTTCTCATAATATCACTTTTTATATATTTTATAAAAAGTGATATTTTATGAAACTAGTATTTTTGTGTCATTTTTCTAAATCAATTTACTTGTCATATTTTTCCTTCTTAATAATTCCAAGGTGAATTTCTAGGTCAATGACATTTAGATCAAGGAAGGGATCATTGAATCACTATTGTTAATCTTAGAAATTAGAGCTAGGCACTAAATTACTATCACTAATCTTAGACATGAGTAGGAAGGTCATTATAGGATTCACACACACCCATGTAGGAGCAATCTCAACTCAAAGCCTCTCAACACCAACATGCATTTTTTATGGAATGTTTATTTGTATAGTTGGTTGGTTCCTGTCATATGTCCATGTCAATGTGGACCCTAATGTAACTAAGTAACTTGCATGAAAACTCTACAAGTATTAGTGTTAGTTGGATCAATACAACTAATTGCATTAGCAATTGAACCTTTCAAACTACACAACACACATATGGAGTAAGCACCACATATAAAAAGCATATGCCACTTGCTCCACACAAACTACATAATCATTAGGTGTGTCATAAGCACCACAAATACCACATAATCATTAGGTGTGTCATAAGCACCACACATACCACATTGCACCACATGCATGTCATGTATGCATGAGTAGCCAACTCCTATTATGCATAATCAAATCAACATGGGTAATAAGGTGATGAGTCTTCATACTGATGCTTAAGCAATATCACCAACAAATGGCACAACCTACAATGCCAATACAACGAGGTATCCAACGCTGGATGGACAAGAAAGTAGGGTTCTATAAAAATTAATTCCTTCACTAACCATCTTCTTTGCTAGCATATTGATTTCCATTTTAAATATTGTATCTAAGCTCTAAAAAATATGAGCTAAGATCTCTTATCTCCTTTATCAAATTCATTCCAATCAAACCCCATTTCCATTTAAGAGTTTTTCCTATTTACAATGGCCCCACAAAACCATAAGCCAACACATTTGCCAATTTCCTTTAGCTTCATTATTAATGACTAAGTCAATAACTTGAGAAAATTTACAAGAAAAGCTCCATTAGACCCCTTTGTAATCTCACACGATCTAGCATTCCTATGGTTTTGCATTTGTTCATCGTCAAACTTTAGAATAGCCTGCAACTTCAAATAGAAAGCATAGTTGGGTTCTTCATCAATTGTGCACATGATATCCTTCTCAACGCATCTCTATAAAGCCATCATTCCTTAATCTCTTACATTCCAAACTATGAACAATGTCAATCTCCTCTTAACTATAGTCTTGATATGCCTCTAGTGTAATCTTGATTTGCCTCTAATCTATAAGAGTTTAGAGAAAATAGTTTACTTAATGACAACCTAGGTTTTATTCCATACTTGTTAAGGCAATGTAGCAATCTCTAAAAATAACTACATTTAGATAAAGCCAAATACCAAACAAAGAAAGTTGGGTTATGGATTTAACAACGGTCCCATAATACTCCTATGGCATTTGAAATTCAGCTTGGAAAATTCTTCTACCTAATCCATCACTTCAATTTTGCTGAGATTCTTCTTTGTGAATAAGCTAATGCTCAATTGGCCTGTAGGGCACTACAAATATAGGTGACATGCTGATTCCTCATTTTCCTTTTGAAGATGACATCATTTTTTCCATGGCAAGCTCTTTAGCTGCCTTGGGTAAGAATCCTATTATGATTTATTAACTATGTGTCTTTTGATTTCTTTTGTTATATTATAGATTTCCAGATTCTTTCATATCCTTTCCCTTGAGCTAATTTTTCTTTCTCAAAACAACCTATTTCATACCTTCTTTTTGTTGAATATTTTCCATCCTCAGCTTGGGCCAAAAATAAAGAATCATAAATCTCCATTAAATACATCCTTCTACCTGCTCTAGTTCTTTCTAAATAGCAATCTCCCATGGTCAATTTCATTTTGACAAAAATCAATGGCACCCTTTTTTTGGTTGAAATCTGTCACTTTAACCATACGCTGCCTTGAAAACACCAACTATATCTGTCCACGACTGTTCCCTAATTAGAGAGGGATAATCATTCCATGTTTGTTCTAAACTATCCATTTTTTTCATTATTAACCTTCCAAACAAGGGAATTTGCTTTTATATGTGTGTAACTACTATTTTTCCCTCAGAATTTAAGATCCTATATTAGTGAGAGCTGCCTCTTGCAAAATATATTCTTGGCATTTATTTGGAGTCTTTACAATAATTCAAAATCAAAATTGAGATCCACGAGGCTTCTTCTATGTGCATACTCCAAAACAACTTTGCACACAACTCTTAAGTCACAAGGTTAAAGGATATAACTCCTGCGCCATTTTCATGCTCAAGCTTATAGACCTTATCCAACCTCAACAAAATAGTTTTCAAACCCTGCTTTGACCGACTGCACAGGAATGTCCTTATAGTTTTCTCCGAATCTTTTAACTGATGTTGATGTCGAGGCCTAGATCATTGAAGACTGATTTACTAGGATGGAGATAAAGCCAGATTTTCTTAATTGAATTCTCCCTTTCAAAGTTAACCACTTATAATTCCAATTTTCTTTTCTAAATTGTACTTGAGTTTCCTTTAATAAATTTCCAATTTCTCGTCGTTGTCGAGAAAAATACAAAGTCCAATTTCCTCTTGATGCTTTACAAAATTCTTAAGAGTTATTAATGATAACTGTGAAAGAAGTTGATGGTACTCCACCATTCCTAAGAAAGTCCTAATTTACTTTGTCAAAAGCCTTAGTGATATCAAACATGATTAGCAAAGCTTGCCTCTTCTCCTTTTTTAAATGTGGACTGGATTGCATCTTAAGCAATATTTATTCTTTTTATGGTTTTTGCTATTAACATGATAAATTTTTCATGGTTATAACAGATTATGCTTAATTTTTCATGGTTATAACAAATTATGCTTAAAAGGATGATTTTTAAAATGCCATGCCATGGTATTTTCTATACATTTTTAGCCACACTTGCAAAAATAAAATAAAAATGAGAGCAAAAAAGACAGGGACAAAGCTGCCATGAAATCCATGTTCTGCATTCCATGAAAGTGGAAGTTGTAATAAAGTTAATTGTCCATCTATCTTTAACCAGCCATTCTTTCAAAATGACTAGTAGCCTATACCAAATTGTTCGCTCAATTAACAATAAGATTTGGGCCCAAAAAAACATTTTTAAAGGTGACATTATAGGAAAATGAAAGCAACTCTTAGACCAGATTTGTATTGCAGTATTATCATGCATACTCATCAATGCGTTGACAGAAACTGGAGTTGAGCAAATCCGTACAAGACACATTAATTAACATGATAATAGTTTATTATAAACTTGAATGGCATAGATAGGCATATCGAGATTTACGACGAAACATGCTCATACTTGTCCCTTCTGCTCTAAATCTGAGCCTCAAAGTAATACTCTTTCATAACAGCACAGCAACTATCACATTTTGGTGGATATTATATTGTGAATATTTTAAAGGTTGAAACTTGAAAGAGGTCTTTCATGGTCATGTCAAGGTAGTTTCCAAACAACTACCCATTTAGTTGCAAACAGACATTTATGTAAGAATGACGTTTGAATGTTGAGGGGACAAAATGTCTAATTAGTCACTTTTGAAACTCTTGCAAATTTTTCACCATGTCTAAAACACAACGTATGTAAGTAGCGTTCCTGTCAATTTATATATATGTGACTTAAGTACTTGCATGGTGTATAGAGTTAACACTCGTGAAGTTTAAATGGCAAAGGAATAAAATAATATTCATGCATATTTGGCATCTACTATAGGGAAATTCTGTACATATTCTCCTCTGGGTAACTTAATCAAGCATATTTTTTAAGGATTATATTTGTATTTGATTTTAGATTGGAATTTTGTATCCTCTGTCCATAAATTAGTATAGATCCATCTTAACTCTAGATCTACTAAGTCTGAAAAGGGATCAAATTTTGCACTTCAAAAACTGTTTGCAACTCAAAGGATTTGATCCCTCATTGCTCATAGTAGATCCGAAGTTAAGATGGATCTATACTGGGTTAATATGTAAATTTATATTGTGTGTTCAAATCCCAGGCTTATGTAAGTCCTGGTTTAATGATGGTTCAATGCTGAGATTCTATATCAAGAAGTATCCAGGTTTCATTAATTTTTTTAGTTTTAGTTAAATGGAATATATATATCTTTGGCTTTGAAATTTAGGTTAGGGTCAACATTGTAAAAAAATTATTTACTTAATATTTTATTAAATTGACAAGTATCAACTCCAAATTGAACACAGAATTACACTTCTCCTTCTCCTTCTCCTTCATACTGAATTTTAGAAAGCCCCTCTCGGGGCAATAACTTTTCTCACAATCTGTTTTCGGGTATCCTTATGCAAACCTACACCATAGATGTCTTCAAAGTATTTAAATTTTGGTATAAATTTATATTTGTTTCCAGCATTTTAGAGACCCGAGATAAATAGCAGCATTAAAGAAACATGTGGGCTACACCACATGCATTTGATGTGCACGCAGGGAATTTTACAGAAAGCAGACAAATCAAGAGGGTAATCTTTAAACTTGGCTTATAGTCAAATGTATGACATCCAAGCAAATGCAAGGTAACCATAAAACTAATCTAAATTTCTATTCCATACATCTGACTACTCAAGACTGAAAAGGCACCAAAAGTGCTATAGCCAATGTCTCAAAATAAGCGGCTCCAATAATAAAATGACTGGATAAATCATAACAGTAGCACCAATCTCCTGTTTCACGAAATTACCCCCAAAAGATAGCAGCATACATAAGATTCAATTAATGAACTAAAGAGCTACAAGAGTTTGTTTCAGTTATGAGATGATGATATTCTAATCTGCATTGTAAATGTATTTGAGGAACAATAGGTGTGAACATTATTATCCTCAAGAAAAGCCAAACAGGTAAATATTTCGCAACAATATTAATAAAAGTGGTTGCCATGAAGATCATCATAAAATTCAAGTATCAGTTGAAGAAAATAGAAACTTACCTATTATTTTAACAAATTTTAGATAATAGGCAGATAACACAAGGTGTTGGCTTCAATAGAAATATTGTGGTAGAGTGCTTGCATGCCAGAATATGGCATAGAGATTACATGCATATAAACAGGAGCATGAGATAAAATCTTTAAATGCAAGTTCATAATGCTGTACAATGAAACGTTGAACTTCTCATAGATGTGTCCACTGTTTCTATGTTAGCGTTATAAATTGCAACTTCAGTGAAAAAGATCCATGTCAAATTAATCATTTTAGAAGTTCAATGGCAAATTCCTGCAAAGCAAGGAGAAGCTTTTTAACACGCTCTCTTATGGCTTTATCGATAAGATTCCCATCTTCATCGAATTTTTGAGGAGACTGATAACCATTTACAAATAACTCTGGCTTGTTAATGAAGTGCAAATCAAGGTAAACACCAATTTGCCTCAGGTGATACTGGGCTCTTGCACCACCAAGAGATCCGGCTACACTCATTATGGCTGCAGGTTTGCCTGCCATCACATTGGGAGACCGCGATGCCCAATCTATAGCGTTCTTCACGGGAGCTGACCACAAAACCAAAAGGATATCTATTAATCTCTGAAAATAATGTCTGTCAAATTTGTCATTTCCTATAAACAGCTGATGCATGATTGTAGGTAACTTCTGGAATTGCTAAACACATGAACTCACTGCAGGGTTGTGCAAATTCTTTTGCATAAAAGTCTTTACAATTTTTGAGGACCTATTATTTATTCCAAGTTTAAGTCAGCTCAAATCCTTAACATCTTTCTCCATCAGCTGACTTTCTGTTAAATCTATGCAGTGCTTCCCTCCTGCAAACAATTTCTTTTTTTTATCTTTTAGTTTGTAGTCTATTTTTTCCTTGAGTTTTGGTTGACCAAAATATTTAGGGTCCGGGTGAATCCCATATTTGAGAGAGTGGAGCAGTTGCCTCAACCTGTGGACAGTTAGCATAATGAAGGAGCAAAATATAACAAAGAATGGGATTCAGGCAAAAGGGAATTTGATGGAGAGGAGTTTGAGGGAATTGGATATAGTCGCCTGCATTTTCTGACTTCAGCCTGGGTTTAAGACACTGGGACTGTATGAATGCATTTTGGGCTTTCCTAATGCACCCAGTGGATTCATAGGAACGATGAACCAAGTACTGAAGGCGTACATTCATAAGCATGTAACTCTGTACCTCGATGATATTTGGTTCTAACTTCTCAGTAGGGACATAGATGAGCATGGACGACACTTGAAAATGGGCGAAGGGAAAGACTGAATTTAGGGATACGGATAAGTGATTTGTTCAAAAAAAGCTAGTATAACGGGGTTTTATAATACCATCTGAAGATTTGAGAATGGATGTAAGCAAAGTCAAAACTGTCCTTGATTGGACCACATCCCAGAGCTTAAACAAGATATGCAGTTTTCGAGACTTGGAATATTTCTAGAAGTCTATTATAAACTTTAGTGGATCTGTGAACTGTTGATAGATTGTACCAGGAAAAACACATTTGTATGAACCAAAGCTGCAAAAAAAGCTTCACGCTGAATAAAAAGAAGGCAACTGAAGCTTCTTCTTTATCTTTGCGTGGGTTTGATAAAGATTTCTTTGTTGAATGTAGCAATTCTGTGATGGCTGTAAGCGTGATGAGTCACAAAGGTATAGGCTTAATGCCTGTGACAAACTAAATGAAGCCAAAAATGAAATATTCTGCCTACAATCAATCAGGAGATATATGACATTGTGCAAACTTTAAATTTTTTATATGTTGGAGACAGTATCTTTCACCAAAGGGTGAAAACACGAAGCTGGGAAACAATTCTGTGACAACGGAGTGAAAAAAAAAAAGAGTGCGCGCAGATGAACAGGGAAAAAAAGTCAACCTCAAACTCTCGGCCGAGAGTTTAAAAAACTCTAGGTCGAGAGTTTTGAGAGTTCAAACTCTAGGCCGAGAGTTTGAACCAATCGCCGCGCTGTATTTTAAAAAAAACTCTCGGACGAGAGTTTGAACTAAACTCTCAGCCGAGCGTTTGGAATGTATTTTTCGGCCGAGAGTTTATGGTCGACAAAACTTGCGAAAATATCTCGCATCTTCCTGGAACCTGCAACTTCAGCAAGCCCAAACCCCTGCACATTTTAAGTATTATTTGTCGGACTTGGTAGCAATGGATTCATCTCTGAATCTAGTTTCCAATGATATAATAATTGTTTCATTTCGATTTGAATTTCTATTTATTAATAATTTTTTTCTAAAGCTTATCCCTTAAGAATTTTATTACTCTGAAAATCACCCGAAATGAAAATTCAATATCATAACAAAGACAACACCACAAAATTTGAAATTTCACAGAGATCATAATTGGATCGTCCTCTTCAAAATGGTACTTTTAGTTTTTCCAATAAGAGTCACATTTGAAAGAAAATGTGAAGACAAAAACATGTGTCGATAATGCACCATTTTCTAAACATATCCTGTTTCAATAAATAATAAAAAATAGTTCCCAAGTCTTAAAAAACTCAAAATATAGTCCATGATCAAGTGTAGTGTGTGTATATTATGAGCCTACAATTTTTTCCCTAAAATGAATAACCATCCATCAAAAAACCAACGTCAACACAGGTCACTCATTATCCATACCTAAAATTTTCAAGTATATTCTGTTGGTTGACAACAAATTTGTTCCGCGATATGTCCATAAAAAAAATTAAAAAACATACAAGTAGAAAGCTAATTCAATTCTCTAAAACCTTTGTGTTTACTTCAAGTTGAAATTCCTAAGGGAGATATGGGTTTGAAGAGGTCTAAGTTGAAAAACATAAAATTTAGCAGTTTTGTTTGTCAAAAACAAGCCAAAATTGTTTCCCAACTTCATGTTTTCACCTCAAAGGAGTTTGGGTTGTTGACAGACCATCAGGCACTAAAATACATCAAAACTCAAGCAAAGCTTTCACACAAGCTTTTCTCTTGTGATGTAGCACAGAAGCAGCAAATTAAATGTACTAGCAGATTCATCGGATAAGAAAGTCCAATCGATGTTACTATGAAAAATAATGTGATTTGAGTTTGAAGAGTCAAAAGACTTATATGAATAAATATATTCTGTCAATGGGTCATGGTTTAGTGGCGAAGATAGTAGCATGTCAGCTTACCAACCAGGTTCAATTCCTCTTATAGGAGAATAAGCAATTACCAACCAGATTCAATTCCTCTTATACCTCTTATAGGAGAATAAGCCATTGGAGCAAATTACTCATCAATTCCTCTTATAGGAGAATAAGCCATTGGAGCAAATTACTCAGGTGATTTTGATGAAAGAGTACTCTAAAAGTAGTACTCAGCGAAGATAGTAGCATGTCAGCTTACCAACCAGGTTCAATTCCTCTTATAGGAGAATAAGCAATTACCAACCAGATTCAATTCCTCTTATACCTCTTATAGGAGAATAAGCCATTGGAGCAAATTACTCATCAATTCCTCTTATAGGAAAATAAGCCATTGGAGCAAATTACTCAGGTGATTTTGATGAAAGAGTACCCTTACTGTAAAAGTAGGTAAAAGTAGTAAAAGATGGAACCTTATTGTAAAAGTAGTAAAAGATGGAACCAAGTACAAGACTAAGGTGATTTTGACAAAAGAGTATTCTTATCGTAAAAGTAGCAAAAGAAAAGTTCTTGTATTGTGTTTCGTTTGCCTCTCAAATATCACACTCATACTAGCACACCACATCCAAAAATTTGGCAGTGAACACCGATAAGCATCCAAAAGTTGATGCCGTAAAACAAAATTTGGCATATAAAATAAAATTTTGGTAATCGCCAAAACTTTCTTGTGCTTTCCCTGTCGACATATTTCAAATGTGATTGCAACATTTACATTAATATGAAAATACAAGATGTCCAAGCGTACATATACTTGCAGAACAGGCATTGCACAAGGGCGGGTGATTTTAACCTCGACCTATCCCAAAACAAGCTCACTAGGCTCATTCCGAAGACCTTCGCGTGCCTCAAACACCTAAAGCTGGTGAACCTGATGATCAACCGCATGAGCGGAAGAGTTCCAAGCGGAATCCCACGCCTGTCCGAGCTCGAAACGCTGATGATCTGGAACAACTCGTTCACGGGTGTACTGCAACGGAAGCTCGGCAGGAAGCAAAAGCTCATTTCTCTGGATGTCTCAGGCAACCATTTCGTTAGGTCGATTCCGCTGGGAATCTGCGCCGCATGTAGGCTTGCCAGTTCGTTCTTTTCAACAACAGATTCACAAGCGGCTCTTCCAAACAATGCTTTACGAATTCTTTAAAAACCATCGAGAGTACTTAGACGACGACGAAAACTACCATAATATCGTACGAAAACTACCATCGAGAGTACTTAGACGACGACGAAAACTGAACTTTTCCCTGAATCTTGAATTTTTGCAAATAGACTTCCATCGGAAGAAAAGTGGAGAGAATAACACCAATAAGTATTATTTTAACAACTATCAGCATAACAAACAAACTGCTTGTGCTTCAGGCCAGTTGTAAATTGTAATGCTTCTCTTCAGTTTAAGGGAAACACTCCCCAAAAAAAATTGGTCAATCTACGGAAACATTAGAGTGATGAGTGTATCTTAAGGGAAACACTCCCCCAGAAAAAATTGGTCAATCTACGGAAACATTAGAGTGATGAGTGTATCTAAAGATAGTTATGTTGAAGGACCAAATAAATGTAATTGAGAGATTTGGATGCTTGATAGCAAGGTTCGCATAGGATTTGTGCATGCTTCTATTGTTCTATATTGATTCTCAATTTGATCTCTATACTTTTAGAAATTATTCTTAGTGTCCTCTCTCGAACCCCATGCAGACAGCTTCCCACCCCCTGGGCAGCTAGCTTTTAATGGCACACAATTTTTCAACCATGACAATGAATACCACACATGGCAAGGAGGTAGGAAATTTGTCACAACGGTTTTCAATGACAATGAGTCTAAACCTAACCCCGTTTTTATTAACCTATTAGAGTATACTATTGTGTATGAAAACTTGAATCTATGTGTTCTACTTGGTTACTTTGGAGGGTAGAGTTCACTCTAACTCTATGACCAATGTAGATCCATTTTAAACCCGGATTTATCAAGCACCGAGAGAGGTCCAATTTGTTGAGGTGTAATTTTTTTTCTTGAGGTATAAATTTTTTTCTTGGTGTAAAAAATTTAAGATAAGAAATTTACACCACAATAAATTTGATTCTCTCGATGCTTCATAGATCCTGTTTAAGATGGATCTGCGCTCATTTTAATTTTTTGGTTTTATGAGCCTACATGTGAGCATTAGCCACGTTACATGACATCTCCCCTATGTTGAATTGTAGAGAACCTCGCTACTCTCGATGCAATCAAAGCATGGGATCAAGATAACTAGGAGCCCTATGTTTGACATGTGCACCTCATCAAAAACCTGACAAAGGGTTTCTCTTATTTTTCAATTATGAGACCAAATCTCTATGAGGAATCAAACCCTAACTTTTGACATTGTAAAACTGGAAGAGGGTATGATAGAAACCCTAATTCCGAGACCAAATCTCTATGAGGATATGAGGGTATGGAAGAGGATATGAGGTTACCAGCTAAGTTGTACTTAGTTGGACTTTCAAGTGAGCGGGCAAAGTCTGAACATGTTTCATGTTCATTATCAGTGATATGAGGTCCATCAGGCCTTTTTTCAGGGCCCTTTTTTAATTTTTTCTTCACATGTCCATGCTTTTCGGGGTTTGTAATAAAGTGTGCTAGCATGGTATTTTTATGTAAAGGACTTGGCTTCCTAGGACTTGTCAATCAAGTCAGGTATTCCAAGGATTTTTTTCACTTATTAATTGTGTTTTGCATTTTAGCAGGACATAATTTTTGAGTTTTTCTCCTGCTCTTCCAAAGTTGGAATGCCTGGCGTGGTGGTTAGGCCTTAGGAGGTTATTAAAGTCCATGGATCAATGTATATGAACATGCTAGACACTAATTTTGAGTCGTATGGACATGTGTTAGGTCCCCCTAGGTTTTTTTTTATGTTTAGGGAAAATAAATTTTTCCCGTAAAATTAAGCCATTTTTTCCAATTAAGGAGCCACCTTTGTCATATTCTGGACATGTTTCCAGTACCTCACAATATATTGGAAATCCCCATTCCCTAATAATCCACTCATTACCACAAAAATAATAAAATTTACCAAAAACACTTGCAAAACATTGTCATTTTATTTCAAGCATTTCAACTACATTTTATTTGACTCCATTATCAGCACTGGTCTTGTTGTTGATTATTTTATGATGTTGATGTTTCAATGATGATGATGTTGGATAATGAATGATATGAAGTTGAATATTGGATTGTTCTTGTGATTAAATTTCTAACTCCTAGATTAGTTGTTTTCTCTTTTTGTAGATTAAACACCTTAGATTTTTCTCTTTTTTTAGGGTCCACCCCCCTTGGCTTCGCTAAGAGTAAGCCTAGATAGAAGAGTCGATTTTCAGGTGACAGCACTTGACTCTGGCTTGCCCCAAGGCCACACCGAGTGGCTTGAATATTTTCGCCACGTTTTCCTAGGTGTGCATCCAGGCGGCAACACCTTCTTCATGAGTGGAATGAAAAATTTGGGTTACGTAAAGGCAAGGACAGTGTAAAGTTTAAATCGAGCTAGTTTAATGATTTTGAAGGATATGTAGAGACATTTCCCGTTTTGAAAATGTGAAAGTTTCCAATATAAGGAATCCCCATAGTTGCACAGGTACCGCTCCCGAGATTTTGGTAACTCGTACTCGACGTTTCCACGCTTCTGGGAGCTTAGGAGCTGGTACGAAACGTTCCCTTTTTGTTGGGAGCTTCTCTAGGAGTTTGGGACCTTTTCGGGAGGTTTTTGGGAACTTGCTTTAGCCACTCCCTTTTTATTGGGAGCTTTGTATAAGCTCCTAACCAAACAGGGGGTTTCTACAATCTCTTGACCATGTGGAGCCCAAAATAATAAGAAAAGTGTCGAAAATCAATTGAAAGAGTGTTGTTTATTGTGCCAAGAAATCACCAATAATACAAATTTCAATTGAATCTATCAATAATGTCAATTTTAATATTTTTAAGGTTATATAAATTAAGAGGGCTCACACCTCTTAAATGTTTAGATCCATTCACACTCAAAAAATAAGCTACCAGTGTACTTAAGTGAATAAACATGGATATTTCTACAATACTAAGATATTGAACAACTTTAATTCATGTCTCAAACGTTTATAGCTAGCTTATGTTATTCATATTGATTGATATAGCAATTTAGGATCATAAACCACATCAAACTCTAAATACCGAAGGCTTTGAAAGTTTGTTAGTTGAACTTGAAACAATCAAGTTCATTCACATCAAAAGTAAGTAGTAGTTACTGTTAAAGTTTTTAACACAGGAAGAAGAGGAAAATACTATGGGACATCAAAGTGTCCTAGACAATCACAGCAATACTACAGGCCAATACTATGGGCCAGAAAATACTATGGGACATCAAAGTGTCCTAGTCAAACTAACCAACTAATCACTCAACTAATTGATGCACTGATGACCAGTGAGATTACAATTCTTAACACACCCCCTTAATCTCAACTGGGACAATATTCTCAACACTATCGATGCAAAAGGAGGCATGTTGGTCTATGTCTCAGCTAGGCTTACATTTCATTCAAAAAATTCATCTTTACTTTCTTCCTTGGTGTGTACTTGGATTGTTTCTTCTTTGTCTTCTTGAACTTGATGCTAAGTAGGTGTTCTTCAGCGTCTTCTTTAGCTTCTGCAAAATAAAAAGTTTCATTGCTTTTCATTGGTACTGGAACATAGTGGAAGTCTTCTTCTTCTTCTGTTTCAACATGTGTAATCTTGCTGTCCACTTTACCTGCACATTCAAAAAAATTGTCAGAAAAAACATGAATATATTTCAGCTCTTCTTAGAGAGCATTCACAACTTCGTGCTCCTCATCTTCCTCTTCTCTTATTTCAATGATTTTCAACTCTTCTTGGAGAGCATCTTCCTCTTCTCTTCTTGCAATGACTGCTACTTCCTCATCTTCCTCTTCTGTTGTTTCAATGGCAGTTATCTCATTAACTGTTGCAGCGTGTACCCAATGTGCATCCTTTACTACTTCATCAAAAGATTTTGGTTGGTAGGGAAACAGAGCATATTGTAGGTGCTCATCCATAATAGGGGTCTACTCATATATCTCCCTCAAACTTCTGGTTTTCTAGTTCTGTGATGGACTGTCTGCTGGTGTGGATTCTATGCTACTATCAACTGTCTCTTTCTTTGAGAGATTGTCACTCACGTCACTGGGGACTGCTACATTGACAGGTTTGTTTTCACTGTCATCAACAAACAAAGTTGGATCAACAAACTTTGTTGGGCTTACATGATCATTGGCTGCCTTATAAACACAGTCTTCTTGACTGTCTTCCACTACACTGTGGGATTCCTGGTGCTTTGCGTGGCTTGCAAAGTCATCTTCTTCTACAACCAGTTCCTCTTCACTAAACTCGGCCTTCAATATATCCCATGCTTCTTTTGGAGTATAAGCTTCGGCAATGCTACGAAAAATGGAATATTCTATATTGTTTTGTATGAGAGAGACTTAAGGCAACAACTTGTCTTCTTTCTTTTTGAAATTCTGTCAAATTCTCAAATTCTACTAGATCAATATGATCCTCTTCAACTACAAAATGCCACAAATCTTGTGACCGTAACAAATTCCTTATTTGAAAAGAAGAGGAAACTGCATTGGTGCTTTTTAAGCTCGACGTTTCGATCTCTCTCTGAGATCATCATCAGGAGTGCCTACCAAAATCCTTATTTTTAATGCCCATTGATCATAATTGGTTCCATCAAAGGTCTGCCATGATCCTATTGATGTTAACAGATTTCGTACCTCTTCAATTTCTTCCGGTAGCTCTTCTAGCACCATCTTCAAGATTCGGTCTTCTTGGTCGTTTCTTCTTCGATATCAGTGGTCCTTCAAACTTCAAATCCTTGGAAACTTTGATGGAAACTTCAGATCTCCTCTACCCTTTTCTACACGGGCTCTTCTTGGATCGATCTCTAGAAGACTCGATCTTCTTCAATCTGATTTGAACAATGTTGGTGTTGATGTTCTGGCAGCATAACCGGGATCAGTAAAAGAACAGCAAAGCACAGAAACAAAAAAATGTGTGGAGCTCGTTTAACCATGATGATAAGAACAATCATCTCCCAACCATAGACAAATCTATTTGTCTCCCCCGAGCTCACACCTTCCAATAGAGAACGATGTACATCCAAATAGTAGTAGCGCAAACCCAAGAAAACAAGAGAGAAACTTCTCCAATAGTGGAGAACCCCAAAAATCAATCTCCTAGCTGCAGTAGCAAACCTCTCTTAGCTAGAGCGAACTTGCTTGAGTGAATGACCAAATGAGAGGTCAAACTTTCTATTTATACACATCAAAAGGTGACTTTTTCCCTTACTAGGCCGACCTAACTTTCCCTAACTGGGCCGACCTGACTGGGGCAGACTGCCCACTGTTTTGGGGCAGTTTACCCACTGGGCCGACTTGTCTTGGGGGAATACAAAAAATCCACATTAATGAATCTTTTCTTTGTGATTTCATCCCAAGGTTTACATTGATTCTTTCAAGGGTTTTACATGATCAAATACATTGATATCTTGTCCCGTAGGAGGTACAAGAATAACTTCCGAAGTTGCACTATTTCCAACACTCCCTCTCAACAAGGAAGGTATTCTTCGGACACTGTATTCTAATCTTATTCTTTCTTTGGTCGACCTATGAGGTGATGCCATCATGCCCCACACAGCAACTACTCCAACACTCCCTCTCAACCAGGGAGGTATCATCATTATTATCATATTGAAACACATATGGATATTATCTGTACATCACGATTATCTCTAACCTCTCTGTATCATAAGGAAGGTCTTCCAACACAATCTCAGCTCGTCGAGAAGTGTTAACAAATCAATCTTCGTGCATCAGCTCAATCAAATCAATTGGAGAACATGTACTAGCTCCATGACTCTGCCCTTTCCATAGGGGAGTCACTCGTGCCTCAGCTCAACAACTATGCACTATCTATCGGAGAGTCCAACACAATGTGCCTCAACTCAACCCAATCCATCGGGAACATGCACAAGATCAACGTGCCTATGTGCACTAACCTCTCCATCCCGTCCCAGGATGTCTGAGAGATCTCCTCACTCTTTTTAGAGTGATCTGGAGAATGCACTAAATCTCTCCATCATATCCCATGATGTCCAAGAGATCTCCTCACTCTATCCTAGAGTGATTTGGAGAATGCAGTGGTCTCTCCATCCTATCTGGATGTCCGAGAGATCTCCTTATAAGATTCATATGGCCTTCTACTACCTGTCCGTCTCTACTGCCAATGGGATCCTCCCATACCTGGACGAGTAGAGGTACCAGTTTAATAATAAGAAAGGGTCAACATCGTCTGTACAGGACGATATCCCACACAGGGATCCAAGTATACTCTATACAAGAGTCCTCTCCACACAAGAGAAATTTCCTCACAGGAACAACAGTCCTAACTGGACTAAGCTCATCATGGTCTACAGGGACCACCTGTCCTAACTGGACTGAACTCCTTGTCAGTCTACGAGGACCACCTGTTCTAACTGGACTAAGTTCATTTTTGGTCTACAAATGACCGTCTATCCTAAACAGAGTTTATTATCGATCTACAAGGACTGTTTGTCCTACCTGGACTAAACTCCTTGTCGGTCTACGAGGACCGCCTGTTCTAACTAGACTGAACTCATTATCGATCTACAAGGGACCGCATGTCCTGAATAGAGTTCATTGTCGGTCTACAAGGACCGCATGTCCTACATGGACTATGAGCACTCCCTCTCACTGAGGGAAGCATTCTCCAATATTCCAAGTCTTTCACGGAAGTATGCAAACTTCACTCTAGAAAGAGGCTTGGTAAGAATGTCTACAATTGTTTATCCGTCGGGATATACTAGAGTTGAACTGCTCCTCTCTATACCATATCTCTGATATAGTGGTACTTGATCTCCACATGCTTCGATCTGTCATGAGATACAGGATTCACTAAAAGCTTCACACATCTTTGATTGTCACAGTGAATCACGGTAGGCTCAAGTGTCTGCCCAATCCTGCAAAGAGCTTCCGAAGTCATACTGCTTCTCGTGCTACAACACTTGCTGTAATATACTCTGCTTCTGCAGTGCTCAATGCTACTGAGGGTGGCTTCCTACTGCACCAGGAAATCACTGCAGAACCCAAACTGAAGCAACACCCATAGGTGCTCTTCCTGTACACAACACTTCCTGCCCAATCAGAATCTGTATATCCATACAATCTCATACCACTCCTAGAAGCATATCTCAGTCCATATTCCACGGTGCCATGTAAATATCTTAGCACATGCTTCACAGCAACTCAATGTACCTGTCTTGATTCACACATAAACTGACTGAGAGCACTCACTGCAAAGCAGATATCTGGTCTAGTGTTAACTAGATACATCAATGAACCGATCAGCTGTCTGTACATGGTGGGATCTATCAACTCTGACTCGTAAGCTGAGTCACTCAACTTCTTCAGGTTTATCTCCATGGCTATATTCATGGACTTACAGTCCACCATACCAAATCTCCTCAAGATATCAATGGTATACTTTCCTTGGCTCAGGAAAATCTCATCTTGTCTCTAACACACCTCCAAACCTAAGAAGTAATGCATCAAACCAAGATGCTTCATCTCGAACTCAAAGGCTAGTATCTTCTTGCACCACTCAATAAGTTTCTCATCTCTTATGAAAAACAAATCATCAACGTACAGTACTAGTATCAATGGTCTGCCATACTCAACCTTGTAGTAAAGGTTGGAGTCTGCCTCACTCTTGGTGAATCCCAAGCTCGCCAAGTATCCATCAATCCCATCATACCATGCTTGTGGTGCATGCTTGAGGCCATACACAGCCTTCCTCAGTCTGCACATATGGGATTCCTTCCCATGAATCTCGAAACGCTCTGACTGCTCGATGTAGACTTCTTCCTCAATTGCTCCGTTGAGGAAAGCAGTTTTAACATCCATCGGATGTAACTTCCATCCCATAGCTGAAGCAATAGCAATGATCGATCTGATGGAAGTATATCGAGCCACAGGAGCAAATGTCTCATCATAATCGACTCCCTCTTTCTGAGAGAACCCTCTGGCAACAAATCTAGCCTTGTGTTTTTCAACACTCCCATCTGCTCCATGCAAAGTCTATTGTGCCCATCTAGGCCTCTTCCGTCCTACTGCAATATCTTTGGGAACATCAACTGGCTCAATTGGATTAATGGAATCGATGGGTTCATCTTCTTCTGCTAATTCCCTCTGAACTGTTGGAGGGGGAGATGATCTCATCTCCTTTGGTTCTAACACTTTATCTCATCATCAATCTCCATGTTTGATCCTCTACCTTTCCTGACAGCCATCTCTTCTTCAAAGGACACATCCCTGCTGACTTCAATCTGTCTGGATCCTGGGATGTAGATTCTGTGCGCCTTTGAAGACTCATTGTATCCCACGAAAGTTCCCTTCTTGCCTAAAGGTTATAACTTCGTTCTCTTCTCCTTGGGCACATGTATATAGACTGGACAACCAAAGATCCAGAGGTGGCCCACTTCTGGTTTCACTCCTCTGAAAGCTTCTTCTGAGGTCATCCTTCTAGGCTGAGAATCATACTCCTAGAAGCCTCATGTTGAACATCAACGAGATTCATGTGTCCACCACTTGTTTATCGGAACAAGTCTCATCAACCTTCTCTTGTAGGCCATATCACATGGTCTTTTCCCTACAAGTCAAATCTCGTCTAATGGTTAGTGACATTGCATAATCAAATTTAATCAATTTCTATTTCTATGCAATGATAATAGTTTACACAGGCATCTTGGCTAATACTTTAGCACAACAATTATAAACATGTCTTCCAAACACATCTGGGAACTATCTAGATGTCTGCTATCTCCACATTCCATCAAGAGTGTGCACTACTCTAAGCATGCATGAATGAGATATCATCTAGACTAGCTCCATCATGTGTTCATGACGTGTTGTGTAGCTCATATGCATAACAAATACAACAAAGGTAAATTATATCAACTGCTCAACACACTTCCTGGTAGATCTGCATATAACGGTTATGAATACATATAAGACAAAATAGATCTATGTAAGCAAGAAAACCAAATACTTATCTCTTATTGTTTTTGTGTGTGGGCTCCCACTGCCTTCTTGTGGGAACCAAGAGAGACCTTTGTTCTGTCATCATTCTTCCTCCAGCAAGATCTGTCTTCTTCGGCTTCTAGTTCTGAGACCTTCTCATTGACAAACTGCAAGAGATCATTTTCTTCTCGTAAGAGAAGAACCCTAGACTTCCGGGAGATGAAATTGGAAGCCCCTTCCAGACAATCTTCAACCTTCATTCCAATCATCCTAACTGCAGATCTGAAGCAGAAACCCTAGCAGGAGCTAAGTCAAAAATGAAAGTTGGATTCTTGCAAAACTGACTCCACAAATAGATTCGCCCTATCAAGGTGAGTTGAGAGAAGGTAGGGTCGAGCCAAATCTGTGGAGGGAACAGCATAAAACTTGAAACCCTAATTTCTGCAGTAACTGCAGTAGCTGCAGAATTAGGTCAAAATTAAAAATTCTCGAAACTGAAACTTTCTTCCACCAAAAGATGCGCCTTCCCTAGGGCGAAATTTCCAATGCACTTTTCAAGCCAAACTAAGAAGGGAAGGCCCTGAAATGTGAAACACTAGTTTCCGGCAATGGCTTCTTTTAGAACAGCTCTGATACCATGTTGATGTTCTGGCAGCATAACCGGGATCACTAAAAGAATGGCAAAGCACAGAAACAAAAAAAAATGTGTGGAGCTCGTTTAACCATGATGATAAGAACAATCATCTCCCAACCATAGACAAATCTATTTGTCTCCCCCGAGCTCACACCTTCCAATAGAGAACGATGTACATCCAGATAGTAGTAGCGCAAACCCAAGAAAACAAGAGAGAAACTTCTCCAATAATGGAGAACCCCAAAAATCAGTCTCCTAGCTGCAGTAGCGAACCTCTCTTAGCTAGAGCGAACTTGCTTAAGTGAATGACCAAATGAGAGGTTGAACTTTCTATTTATACATATCAAAAAGGTGACTTTTTCCCTTACTGGGCCGACCTAACTTTCTCTAACTAGGGCAGTTTTGCCCATTGTTTGGGGCAGACTGCCAACTATTTTGGGACAGTTTACCCATTGGGTCAACTTGTCTTGGGGGAGTACAAAAACTCCACATTAATGAATCTTTTCTTTGTGATTTCATCCCAAGGTTTACATTGATTCTTTCAAGGGTTTTACATGATCAAAAACATTGATATCTTGTCCCATAGGAGGTACAAGAATAACTTCTGAAGTTGCACCATTTCCAACAGCTGGAACATTGTCCAATCTTTTGGCTCAGCGTCAGCAATACTTGCTCTTCAATACTGGTTCTAGAGATTTGATGAACAAGTCTAGTCCTTTAAAACAGTGCCATTTTTGTATGACTGTTTTTTAACATAGTACCGCAACTTGTATAACTAGCACAGTGCGTCACAAGGTGCATCGGGAAAAATGCGTGTAAGTGAACAGTGATCGCCGCACTTTCCCTTAACAGCGGGTGTGTCAACGACACACTTAGTCCGTGCAAAGAGTGCGTCAGCGACGCGTTTTTCCTTAGCAGTAGGTGCGTCGGTGGAAGGGTGACGTAGTTCCCGATAGGGACAGGGTGCGTCAACGCTTCCAAAGGAAAAAAAAAAAGATAAATATGGCCCCAAAGCTATGAAGATGTTGTGAAGAAACGCCAGGCCTCCACGCCGATGTGTTCCCATCTTGATCTACGTGTGCTTTCCACTTTGTGAAAAGGCTTACCCAAAAACAGCAGGTATGGATCAGGCCATACAGCTCTGATAGCATGTTAAAGTTTTTAACACAGAAAGAAGAGGAAAACACTATGGGCAATAGCTTGCCTTCTCAATATTAACATAAGAATATACAGGATTACATCACAGCAATACTACAGGCCAATACTATGGGACATCAAAGTGTCCTAGTCAAACTAACCAACTAATCACTCAACTAATTAATGCACTGATGACCAGTGAGATTACAATTCTTAACAGTTACCATCAAAAAAATGCAGAGGCACCCAATTACTAAGCACTCTTAGGAGCAATAATAGAGATGGAGTTGGAACAAGGAATTAGAAAAAGATTGAATCTTATGATTTATGAAGCTATTTGTGCTTTGTACACATGAGCGCACACACACGTATATATGCAATTTTCCTTTACAAAGTTGTACAATGGGATAAAGTTGTAGGCCAAATTTACAAAACATACCATGGAACTAGAGTCATGCATAGTTAGGGTTTACTTCAGGTCACACACCAATTTTTGTATAATTCAGACCTAGAGTAGTGAGCAAATTTAAAAGGATTGAATTTCATGACACTAGTAGAGGCTTAAGAGACTAAAATAGTTTAAGCTATGAAATTAATCAATTATGTTTTTTTAACTCTTTAATTTTTTTAAATATATTTTAAAAAATTAATATATATTATTGCCGCTCCCAACTCAATGTTTCTTGCAAATTTGGGCAAAGCTTCTAGCCGTACTGAATACTCGTACCCAACGTACCCGCGTTCTAATTTGATCTCTGATTTTTTATATAATCACAAACATGAACAATGACAATATGATATAAATATTCACATTTACTTTATAATTCTGTTTTCTTCCGTGTTTAAAACAAAATGACATTTTCTAAAACCATTGGACAAAAATCCTTAAAAAACTAACACCCAAAAACCCCTTTAGGAGGAAGACACCTATAACTTATAAGGTCCCACAAAATGGAAACGTCCTTGTTTTCTTGAAAAACACCCCTGCATTTCCCTGAGTTCCCCAAAGAGGAACGTAGAGAAACATCCCCCACTAAGATTCCCCGTTTCGAAAATCTGGAAAGCGTAGGAGACATGCTCCCCACCCACAAGAGCGTGCCCCCATGTAACACTTGTATTTATACCTCTAGCATTACATCTAAGAGAGCTAATTTTTTACAACAGATTGTTGATAAATGCCCCGTAGCCCACTGGTTGATTTGTGTGCACACCGTTATGATCCAAGTTTCAGTCGTTGATAAATAAAAGGCCTCCTGTCATCGGCTGGTGTACTAGGGAAAGAGAAGCTAGGTACAACCGGTCGCGACTGGGTTTGTACGACCCTAACAACTAAAGAAAAATGACTTTGGATTTGTGGTTTACCTGGTCCAATTTTCTGAAAGCCTCAAGAAGCGGCTTGACAAGACCATGTCTTTGGACCAGAACATTTTAGATATGAATGACAATGTTCTAATGTTCTAGAGTAGCCACTGTTTATGCCTCTAGCAGTACATATAAGAGAGCTAGGTTTTGTCAACAAATGGTTGGTGAACTCCTGAATCCCCACAGCCTACTCGTTGATTTGTGGGGGCATCTTTAAGGTCAAACCAGTCATTGATCAAAAAGGCTTCTTGCTATCTGCCAGTGCATTGGGGAAAGAGAGGCTTGGAGTTGGTACAACCTAAGGTCTTGATCGGATTTGTATGACCCCAACAACCACAAAAAAAATGACTTTGGATTTTTGGTTTACTTGATCCAATTTTCAGAATGCCTGGAGAAGCAACTTGACAAGACCATGCCTTTGGACCAAAACAGTTTTGCATTCGATTTCTCAAGCTCTAGAACTTTGTAATTGGTAGCAGATATAACGTTGAAAGAATATCAACCGATTGTTTCCTATCTTGGGGGTTTCTTAGGAGTTGCGCATCCTAAGGACCCACTACATGCTTAATGTTTAACACCTGAAAAGCCCCCAGTATCTCTAGAACATTCCAAGGAACTGGAACTTCGATCTCTAAGGCCAACGGGAGTTAAGATGGATTGACTAATGGAATCAAACAATTGCAAGGAAAACTTTTCTTGAAGGCTATGCCAAGCAACTTGCAAGGTAAATAGACTTCTTTAGTCTCGGCCCTATGATGAGAGATGGCAAATCGCAAGATATCCGACCAAGGACTTATTTAGACTCGGCCCTATGATGAGAGATGGCAAATCGCAAGATATCCGACCAAGGAAACCAAAATAAGAAAATCCAAAGGTGCTCAAATTTGGACGTACCTACAGTGGCTGTGGACAAGAGACAAGCCCTCCAAAAATAAATTGAGCCTTGGCTTCGAAGCAAGCCCCAAAGGATTATGGATGTAAAATGGGAAATGCCATGTCCGGCAACAAGTCAAGATTGAAAGCAATTTG
This sequence comes from Larix kaempferi, assembly GCA_027924585.1. Classification (NCBI taxonomy): domain Eukaryota; kingdom Viridiplantae; phylum Streptophyta; class Pinopsida; order Pinales; family Pinaceae; genus Larix; species Larix kaempferi. The sequence goes on from BSBM01001010.1 coordinate 1,946,914, forward strand.
TCTCACCACACAATTGACTTTCGATCACAACGAATCATTGGGAATGTAGAGTGGCCATGCACACCTGCATCTACATGATCTCCATTAAGTGGTAACATGGATGTCTAATAAGCATGAAGTTATGTCTAATAATCATGAAGTTATGTTTTAGTCTTATATTTTGTCAATTAAAAATAATAATAAAAAGATTTTAGTTTTTTTAAGGCTCATACTTACAGAGTTTAGAGGTTCATATCCATAGAGTTTCAAACTGATGACCTTACACAAAGAGTGCCTTAACAATAGACCCATTCACCATCTCAAATTTCAATTTAAAAAAAAAAACAATTTAATTAAAAATCTTAAACAATCTAGAAAAAACTCTAATCTACCCTAGTCCAATAAGAAAAACGTTTTTCACAACACAATCTCCCCCATCCCTTCCCCCAACCTCTGTGACATCTTTGTAATTTCTTTGGCTGAAACCAACAACAAGATGGAATGGAAACCTGATCTCATGAAGAAGAAGATCCCTTCCCCAAATAAACCTCTGTGACATCTTTGTAATTTCTTTGGCTGAAGCCAACAAGAAGATGGCATGGAAATCTGATCTCAGGAAGAAGAAGATCCCTTCCCCAAATAAATCTCTGTGACATCTTTGTAATTTCTTTGGCTGTAACCAACACCAAGTTGGAATGGAAATCTGATCTCTGGAAGAAGATGATTTTGGATGTTCAATATTGATTAACAATCTCATAAACAGGATATATCATGCTCCTCGATTGTAAGGTCCATAAACCTAGTTCCATGTATATGACTACAGTCTACCATCAACATTGGAGACTGTACTTTATCCATGCTTCTCTCTCTTCTTTTTCTCAAGAAATATTATGCTCCTCGATTGTAGGGTCCATTAAACCTAGTTCCATGTATATGACTACAGTCTACTATCAACACTGGGGACTATACTTTATCCATGCTTGCTCTCTCTTCAGAATCCAGATTGATAGGAGTAAACTAAGGGCTTTTACCATTCAGCCTCTCAGGCTGATTTGGGGAGAATCTTGGGTTTTTGACCATTCAGCCTCTCCAAGAATCTTCGTTGAAACTTTTAAGGAAGGGTGATTTGGGGAGTGACCTGATCAGCCAGAGGCGAAATCACAAGTGGCTAGAACATAGTATATAAGCCGTTGGTGTGGACCTCTCTAGACCGGAAGGGATCGTGATACCTAATAAGCTTCGATTTAAGACCTAAGCTTCCCGACTCAAAATTAAACCAACTTGTAATTAACTTAGCATTGAGCTCGAGACCATCACACCAGCTTTCCTGGAATACAACTGATCTCACATGGGTAAATCTTATATATCAAAATCCCTGGCAAATACCCATATCTGACGATTTGAAAAATACAAAATTAAATGCAATTAAATCCAACAGATACTGACCCGTAACAGAATAATTGTACTCTGGAGTAGAAAAGAGTATACAGTCAGCATCGAGGAACCTTTTTCTGAAGCTCTCCACAGCCTCTGGAAAACGACCATCCACTTCAAGATCAGTGTTCAGAAAGGGAAGGTTGTTGATGTCTACCAGCTCTATCTCCATGCCCGGGATCGACTCCTTGGCTATTTCAATGGCTGCCAAACCCGAGTAAAACCCATCAACAAATACCAAAAAACATGGGCATTGTTATCTGAGAAAAGCTATCCGTATTTGAGTGTTCAGCTTACCAGCACGAATAAGGCCAAGGTTGTATGAAGCCTTCCTGAGGGAACCGCATATGGCCACCACCTTGAGAACTCTGGCATTGCCCTTCTGCTCAGCAGAAATAATGGGCTTCTTCGTTTCCTGTTGCAATGTGTCAACTTCTGATGATGTTTCAGCGGCTACTGCAACTCTAGAGGCTCCGCGAGTGTTAGCTGATTTCCTCCCACCGAAGAGACTGCTGAGCCAGCCCCAGCCCCACTTGGGCATTTTGACTCCGACAATCATTGAGTAGAATAAATGTCCTATATATTTGAGCCATCCTCCTCAAAATATAAAAAAAAATGGACGATGGTTTCACATAAAATTTGATTTTGCCCATACAACAATGATTGGAGTTGCATTTTTAGAACGGGAATTGGGTGTTTCCACCATGCTACAGTTTGCAGAACTCTGATGGACATGGGATCGTAACTGAGGCAACGTATCGTTACCAAAACGGACACATACTCCCCCTTTGAGTTGGATTATTTTGGAACCATTCAGCATGTCAAAGCCTTTAGGAAGGATGTAGGCTTTCAAGATATTGTAAATATGAGGGTCGTCTAAACTTACAGAAAAGCGAGGATAATTAGTGCCAAAAGCAGGGCCATCATGGAGTGGAGCAGTAAATCCACCTATGACTGCATCTGCAAATTTATTATGTCGAGTATCTACTATACAACATAAGGAAGAAACAGAAAGACGCGGACGCACCAAGGGACCTAAACCAAGCTTAACTGCACCAAAATGTGCATATTTAAAATTTCTTTGTTTAGCCCAATCTATCTGAGATTTATCTAACAAAGATATGTGGATTGGTTCTTGGTTATCGGTAAAGGAGACATCAATACTGGATACTTTAATTTGTGTGACAGAAGTAAGATTCCACCATCTGAGTCGATATACGTCTTTGGGAAGGATTTGAGGTAATTCCCAGTTTACAGAGGAATCCTGGTCATCTATTGTTATATAAGAAGCATCTGCACTATCAGAAGTGGATGGATTAAAAGAACTTTTTCTCCTATCTGCTAAGGAGACTTCCACGTCATTGGCTGATTGGCACTCCAGTGTTGTCAGCTGAACTGTGTCCATAGTAGGATCCATGCTGAAATAAGGTGAGGGCTGACTTCTACGCTGCGGGCAACAAGTAGACTTACTCCCCTCCCTACAGGCCTTACTGCTACGACTTCCGCACTACGCTTACACCTTAAATGGTCACTACTATTTCAAAATCGGTCATTTCCACCGACTACAAGACACATGTGTTCCTTAGGAGTCGTAAATAAATCAACCAAGCATTCATACACAGGTGCAGAGTAAAATATAAAGCTTCTGAGAATTGAGATATAGATAATACCCGTCAAATTTGAGAATTAAGCCTCTCTGGCTCTGATACCACATGCAGCAGGATCTTCAATCTTCAAACATTCATGCCAAAGAATTCATCACACTGCTCTTTTAAACAAGTCTTGCCAATGATTCCCATTAAGATGAAACAGATTGCAATGAGGCAGACAATCAATATTATGATAAACATATTACAGACTCAAATATGGGATCGACTTCGGACAGCGAAGTTCGTCACCCAATCACTCTGACTGATGCCTAGACACAATGTCTTGGGTCCTTTTAGATTTCGCCTCTTCCCGAAGGCATGAGGTTACTCTCAAGCTCCTGGGAGTCCCAAGATATGTCTACTAGCATACCCTTACACAGACACTTCTATACAGAGCGAGTCTTAGCTTTTCTGGTGCAATCTTATACCACAAAGGGCAAGTTGCAGAGCATACGAGCTTCGGCTCTCACACACCTAGACTTGTCGAGCGGACTACTTGCTCAGACGACCTACTTGCAGAGCGGACTACTTGCTCATGCGACTCGACTCGAATGCCTCAAATGAGCTCTGAGGTCTCTTATTTATAATCCCAAAGCCGGTCATCCGGTCACCTGGAACTTACACCATCCAGTCTAAAGTGGCGCACTAACTAGATTCCCGGGGCATCGTGGGACCACACGATGTTATCTCATCCCTTCATCAGGCAGCGCCATGTGGGGACCCGGTACTACCGACAAGGACTAAATGACAACCATTATCTAAAGGAGAATTTTATGGCTGACAAGGTCAGGGCCACCACACTATTACAAAGCATCTCGGGGAACAACAATCATCCCGAGGAATCAAACCAACAGGCGGCAAATATATATGGCCGACATATACAAAAGCGGAGAGGCCCACCAACGGCTTCCGTAAAGAGCAGAATATATACAAAAGAGAATATCAACTCGGACCGACTGGCTTCATTCCCGGAAAATGTCAACGGGATTCTTAATCAGAATAATAGCCGGAACCGCAGACACAATGTGTCTCACCGCCAGGAGCTGGAACACCACCACATACGCAATCAAGCGTGCCATCATCATAATTACTCTCCTCGATTTCTCTGCGAACCAGTTCTTGTTCAATGAAATCAGGTTGAGTTTCAGGAAACTGCCAATATTCATTTTCAGGCTCATCATCAAACATCTCTGGATAAAGATTCTCTCCAAAGCATTGATCAACATCTGATCCCTTCAATGCTTCATTAGGACCAAAGATAAATTCAGAAGCAAAATTAGACTCAACTCGGTAGTTGAGTGGCAGAGTTCTTCGATGGACTTTTGCATCTAGCCTTCGGCCTTGACTGTCTCTTTTTATAAACTTTTGGGTGACAGTCACATAATGTTCCAGAGGAGTGTAACGTCCTCCATGGTGTCTTAAAAGAAATTTAAACCACTGATTCGCCTGATCAGCAGCTTGCATGTCAGCTTCAAGATGGAGAATAAAATTAGCTTTACGCTCAACCCATTCATGTCTTGGACAGAACTTATCCAAAAAGACTTGGGTCCATCCTGACCATTTCCTATTTCTCATGTTTCCTGGATCTGCACAAATAATCACAGATTTTTGTTCTCGGCAAAATTGAAGAATTAAATTATAGGATCTCCAGGTTAGATCCCCTTGCCCAATATCAACATACCATACCCAGCCATCTTTTTCTTCATTACCATCAAGCCAGAGTTCATCGCATTTGACTAACTGTTCTTGAGCCTCTGTCAAACCAAAGAACGCTTCCTTTTCCCATCGTTCAAGAATTTGCAGTTTGCAGGGACTTGATTGAATTTGCTTGATGAGAGTTAGACTTAGGTATTTATCAGCTTCTTCTTTGCTGGCATAATCCAGCAGTTGCTGTCGTTCTTCTTGAGAGATATCCTTATCCCATGGGGCAAGAAATAAGGATTCAGGCGGAGCGCGCATTTCTAACTCCTTTTCAGCCATAGGAGTTTTGCCTTTATAATTCACAATTTTATCCTTCATAGGTAGCCATCCTGGATGATCTCCAGAACCAGAACCGGAAGCACCAGCAGAAAACATGTTCAGACTTGGAGTACTCTTCTGCACAGTCTCACGTGTCAACATATCAGCTAAGCAATTTAAATAAACAGGCTTATAAACAATGTCATAATCAAAATTGCTTAACCAGAGAAACCATTTCAAAATTCTGCTACTATTCTCAGCCATCAGATTTTCATTTTTAAAAATACCAGGCATGATCTTTAGATCTGTCCTAATCACGAATCTAACTGGTTTTAAATATAAGATAAAATGGCTGACTGTTTTCTTTACAGCAAGTATCTCTTTGTGACTTGAAGGATAATTAATTTCAGCTCCTTTAAAAGAACCTGATGCATATCCACAAATATTGGCTCTGCTTTCAATTTCTTCGATCAATACACCACCCCATGTGGTATTGGAAGCATCCGTCTCTATAATTAATTTACCATTTCCTTGCGGGAGACTGAGAGCTGGAAGTTGCTTTACTTTGGCCTTAATCTGTTGAACCGCCAAAGTCATCTGTTCAGACCATGGAAATGGCTTCTTCTTAAGCCTTTGCTGCAAACAATGAATATCAGCAGCTTGACCTTTATAAAAGGGTCTGATATAATTTAAGCAACCCAAGAAACGCTGCAGTTGGGTCTTCTCAGTAATTTGATCAGGAAAGTGCTCAAATGATTGTAACACATGCTTCTGCAAAATGACCTGACCACCTTTGATATGTAGACCCAAAAATTCAACTTCAGTTTTGCCTATTTCCATTTTACTCTCAGACAAAACCAAACCATGTTTATAGACTAGCTCATAAAACTTCTGTAAATGCTTCAGATGATCTTGTAAATTTTTAGAACATATCAGAATATCATCAATAAATACAGCTAGCCAAGGAATATCCCTAAAAATGTCTTCCATTCTCTTTTGAAACTCTGAAGGTGCATTATTAATCCCGAATGGAAGAACTTTCCACTGATACTGCCCATGAGGGACGACAAAGGCAGTTTTATACCTATCTTTCTGTTCTATTCCAATCTGATAAAATCCTGATTTTAAATCAAACTTACTGAAAATAGTACATCCAGTTATTTTCTGTAAAAGACTAGCTTTATCAGGCAGAGGATACCTGATCTTCTGGAGGACTGCATTCAGCGGCTTAAAATTAACAACTAGACGAGGCTTACCTCTCTTTTGCTCAGAGTGCTTGTTAACCACAAAAGCTCTACAAGCCCATGGACTCTTTGATGGTTCAATTAAGCCTTTTTTCAGGAGATCTTGAATTTCATTAGAACAGAACTCTCTTTCACTGGGACTCATCAATCTAGCTGAAGCTTTCATGGGTTTTATCTTTTGCATGGGATCAAAAGGTAAAGACACAAAGTATTTTTCCCTTGTCCAGAAAGCATTAGGACTTTCTGAGCAACAATCTTTCTTCAGCTTTTCGGCAATCCCAGACAGGAACTTTTCACTGTGCAATTCTGCAAATTGCATACATCTTTCCATCTTATGTAGTGAGGCAGGACTTTTGGACTCATTGGGAAGACTAGGAATAGGTTTACAACGCTGTACAGAGGAATAACTCAGAGGCAAAGAAATAGCTTTATTACTGACTGTACATTTGAAAGTATTTTCTTTGGTATCTATAGAAAAAGGACTTATACTTTGCAGAAATTCTGAACCTAACACACAGTCTTCTTTTATTAAATCAAGCCTTAACAAGGATAATGACGTTTTCAAACCAGACAAAGAAATGGGAAAATTATCAACCTTGCCATTCATATATACAGGGGTACCTTGAATAGCTGACCCAAATTCTTCATCCTTTTCCCAGTAAAAACTAGGTATAGCATTTCCTCTAGCCAAGTTAAATTGACATCCTGAATCAAGGAGACACTGGACAGGATAAGCTTTAAACTCACTTGGACAAAAGTTCAGAGTTATGAATAGTTTGGGACCTTGAACAGCACCTAATAAACTAACACTTTTGGACTGGGGAGAAGGAGACTTCTCTGGTGAAGGAGACCTTTCAGGAGACTCATGACCACAAACTCTTTCAATTTCATTTGACAATTCTTCTTCGGAAGACTGTTCTCTTTCCATAGCTAGAGCTGTGAGAGCACTTTTGATATCATCTGCTTCTTTTACCAAGGCTCTTATCTGCTTTTGTTTTTCTTTCAATTTAATCTTAAGCAGATTTTCTCTATCCATTCTGTGTAACTGTCTATCTCTATGGCTGCCTGGATAGTCTTGATATAGAGCTGCAGGGTTGTAACTGATATCAAACTTTTCTTTTCCTTTTTCTTTCCCCAAAGTTTGCAACTGGTTTTGTAAAGCTTTCTTTTCTTCTCTTAACGTTGTTCTTTCTTGATGCCTGAAGACCGGTATGGAAGATAATTGTAAATCAATATCAGCCAATTTCTTTTCTATCTGTACAGGAGAAATGGCTCTAGAAAACATATACAGATTGAAGTCAAAATCTGGGAGCGCACACCCCCCTAAATGTGCATCACTCTCGGAATCGGAACTGGAAGTTGAAGAGAAAGAGGGATTACATTTAGCAAGCTGTGGAGGGATGTCAGAATCTGAGGTGGAATCCCCAGAATCAGGAAGGTAAACAACTTCATCATCAGACGCAGGAGGCGTTGATGAAACTTTACACAAATCCCACCAAGTTGGATCAAGAGAATTGCAGAGTGCGGCCAACCTAGGGCGAGATTTTCTGTCAGGACATTTAGATGCCCAATGTCCTTTCTTTCCACAAATAAAACAAACATCACCAGAACCCTTTTCTTACAATGGCATTCTTTGCCAAAATGACCTCTGTTATGTGCACCACACCCCCAATCAGGCATTCCTGCAACTTCTTTGTAGAAAGAGGCTGAAAACATTTTCTGATGCCGCTTAATATCTTTATTAACTCTTATCTCTAAGCAATGTTCTTGCCACGTTTCCATAATATGTTGGTGAAGCTGAGCTAGAGATAAAGTTCTAAGTGGGATATTCTTATCTTTAAGCGCTTGTTCTACTGCATCAGGGACATGTCCAGGGTAACTACGGAGGTAGTGCTTTAAGTAGGCAGGATCACCGGACTTACCAGAGGAGATTATTAATTTCTGCATATAGCAGAAATAATCATCAGCCTTACTTAGATCACATAACCTAGCAGACATAAATAATGAGGCTAAATGATCAGTATCTTCTTGATCTTCTGGTCCATAGAATTCTCTCCCAAGGGCAGAGAGAATCTGCTCATCGGCTTCATTTGAAGCAAGCATTTCATTTCTGGTTTCTTGTGGCAGCCAACGCCACCATTCATATGCCAATCCTGAGAGACCAGCAACTAACTGAGCACCAAGCATTTGGCCAGTTACATTATGGTCTTGCTGCTTTTTATATAAGATCCAATGTGTCAATAACTGAATAGCATTTTTTATTTCCTCACGACTCTGACATTGGATATTTAACACTGGCTGTTCTGGCATCTGAGAAATCAGATTGTTCATATTATTAATTCCAAAAGTAAAAACCTTTGGAGCAGAAGATACACCCTGTGCATCTGGCATATGAGTATCAAACTCTATGCGGGGCGAAGTCCTCATATTTGATGATTCTGCTGCCATCATATCTACATTTCCTATGTGCTTAGCATCTAGGACAGGTTTCATGGTTTTGAATTCAGAGATCCAGTTTTCTATTTCTTCTTTCTTCATGTCTGATTCACCAAAATCCCATTCTGGCTTTTCATCCTCTGGGATGAGAGATAACGCTCCTAGAGAAGCTGACTTTGAATGTCCTTTGCTAGCTAATTTAAGAACATGATCAGGAACTATATATTCTTTCTTCTTAAGCTCTTGAGCTGTTCTAAGCAAATCTTCCAAAACTAGCATTCTTCTTTGTAGCTTATCAGAAGCTACCTTAATAGCTTTCTCTATCTCTGTAGTATCATGGAGCAGATGGTCTAACAGATCTATTTTGGTGGACACTCTTTCTATCTGAACCTTCTGATTTTCATGGCTGGTTTTCAAAGCCAAAATATCTGAAGCCATATCGTCCAAATTTCTTGCAGTACAATACTGCTGCAGATTTCCCCAGTTTGCAAGCTTAACTTCATCAGATACACTCTGATCTGCCGCGGAGGACTTTATGGGTAAAAACTCACGACGAGACTGGCCATCAGGGGTGTATTGTCTAAAAGGAATTTCAGGAAGGTTCCTTCCAGGGACATAGGATTTTTGACCAGCTATTGTGGTTTCAATAGCAGAATTTTGTCGAGGCAGGGAGAACATACCTAGAGTAGGAAACGCATGATGAGATTCATGTTTCTCTTTTTGTTTTAATTTCTGTTTTATTTTATTGCATGCAGGGCAGTTTGCATGCTGACCTCTATGCTCAAAATCAGACAAACCGGAAAAGGATTCAGAAGAATTATCAACAGGAGAATTAATATTAACAGAAGAGGATTGTCTAGACAACTCATTAGACAGTGCTTGACGCCTTGCATTATGATAAGAGGACAATGATGCTGATTTAACCAATGGAGGTTGGAATCTTGGAATAGGTTCCTGCACAGGAGATCTGAAGGAGGATGAGGCTTCGTCAAAGACTAGAGGTTTAGGATTTAACAATGCTTTGACTCTTTCTTGATGACGGAGTTCACTATACTTCAATTCCCAAGACTGTGGATATTTTAGACCGGTCCAATTAAAAGTAATTGGAGTTGCATTTTTAGAACGGGCTGATGAATGTGCATAAGGAGTATGTTAATCTTGTAACGATTTTCCCACTCGTTCGGTCAAATTTTTTTATTGTTTTTCAAATGGTTAGATAAGTTTATAATGGGTCTCTAGATACAAAGACAAAGAATCTGGATCATGTAAAACTTAAATTACCTTGGATTCCCCTTTACTACGTGATATGGCTACTCTATCTAGGCAATGGAACTAATATCCACACAAATATACAATACAATGGTTATTAAATAAATAAATATGAATGTTTTTTAAATGGAAAAAAATGTTTATCATAAATGATTTTTTAAGGTGAAAAAATTTATCATAATTTGATGAATGTGCATAAGGAGTATGTTAATCTTGTAACGATTTTCCCACTCGTTCGGTCAAATTTTTTTATTGTTTTTCAAATGGTTAGATAAGTTTATAATGGGTCTCTAGATACAAAGACAAAGAATCTGGATCATGTAAAACTTAAATTACCTTGGATTCCCCTTTACTACGTGATATGGCTACTCTATCTAGGCAATGGAACTAATATCCACACAAATATACAATACAATGGTTATTAAATAAATAAATATGAATGTTTTTTAAATGGAAAAAAATGTTTATCATAAATGATTTTTTAAGGTGAAAAAATTTATCATAATTTAGTCATCAATTGGTAGTGAGGATAATTATTACTTTATATTATCCACGAATGTATCCTCACTTATCGTTGTTATTGAAGAAAAATCATGCTCCCTAAAATGACCAATCCATAGTCCATAAGGAGGCAAACTTCCACTCCTACTATATGCCTCTAGGTCAAGGGTTGTTACCATGTTTCCTCGCATCCAAGGAAGATGAACTATTGCCCAATCAAAAATAGTTTTAAGTTTTATTCCAAAGCCAAAAGGTAGTTTCAGAGTAAAAAATGGCTACAAGAAAGTCAATATTTATCCCCTTACATAAAACTAGATACTACCCCCCATTTGTAGTACAAAAGTTTGTTCAATAAAACAGAAGAAACTGATTTTATATATATATATATATATATATATATATGAAGATAGCAAAACCTATCTAGAAATGTGAGTTAACTCATCACTGTTATTTAAGGAAAACCACGCCACCTAAAATAACTCACCTATGGTCCATAAAGGAAAAGACTTCCACTCGTATCACATGCTTTTAAGTCTTGGGTTGCTAAATTATTTCCTTACTTGTTAAGGATTAACTCTTAACAAATAAAATACAATTCTAAGTTCTTATTAAAAAAAAGTTCATAACAAATGTTTATTCCATATATGAAGAGAATTTTTGTTACAATGAGTGACAAATTATTATTTTTGTCCCATTGCATGTTTGTTGCATTAAATGCCGTTTATTATTTTGTTGCATTGAATGTCATTTAATATTTTATTGTTTTTATTGCATTGAATGGCATTTATTGCTTTTTATTATATTGTATTTGTGTTAATGGTAATACATGTTTATGTAATGTAAAAAATAATATATTTGTTGTATTGAATCGCATTTATTATGTTCGTGCGGGGACATATAGTGCCTGCGAGGAAGTATTAATTGTCATCAGGTTTTTTTAGACTATGGCATAACCTAATGTTTTTGAGGGTTGATTAACTGCAAGACGAAATATTTTTTGCGTTGTGCAATGTTTTTGCCAATGTTTTGGGCTCAAATGTTTGATTTGAAATTTATCGGGGGTGTCGTTTGACACCTGTCCCGCTAACGTAGTGAGCTGTACACCTTGTTTTAAATGCACATGTGGTCTCGTTTCAATTTTTCGTGTACAATTTCGCTGGGGATTTCATTTTAGGTTTGGAGTTCGGTTTTTCTTGGCTTGCATATGTTTCAGTGAAGTTAGCGGGATTGAATTGCAGGTACAATCTCACGAGGGATTTCATTGTGGCTTTGGAGTTGGAGTCGCACAATCAAATGTCGCAACCGGTGTGTTTATTTCTTTGGAGCTTCGGATATGAAGCCCTTAGGCAGGTGGCCTGGACACCTCACCTTGCATTTCCTAGTTTTAAATGCGGTTGTGATCTCATTTCAATGTTGAGTGTACAATTTCGTTGTGGAAATGATTATGGGTTTCGAGTTGGCATTTACTCGGCTTGTGTATGTTTCTGCAACATTGTTGGGATTGAATTGCAGGTACAATTTCACGGGGCGTTTCATTATGGCTTTGGAGTTGGCGTCGCACAGTCAAATGTTCCTTGGCTTGCATATATTTCTATCGTGTTTATGGGATTGGATGGATATCGATGCATATTTGTGGGTTTTGCTTATGTTTGCATGATCTCATTTCAATGTTGAGTGTACAATTTCGTTGTGGAAATGATTATGGGTTTCGAGTTGGCATTTACTCAGCTTGTGTATGTTTCTGCGACATTGTTGGGTTTGAATTGCAGGTACAATTTCACGGGGCGTTTCCTTATGGCTTTGGAGTTGGCGTCGCACAGTCAAATGTTCCTCGGCTTGCATATATTTCTATCGTGTTTATGGGATTGGATGGATATCGATGCATATTTGTGGGTTTTGCTTATGTTTTCATTTTCATTTTCGGCTTGATTGTGGTCGCGTGGAGGAGTCCCAGCCTTACTCTTGCATTTTGGACTTGGGGTTTAGCATTTTCGATGGAGGTGTTACACCTAAAATCCTACCATCACGAGATTCGATGTATACATCCCTAAAGTTTCCTTGATTAAGTTATTGGCCTGGAAGAGATATAACCCATTTACACTAGGTTTTGAGAGGTCGTCGCATGCTGCACTCATGCAACCTGCGACGTCGCATCTTGCTCTCTTGCAGGGTGTGACGATGTCAGTTAATGGACAAAAATAGCTCTTTCGAGCCCATTCTCGAAGCTAGCTGACATGGATCCCTATCCCTGACCTTTTGGGAGAGTTGAAATTCGGTTCCTAACCTCTTGGAAGGATCCCCTATCTCTCTCCTACCATATCTCAACCTACCCTATCCATACCCTATCCACTTAGTCCTATGTAAATGAAGCTCTATCCCTCCCCAAAGGGGGGAAGGCCTATGGTATCCTTATGCTGGTAGAATCCATGTTGGTGATTGGGAAGCTTGTACCACCTTGGAGGCTTGGCTTGGACATGTTGGATGGAGGATGCGACGTTGAGGATTTGGTTGTAGCTTCATCCTTTCTATGTATTCCCACCTTGTAATACAGTTAATATAATCTCTTTCCATGAATGTTGTCTCATTGATGATGTTTAGAACTTTCTTCCTCAACTGTTAGTTTAGATCAGTTATTGTTTAGATATCTTGTACTACTTGTATCGTTTTCATATTGCCTTGATAGGTCTTGCAGCTGGAGATCTGATGACCGCGAGACTTGGAGCAACAACAAGGAGAAGGATCTGTGATCTGAAAGGTATGATATCTAAGTACTCAATCTGTAACTAGATCTAGGAAATGAGTTTTGTATTATGTTCTATTTGTTCTAGATTCACTTGAACTAGGGAGATCCGGCTTGCATCTGCTCGAGTGGATTGTTTGTCAAACAAATCTGGCGACCATACTGGAGAAGAACGTTGTTTTGGAGTTGTCAATTTGAATGTCATTTTCAGTTGATTTCTTGTTACAAGCCATTTTATTTGTCATTTGCCTCTTAAACTAGTTTCACCATCAGATCCTCACTTTGAAGAGTTTGATTACCTTCCTTTGAGTTTGTACTTCTTATTTTCAAACATTTTCATGCTCATTGTTTGGAGAATTGGTTCATTTTTGAACTCAGATCTCGCCTGTTGCACCTGGTTAGTGGACTCAGAGCGACACTGTGTTATTTTTCATCTATGTTCTTTGCATGTTAGTCTGTCGTCGCAACCCTTTCATTGGTATTTTTGCGACACCGTCACACTTCCCGCATTGGTGAACTGCGACGTCGCACTGTGTACAAGCACAGAGTGCGTCGATCTGCCATGCTATATCCGTGTCTGGATATACTCAATGATCCGTGTCCGGATATACTCAATGATTATTCAAGCGAATAATCCTCCAATGGAAAATAACTCCATTTGATAAGAATATATAATTGATGATGGATAAAGATGATGTCTTTTACAAGATAGACTTTCCCGTATTTATAATTGTTTAAAGGGTGTCTAATGCAACTCTTCATAAAGAGTTACACCATTTCACTAATTAATTATATTATTATATTATTCTTGTTTGTTGTTATTATATATATATATATATATATATATATATATATGTTGATGTTTATTTTATTATTATTTTATTCATAGCATTGCCTCTCTCTTAGAAAGGCTTTGTCCTCAAAGCCTTATAACATTGTCGCACCATTCCTTATGACGTCGTAGCTGACGAAACATGTCGGTACGAACTTCTAAGTGTAGAGCATAACTTTCGATATGTGGATGGGTCAATCCATCCCAAATTGATTTGTTGTTGACTGTTGGGATTCCCCACTGATCTGTCGTTAAGAGCTTTGATCACATTAGTACCATCGTCTTTCGACATTTCTCTCTTTTCAGAATATCGGTTTTTATGGTTGGGGTGTCGATAGGGAATTTTCACAATGTCATTTTCTTTTACAAGTGTCATCTTTTGAGCATTGATTTGAGCTGGGACTTTTATTTTCATCTCTTGAGGTTTTAATGTTTTATTCTGTATCTTTTCCAACTTGTTTCCTAACTGCCTGTTATCATTTTGAAGCTTCTTGATCAATTCGAATTGCGATTTGCTGTCATCTTCAGACTTCTTAAGTTGTTCCTTAAGATCTTCATTATGACTTCTGATGCAGCTATTTTCTTCCTGCTTGTCTAGCAGTTTTCCTTCAATGTCTTCCATAGATTGTTCTGACTTCCTACTATTTTTCAACTTCTTAATTTTTGTGACTAGTGTCTTGTTATGATTTCTTAATCTGAAAATTTCTTCGGAATTGTTGGATAGTGTTTTACTACTCTTTGCGATCTCCAGTTTGTGTGCCTTTTTAAAGTCGTCATTTTGTTGTTGAAGAACTTTTATCTGTTGTCGACATTGGCCGACCTCTGATTCTTGACTTTCTAATTTATGTCGTATCTGAGTTAGTTCTTCATCTTTGTCGCTAACGATTTTGTTCAAGCGTATTATTTCTGCTTCATAATTATTTATTTCCTTCTTTATATCTTGATTTCCTAACCTCTGATTGAATTCATTTTCGTCTTTTAATTCATCAATTTGCGCATACAATTTTTCTATATGCCTTGCTTGGTCAGATATTTTTATTTCATTGCACCTTTCTTGTAATTCAATTCTTATTTCTGAACTGTTATTTATGTCACGCAATCTTTCATTGTCTTTTTGATAACGTTTTAACGTGGCTTCTAATTCCTCTATTTGTAATCGCAAACCAGCTTCCATGGTTTCGACTTCTTCGGAGATAGATAGTATTCAACTTTTTCGATGATAGAATGTCTTTGATTTTGACTTCTCTGGTGATAGATAGCCTCAATTCTTTTAACGAAGGAGTCTCCCTTTGACTTGACTTTGACTTCTTCAATTTTGTCTTCTCTGACAAGGGATGCTTTTCTTTCCCTTATAATAATTATTATTATTTAAATGTAATAATAATATTATTTTAATATTATATATTTCCCAAACAATTGTAATATTTTACAATTATGGACTAATATTAATTAATCTCCACGTTGGTTAACCTTTTGCTTTAGATTAATTTCTTTGTGGATTGTGTGTAGATTAGGTGGTTGGGAAGAACGATTGTTACCTTCCCCACCCAAGTTCAAATCTCACTTTTGGTATGTTCTTAGGGAATAAAACCAAACCCACTTCTCACAAAACCATGTGCACCTTGAAACCATGTGCGGTTTCACTTCTTACTTTTACTTTTTACTTCTACTCACTTCTAAACTTTACTTTTACTTTTACTTTTTTTTTTTTCTTCTTCTCACTTCTTTTTTATTTATTTCTATATTCTATTTTCTTCTTTTTTACTTGTCTTTCTTTTCTTCTTTTTGTTTTTCTTTTACTTTTTCTTTTTTCTTTTTTTCTCTTTTTTTTTCTTTTTTACTTCTTTGGGCCACGGGCCTGGTTTTGGACAAGGTCCTAGATTGGTGGCTACAAGCCTGGCTCTGATACCAATGCTATATCCGTGTCCGGATATACTCAATGATCCGTGTCCGGATATACTCAATGATTATTCAAGCGAATAATCCTCCAATGGAAAATAACTCCATTTGATAAGAATATATAATTGATGATGGATAAAGATGATGTCTTTTACAAGATAGACTTTCCCGTATTTATAATTGTTTAAAGGGTGTCTAATGCAACTCTTCATAAAGAGTTACACCATTTCACTAATTAATTATATTATTATATTATTCTTGTTTGTTGTTATTATATATATATATATATATATATATATATATATATATATATATATATGTTGATGTTTATTTTATTATTATTTTATTCATAGCATGCCATTTTTTCCATACAGGCACCCCTTCTCCATTTCTGATTTGAATTTTGGTTTGTGTGCAAACTCCCTCTGTACTGCAAGATCCAGTCAGAGACCCCATTTTGATTTGTGTGATTGAGTTGTTTGGTTTTATTTGGAGTTGTTTTGGGTTCCGTCTTGGACAAGTCTGAGATTTGGTAGTGGTGGACACTCTTGTCTCCCCCACCTGCATCCACTCACCCTTACATTCCCTCCTCTCCTTGCCAGATTTGGTCATTGTATTGGATCAATTTCCAGACCTCATTTGCATTCATTTTTCAGCATTGTTTGCATTTGGTTTGCTTGTGTTGGACTTTTGGGTCTTTTTGAGAATTGGATCCATGTTTGGCCCCTTGAGTAAAAACTAATGTTTTGCTTGCATTTTTAAGCGAAATGGGTCATTTTGACCCATCTCCAGGTTTTGAGATCATTTTTGGTTTGGTGTGATTGGCTTGTTTCAAAGACTTGAAGAGTGTGGGATATCCATGTCTTTTTGAACCTCTTTTTCTATTGTTATGCATCTTGTTTCCTTTACATGCTAAGATATCTAATGATTATTAGAAAAGATTGATTCTTTATCTCCACTTTAGTTCAAAGAGAAGCTTGATTTTGTCACTCTTTTGCAATATGCATGAAATTGGAAAACATAAGTATTCTTCATGTTTTAATTTGATCATTTGGCATTTTTTGGTCTTACACCCATAGGAAGAAGAAAAGGCTTGCTAACACCTGATACATATCTAACATGCCTACGTATCCTAATACTAACATCACACACACACATATCTATATCGGAAAAATAATAGAACCACATGTCCACAGTGTCGTCAAACCGACGAAGTCTCATAATCAAGCAAATATAACATATAATAATAGTTTAGGCAGTAATGTCAAAACAGGGCATTACATACACCCACCCTTCAGGAAACTTCGTCCCGAAGTTATGGTCAAAATAGTGTGGAACAATCACGATGCATGATCTGTGCGTCCTCCCAGGTAGCTGAACCTAGGGTGTACTTTCCCTACTGGGCCACCTCCTAAATATACATAACGACATCCATAATTTCATTCATTTAATCTTAATGGAGGTGTTCTTATATTTTGTTTAACATCGCATTGGTTGTTGGTTTTAACTACTCGAGGTTCATTAACATACTTAATCCATAGAATATTCAACATCCTTGTTAAATTAAAGTAATTTGCACATTCTATAATCTGATTCATAAGGATACCTTATCTTATACATTACTTTTAATTTGATTCTAAGCCATTGTCATGACTTTTAATCGGATCTCATCTTTAGTTAATTTCACTTTGACCTACGCCATCTCTCTATATCAAGATTTATTATTAGTGATAAATTATGAAGCCATCATACTCTTTATTTAAAGGTTGTTGGTTTAAATGATACATCTATTGAGACTGCAGTTTAAACATTATGGAGAGATTTCCATATCATCATTAACAACTTTTACAAGTTCAACTAGAACTTATCTTCTAATGCATTTCCATTTATCTTGTAATCCTTACATTATTGTCCTACGTTTGGTACTATTTCGCTAACTATCCCTTACCTTGATATACTCATTTCCTTCATTCACATCTTTATGTTGTCCCACCAATCCTATCTACTCTATTACTTTTAGTATCTAAGTTACACTTATTAGTTCTTCTTATTTATAATCCATTAATTACACAAGACGATGACTCTTACTTATTTGTGCACATTAACATTATAGTCCTTACTCATGAATCATTGCTTATACTGCATTAACAAACTCTCATCACAATATGCTAACGAGTTTATCAGTTATTATCACACCTTACCAGATATTATGGTTGGTTCTCATGTTGTTTAACCCCTTTTTACTTATCATAACGGTCTTTTGTCATTGACATGCCTATAGTTGATATGTTGCAATTGTGTTGTTGTTTTTATTTTTTTTATTTTTTATTTTTAAACATATATAAATTCAGTTGGCCCTCAAGGCATTACCATGATTCCATTATTTAATTACACCTTTTGGTTACATCGTAAATTCAATACAAGGTCACTCCCTTTTAGGATACCATCACTCCACCATGTATTTCTAGCATGTCCACATAGGTTACTGATAAAGGTTTATGATTTGCCAACCCCATGCATTGTTGACCGACTTTTCGTTCATCCTTACAGGGTGAAGATGAATAACACGTCTTTCTTTGAAATACTAAAATTAATCTTATGTATCTCTGCGACTAGACACCATGTGCACATATTTATTGTACTATGCTTCACTCCTTATTATTATCGTCGCATATTATTTTTGCCTTATTATTCTATTATTAACTTACTAATACATCATGTGTTTTTGTACTATCACTAACAGGGACTAAGTTATATGCCCTAAATGCATTCGTGTTTCCTTACACTATCGCTACCTCATACAATCGCTGGTTTGATATCTTTATGCTTCATACATTTTAGACATAATGAAAATGCCACTTATTTTTGTTATTCCTAGTTATTATATGTACATCATTCACCAACTACTACTCCTTATTCGATTATCTCATTGTTTATGTTATTCTCAACTCCTAGTCCACCCACGATTTTGAGTACCTTTCTTGCATAACTCTATCCTCTGATGTGCTGATAATTATGTTCTCTACCTTCATTACAACTCTCATCTCTCATATTACTTCTATAATGTAATACAAAATTACTACATGTTTATTAGTAACTTCAATAATGGCCACAACTTCTATATTATTTCGTTTAGTTGTTAGCTTGTGTGCCTGCCATATAATTTGTCATAACAATATTTAATTTCCATTTATCCATTCACCTTCTTCCACACTAATTCTCCCCCCTCCCCCCCCCCCCCCGTTTTTTTTTTTTTTTTTTTTAAAGTCACTTTTCTTAAGTTCCATAGGAATTCATTTACTTATTTATTTGTACAATCCATTTGTCTAACCACTAGCTCGAGTCTCATCTCCTCATTCCAAGTATTTGTTAAACATAACCAATTGTACATGAATGTTGATAATAACTCCCATTTGATAAGTATTACACATATGCCACCCCTCAATATATAGTCATACAATAATTTCCTCATCTTTGGAACATAGGTATACATATTATTAATCCATGTCTAAGAAATAAAAATGTGTCTACAAAGTACCACTGGTTCATAGTCTCATGGTTTCTACTACCAATCTTATTAATTATTTGTATAATATCTAGACTAGATCATATTAGGGTGAAGTTTCACACATGGGGTTGCTTTTCATCATAGATAAGGCACAATGTGCTCCTACCAACAAGATTTTTGTAAAACATATACATAAATTAATAATTAGTTTCATGCAAGGATCCATGACCACAATCTATAGTTACTACCATATAATCATTGCTCTTGTAGTTGCATGTTCTTAAATTTTCCTTTCAAACTACTCAATTTGTTTAAAGACCTCATGCTAAACAACCTTTGACATATTAAATATGCAAGGTCATCATTGGAATTATTTTATGCTTAATTTCTACCCACATGTTTCATATCTAGATTAAGGCAAGGCTAACCATTGAAGTGACACTACCAAATTATTGACATTATCTTATTGTAAGGCTATGATCAAATTTTTTTGTTTGTTTGTTTATTATTATTATTCTTTTAATATATATATATATATATATTTCTTGGCATTAATACATAATAAGAGCCAATCTCAACACTAATGAACATCAAAATAAATATATTACAAATCTTCTATTAATTAAGAGTGTACTAAAAGTATCTAGTTGTATTATGTATTATTTACAAATCTTTTATTTATTAAGAGTGTACTAAAAGTATCTAGTTGTATTATTTACAAATCTTCTATTTATTAAGAGTGTACTAAAAATATCTAGTTGTATTCTAGTAACCCCATCTTATTTTCCAAAACAAATTTTATATTTTCAATACAAAATTTTAACGTAAACAAGTATTACCTTTAATGTTGGGACCTCTAAGCCCTCCACCCACACAATATTGATTAGATGAGACTCCAAAAGTAATCAACTATTTTCAATAGGGTATTATTCATATATACCATGAATGCTTCAAAACCCAAACATTTTTATCATTTAATTTAGATTTAAACAATTTCTTTAATTCAAATTGAATATAAATTAATTTTGTACACAATAGTTATTAAAAATGGTGCGCAATGCTAACTTGCATGAATTATATATATATATATATATATATCACTTGTAATATACCCAATCTAGAAACTCTTAAATTTAACACAATGCTTTTATAAATTACAACTGAAATGATATTTGACTAAGGGTCATAAAGTCGTTGCATACCTTGTGTATTCAACCCACACACCATAATTGCTTAGCAATGCACGTGTAATTAAATTCTATATGCACTTTCCTCATATATATATATAATTATTATACATTACTTTGTTTTTATGAATAACATTATATAAGGTAAAATGTCCTCTTTTATTTTTATTATTTTATTTTTATTTTTTTAAATTTGCACTGTACCTAAAGTTTTATAATGAGCAGTAATAACCTAACCATACTGCTATCGTATAATACAATATCTCCTTCTTATATTTGTTTGTTTAATTAGGAATTAAAATCCTAACTGTCAAGTATTATTCCCATGCTATCCCATAAAGGATTAAGGGCTTTGGACAAACAAATATTATTTTCCAAATATTTCTTAGTTTCAATTGCATCCATAGCAATATGTGGTATTATAGCGTTTAGGAAATCACATATAAAACTTGTCCTAGTTTTCAATCCGCTTACTCCACTATTAATTACTATTAAACTTCATTTAATGTCATTTAAATGAATTTATGTGTTATCATTTTACCATAATTAATTAATTAAACTCATAATTAATTTTATTTTTTTTCAAATCTTAAGTAGAATACCTATATATATATATACATTTTTGAATTTTACACATACTATGAAAATGTTCACCTATTATTTATCCTATTTAGATATGTTAATTTAATATAATAAATCAATTTTTTTTTTTTTTTTTTTAACCTTCCCTTGATGGTTTGCCTATTTAATCGTATAACTTAATCATTGATTAAGTTGTCTTAATTAAGATTAATTATTTATACCCGCATAATTTGATAGCTTAATATCATCAAGTTAACGTCATAATCCTAATATAATATTTCAATTATAAATTTAATTAATTATTTGATAACTTAATTATATTAATCCTTACCATATTAAATGGCATTATATTAATATTAATTTATATTAACTTTAAATAAAATTTAAACATACATTTAACTTTAAAGAACTTACATAATTCAATTTAAACACAACATTTTCATAATACAATAAATAAATAATAATAAAAATTGATTTAACCTAGCCCTATCTTTGCAAGCCCTAACCCTAGGTGACCGGCATGAGCCGGTGTTGCATATGGCCACGCGGCTGTCATGCCATAAAATCATTAAAATAATTAGCCGGCCCTTAAAAGGGCAGAACCCCCCTTCTCCGCGTCATTTCCTCTATTGAATTTTTTTTACAGAGGTCCAGTCTACAACGTCGAAGGGGAAGAGAGCCATGGACTATGTGAGCTCTGCAACCTGCTTACAACTTAGTTCTTTTTCTTTTTCTTTCAGTTTTTCTGTCTATTTTTTTGTATGGCCGGCCTCGTCAAAGACAGCTCGAGTTTTTTTTTTTTTTTTTATAGCCGACCTCATCAAAGACAGCTTGAGTTAAATTTAATTGCATGGGAATTTTATATAACATTCATTTTGCTCAGTTAAGAGAGATTTAGAGACAGTTTCTGAAGATTGATTTACTTATCAGAGTTTTTTATTTATTTGTATAATGCTTTTTTTTTTGCTGGCCGGCTGCATGCCCAGGCCATAGCCGAAGGCTGTTTGGCCGGGCTGCACGCCCAGGCCGCGAAGGGCTGCTCCCAGGCAGGCCCACGACCGCCGGGCTATGCCCTGGCCGGTCCATGGCCGAGCAGGGCTGCGCCCAGGCCAGCTCATTGTCGTCGGGCTGTGCCCTAGCTAGTCCATGGCCGCGCAGGGCTGCGCCCAGGCCGGCTCATGGTCGCCGGGCTGTTCCCATGGCTGGTCCATGGCCGCGCAGGGCTTCGCCCAAGCCGGCTCATGGCTGCCGAACATATTTTCTTTTCCCTTCATGCTCTTACAGCGAAATAATCGGTATGGCTGGAAAATCAGTTTCTACATCTCGTGCTGCGACCTGCAAACGCCAGCTGATGATTATTCCTTTGTTATTGTTGTATGTATTTCTTTGTTCGATGGAATGCATGCATGCATCCAATTCCCTGCAATCCCTGAATGGATTTAGAGTATTTTGTTTTTATTTTTTTTGGTAACAAAAAAAAATATGATATACAGTCCAATAATTTTTTTTTTTAATACGTTTTTTTTTTTTTTATTTAAAAAAAAACTCAGCAATAATGCTAGCAGGATTAAGCACAGTGCAGCAGACGCTAACCCCCTGAGGCTGCTGGTCTCTTTGGCAGCCCCTGCTAGCGTTGTTGCCGAAGCCACCAGAAATAGAATGATGAGATTAGAAGACTCGTAGAAATCCTCCTACCGGTTAAGAAGAAGAATTCGGTTCTCGTAGGGGAGGACGCCCACTGCCGCAGCCCTGCTGGGCTGCTGGCCGGGCCGCCATGGCCGCAGGCTGCGCAGTCCACAAGCCTGAACTCAACCCCCTTTTTTTTTGTTTAGAAATATTTCATATGTATATATTTTTTTGTTTTTATATGTCAAGCTCGCATTTTTAAAAAAAATTGTTTATGCTTATATTTTTGTTTTATTTTATTTTTATATTCTTTTAAAATCAAAACTATATTTCCCTCTTTTTTTTATGTATATTACATATTTATATAGTATTTTTTTTTAAGTTAAATTATATATATATATATATATATATGTTGTTATATAAATTAAAATTTCAATTAATCTTCTCCTCGTCTTTGTGTTTCATACATAATTGCTTGGCTCGTATATATATATATATAAGTTTTAATTCAAATTTCAGTTTAATTTAATCTCATTTAAATAAACATTTAATTTATATAAAAAAACAATTTGTTGTATAATTTTATCTCCGTTTATATTACATTAATTTTCTAATGTCTCTCTTTCTCTCTTTTGCAGGTGTAAAACCGGATGAAGTTGCTCAACACTTTTGATATTTTGGTCCTAAGAATTCTTCCAATTATTATTTTCCCAATTCACGTGCTAATTTAGCAATTAGCTTTACGGTGTAAATTCCCTTTTCACTACTGTTTTGTTCAGCTATAGTGAGTGTAAATTCCCTTTTCACTGCTATTTTGTTTAGCTATAGTGAGCCCTCTGGTTCCAGATTGTGAACCATGGCTCTGATACCATGTGTAGGACCCCGGTACTAAGTAATCTCAGTTTATTAATAAACTTAATCATTTATTTATGTTTACGTTCTGTGTCAATTTCTCTCTCTGTTTTGTTGGTTTTTGCTGGTTTGTGTTCTTTCAGTTTTGTAAAAATAACATTTATATTTACTGGTTGCTATAAAATATTCACTATTTCTAACAATTATAGGTTATATCATTCATGTTTCTAACATTTACCTATTGTGCAGGTTCCATACACATATTCGAATAGGTGTACTAAATTACAAATAATCCATTATCATATAACTTTATCATAGTAAAAATTGAAACAGAGTAAAAAAATGGATTATATACCTTACTGAAAAATACCTGTAGGTAGCTAGTAGATCCCCCTTGTTTTGTTGTTTCCTTTTTGCTGTTCCCGACAACCAAAACCTTCCCCAAAAACACTGAAACTCAACCAGCCCAAAATAGTTTTGCCACCCTGCCAACTGGCGAGGTCTCGCCGACCACCCAGCTCCAAAGGTACCCCTTTGGACCCCCGAGCCCAAACGAAGTAAAGCCAACCTGCTCTCCCTTCTAAATTTTCTCAACAAGAACCTCCTTCTCTTCTCTGCAATTTTCTCCCTACTCTCTCTCAATTCTCCCCCAAAATCTCTAAGGTAAAGATGCCCCTTACTTCCCCAACCATCCTTCCACTTAACCCCTCTTCCTGCCGACTCCATGCTCCCCATTACTACCCTTATCCTCTCCATTCAATTCTAGCTAAGATGTCAGTCCACCTTTTCTCCCTCGAGACATGTCCACATTTAATGATACCTTCAATACATTAATTAATTAATTTATTTATTTATAAATGAATTATAGATATTATCCCTTTCTTTTATGCAAACACCGTATGTAAAAGTCAACTAAATTATTAATGGGGTTCCACCGCCCTTGTCTTTTCAAGTGGTCATAATTACAATTTAATTAATATTTTAATTTATTAACTAATATACATTATAATTATAAACTTTGATATAAAATGACATAAAGTAATGTCTTCCTTAATTAATTTAGAATTACTTTATTATTAATTCTTAATTAATTTAGAACTAATGCATAATTAATTCAAAATTAATTCGTAATTAATTCACAATTAATTTATAAATAATTCATAATTAATTCACAATTAATTTATAAATAATTCATAATTTAAATTATAATTAATTCATAATTGATTAACTTATAATTAATTTATCATTTTCATGAACAATTCCCACTGTGCACCCGACACTTGTTTATCAATTTCATATTACATCTATTCGTAAATTATCCTATGTTCCAATTAGCTTTTGCATGGTCATCATAAAATTTAATAGATATAAATTAATTCTTATCCATACAGTTTAATTAATTATCTAACCTTGCAATTAATAGTAACTTATCAATTTAATACTACTTTAATTATCACTACAATAATCATTTAACATGTTAACCCTTAGTCTTTACTAATCAAACTCATTAACATTTAATTAAGCTTACTAACCAAATGCATTATTTACTATCTAATTTAACTGTAACTTGTGTATTAATCATTAATGTACAATAATTAATTATTAAGCGACACTAATTAACATTATTATTCAGCAGTATTTCATGTAATCATGAATATGTAGGCGAGTTATGTAAGCGTAGCTACTGCTTACATACCTCGCGTAAGTACACTAACAGTAATAGTTCACACACATCAATCATAATCATGAAACCTGTTGTTTACTGACACAAGTTTTAAACGTAGTTTGCAAGGTACAATCCATTAACTAACTGAAATCTTATTAAGTTACGACAATTCGTACATTACTGAGTTACGACACATACTCAATCAAGGGTTTTACACACATACAGTTAGATATTGTTTTCACCCCTACTTCAAGCTACACCTATCTACCTACATCATCACTAACTTCCACATCCTATCCTTTCCTCTGTTGGACTACCCTGAAATGTCAATCCATGACCGATTCCAGCTAGAACCCATAAGCGGAAGTGTCGACTACATCGACCAAGCTTCCCCAACAGGCAACCACCAGTCATCATCACACACCTTGGGGAGCGCGCTGTAGCACAGCCCTTCCATGACTCTGGGTTTCGGGGATAAACGGTGGGTAAATCTTCCACCCCCCTAATGGAATGAGGGACTATGTCTTCCCGACATAACAACAACGTTGCACTTGTACTCGGTTTGTCATCGTATAACCAATCTGGGCGGTTGAGTTTCCTGAAACCCTACCCCACCCATATATCATAATAAACATCATAATAATCATGCGAAAGTAAATAATGCATCACCTACATACCGTTTATCTTTCGGAGTCCATGTCCCCGAGGCTCTCCCACCTCGTAGGATCCAGCTATCACTTAGCCATTTTAACCTGTAAGTCAGTCCTCGACATACAATCTCGAATATCGTGCACAAATACTCAACATGTACACATACATTTTGTCATAACATAACAACAATAATCAATTCATTATTTTCACCATGCACCTAGTATAACATTCTTTCGTTCAACAATAACTTTAATGGTATCTACGTACTCATCATTCATTAACTTGCACATATGAGACATAGCTAACACCTGATACATATCTAACATGCCTACGTATCCTAATACTAACATCACACACACACATATCTATATCGGCAAAATAATAGAACCACATGTCCACAGTGTCGTCAAACCGACGAAGTCTCATAATCAAGCAAATATAACATATAATAATAGTTTAGGTAGTAATGTCAAAACAGGGCGTTACAGATTACTACGCACGTAATGTCCAAGTAGTTGGGTATTCAGGCAAGGGTACGGTCCCAATCCTCCTTGTCGTTTTACTGTTGGACCTTGCAGTATATAGCGATTTGTGATGTTTTGACAATCCTGTGAGGTTCCTAACTTTGAATCCACTCCTATTCACACAGTTTGCTTGTTTCTTTTAGACTTGAGTAGTGTTTGATTTGTGTGGTACTTTAGAGACTCTTAAGAAGTTTAGATATGGAAGATTCTTTTGGGACTACCAACCAGGAGGCCCCTTTCCAGGGTATGCCATTTGTTATTCCCCCTTGTGGAACTGTTGGTCCTCCCTTTATGGCTACGTTGAGTCTTCCTGGATTGACGATAGGATTACCAGTGTGGTTATTCTCCAATACGGTTACACCAAGTGCACCAATTGTGTCGAACCTAGGTCCTTCATCACATGAGCATCAATCTCATGGTGACCATTCTCCTTCTTCGTCGAAAGTTGAATCGGCTTCTGTCTCTTCTTCTTCTCCTACTAAAAACTTTGATTTTAGTAAGAAGGCGGGTGAGAAGAAGAAGAAGAAAAGGAAGATTAAGAAGAAGAAGGATAAGAAAGAGACCAAGCGTCAACCATATGCCTCTGATGGCACTCATTCTATGAGAACACCTTGTAAGCCCAAGTTCCCTTGCAAAATTTGCAAGGGTGATCACCTTCTCAAGGATTGTCCCGGTCTTTCCCGTGTGTTAGAAGTGTGGTCTAAAAACCCCAAACCACTTGTATCGTCAACCTCTGACCATCATGTTGATGATACTCCATCGACCAGTGACCCATTGGTGAAGGGTCGTAAGGGTAGAGCTGCAGACCCTTGCTGGCTATGCAAGGGCATGCATCGTACTTACCTTTGTCCAAGCATGGATGAAGCTTCACGGTGGTTGGAAGATATTACTAGTTCTCAACAAGTGCTTCCAACAAGCGATAGTAAGTTGTCCCTCGACCCCCCGCTGGTTGACCAAGTGATCGATTCAGTTTCATCTGTAATCGATCCCATTCTTCCTTTTGAGAGTGAAGTGATCGAGTCGATGTCATCTCCACTCAATCCCGCTCTTTCATTGGAGAAAGTCCAGACTGAAGCAATCACCATGACACAATCTTCGTCTCATTCTTATCTTCCAAGTGAGAGTGGATCGATAACCACTGATGTTTTTTTAGTCAGTTCCGATCATTGGGGGCAAGAGTCTGTTTCCACGGGACCCCCTCCAAGTACTGAGGTTATTTCCTTTTATTGGAATAGTCTAGCAGAATCTTGTCTCCCCTCAGATGTTCCTTTCTAGATACCTGTAGGTGTTGCCAATAAGGAAATCTTTCGCACTATAGTTGACGAGGGAGCTTCTGTTAGTATTTTATCCTCAACTGCTTGGCAAGCTATAGGGTCTCCTCAGCTTGCACCGGTTACCGGCTAGATTTTGGCTTTCAATAGAAGGCCTACCGGACCTTTAGGGATTCTCCTACAGTTACCTGTCACGTTGAGAGGTAAAATTGTTTATGTTGATGTCATGGTTGTCCAAGGTCCTTTAGACTTCAATCTACTCCTTGGACGTGATTATGTCTATGCTATGAACGCCGTAGTGTCCACACTCTTTCAAGTGTTGTATTTTCCCTCTGATAGGAGGATTGTGACCATTGATCAGCTTTCCTTCATGACACCTAATCATCACATGACTGCCATTCAACCAACTTCCCTGAATGTTCCACATGTATTAGTGGTTTCTTCCCCTTAAGCATGAGGGGCATGTCTCCAGCCTCTGGACTTCATGTTGGGGGGGGCACACTACCAACCTCTAGATAGGTGCCCATGCTGGAGCATAGTTTTATTCTCTTTCAAGCTCGTTAAAAAATGAAATAGACTCTCAAGCATAGTTTACTTTTGGTTTTAAGCTTGCATAAAAATGAAACCCATTTCCAAGCATAGTTTACCTTTGGTTTTAAGCTTGCCCAAAAATAAAACCATTCCTTCAGGCAAAGTTTCTCTTTGATTTCAAGCTTGCATAAAAATGAAACCATTTCCTGAGCATAGTTCCCGTTCTATGTCAAGCTCGTTAAAAAATGAAATAGGTTCCTATGAGCATAGTTCCCTTTCTATGTCAAGCTCGTTAAAAAATGAAATAGGTTTCCGCAAGCAGAGTTCTAATCTTGTGCCAAGCTCATTAAAAAATGAAACAACTCCTTTCCCTTTTAGTCGAATCTTTCCATTGACTTAGTACCTGAACCTTCTTTTCATCCGCCTAGGGGTAGCTTAGGCGAATGACATGAAGCTTGGGGGCATCTCTTCAACATCGGTACGTTATGTTGAAGTCAACTCGATCGCCTCTCCACACCATGTTAGAGCTAAGTCACTTACTTCTAGCAATCATGCTGGGGGCATGTACCAACCTTTGGATGTCATGATGGGAAGAGTCCACCAATGGGAACATTTTTCGAGCATACTTTCCTTTTTGGTTTTCGAGCTCGTTAAACAACGAAACAATGCTCTAGAAATCATACTAGAAGTAAGCCGTCAGTTTCTTGCGCTGGGGGAAAAATTTCCAACCATCATGTTGGGAAGAACATCATGAGCATTCTTCCAACCTATCTTCGAGCTCGTTAAAAACAGTAAGATAGTATTTGAGCTTACTTTTCACTTTTTTCATGCTCTGGTTAAAACATGAAAAGTGGTTTGAGCTTAGTTTTTACTTTTTCGTGCTCTGGTTCAAATATGAAAAAGATTTCGAGTGCTTTTGATACCATTATCGTGCTCGTTAAAAATTTGAGTAAAAAGGTGTGTTTAACGAGTATAGGTTTATCACTTTATCCGGCCTCGCTAGACTATTTACGGAAAAGGAACTGTGCTGAGTTTACTTTTTCCTTTGTCGTAGTCGGTTATCAACCATGACAATTTTGTTCATGGAGTCCTCTTTAAGCTCTTTTTAGACTCCTAAAATAGGAAATGATGGCCAAGCGAAATTGATTCGTTCACGCTTGTAAAAGGATTTGAATGATCGTCTCCCTGGTGATAGTTTACCCCTTTTTCGGACCAGGGGGCACTATTTACGAAAAAGGTATACTCCATCCAATCATGACCGGAAGAGTCCTCTCCCGCGTTGCTTTACCCTTTTTCGGGCGATGAGGCTAACTTTACGAAAAAGGACTGTTGGAGTCTTCTTTAGTTCTTTTCAGACTCTCTAAACATGAAATGATGAATGAGTTTATCTTCTATGGACTTGTTAAACTTTCACATCGAAGGGCCCATCATGGGACGAACCCCTCCTATCCCAGGTTCGAAAAATATTTGGGATTGGACTCATCTATGAGATGAGCTATACCGACCATCTGGTTACCCTCATCAAGCTCGTAAAAAAACACATGAGGCACCCATCGTTCATGATGGGGAAAAATGAAAGCTTTTATGTTACACCCTTTATCAGTGGCAGTACCTAGTCATTTCTTGAACATGGCACTCATTTGTATTTGCATACTGCACTTGGATCATCCGTTTGTCCTCGAGTTTTACCGATTTCCTGAGTCTTATTACTCCTTTGAGTCATTCAAAGACTGCTTCCATCATCAGTTGCATTAGGAGTTGGTACCATAACTCGTCAAGTCAATACTGCCAAGGCATGCCATACCCATGTTCAAGAATACTCTCACTACTCATTATCTACAGTCAGTACACCTTCCATCATGTCGGTCTACTCTGAGTCAGTCTTGCATGTCACTTTACCATGCAATCTGCTCTACACATCCTTTGTCGTGTTTTGTGTCGATGATGGGGGATTCATCATGGCCCTCCTTCAAAGGATTCATCCTTGTCGACTTCAACACATCATCCGAGGATTGAATCTAGAAACCAACCAAGTACCTTGGCCCTGCATGCCTCAATGGCAGGTTACCTCGCTTTCAACATGAGTTTACATCATTAACTCTTGATTGAAAGATTTCATCTCGCGTTCAACTTCAACTCATTTATTCACACTGGATGATATGTACTATGATACCTTAAGAATCATTGACATCAATGGTGATTTCCCTCGCGCTTGTTAACGGTATACATCAATGACTAGTAATCAAGTGGTTTCTACCATGTTCCACATCAAGACATTTGTAATCACATGGATAGATTCGTATCATTGTGGGTTCAGCTTGAAGACCCTGGGGAGTCATGTTTTACCCAGGTTGCGGTGGAGTTTGTATTGAGTCATATCGCACAGATCCACATTTATATTGGTTGTGGCTGTGTTATCATCTCATCATGGATCTACGCTTGTGTCTAGTAGCCATGATTATGTTCAATCGGTCATTACTACCATGGATCTGCATTGTATTGGTCGACAACCACGTTGTACGTCGTATGAGACTGTGTACTCAGAGTCAGTTGTATTGCAGCAGCGTCCTTCGTCCGACAAGCCATTGCCATTCCTTCTATCAAAGCATTTCACCTGTCCAAATTTCAACAGCTTCATGCTTTGGGGGGAATTCTGTTACACCTAAAATCCTACCATCATGAGATTCGGTGTATACATCCCTAAAGTTTCCTTGATTACGTTATTTCCCTGGAAGAGATATAACCCATTTACACTAGGTTTTGAGAGGTCGACGCACGCTGCATGCTGCACTCATGCAACATGCGACGTCGCATCTTGCTCTCTTGTAGGGTGCGACGATGTCAATTAATGGACAAATATAGCTCTTTCGAGCCCATTCTTGAAGCTAGCTGACATGGATCTCTATCCCTAACCTTTTGGGAGAGCTAGCACTCGGTTCCTAACCTCTTAGAAGGATCCTCTATCTCTCTCCTACCATATCTCAACCTACCCTATCCATACCCTATCCACTTAATTAGTCCTATATAAATGAAGCTCTATCCCTCTCCAAAGGGGGGAAGGTCTATGGTATCCTTATGCTGGTAGAATCCATGTTGGTGATTGGGAAGCGTGTACCACCTTGGAGGCTTGGCTTGAACATGTTGGATGGAGGATGCAACATTGAGGCTTTGGTTGTAGCTTCATCCTTTCTATGTATTCCCACCTTTTAATATAGTTAATATAATCTCTTTCCATGAATGTTGTCTCATTGATGATGTTTAGAACTTTCTTCCTCAACTGTTAGTTTAGATCAGTTATTGTTTAGATATCTTGTACTGCTTGTATCGTTTCCGTATTGTCTTGACAGGTCTTGCAGTTGGAGATCTGATGACCGCAAGACTTGGAGCAACAACAAGGAGAAGGATCTACGATCTGAAAGGTATGATATCTAAGTACTCGATCTGTAACTAGATCTAGGAAATGAGTTTTGTATTATGTTCTATTTGTTCTAGATTCACTTGAACTAGGGAGATCCGGCTCACGTCCGCTCAAGTGGATTGTCCGTTAAATAGGAGGGTAATTGGGGTCTGCGTTGCATGAGGTATGTTAGTTGGTGTGGCGAGCGCTCAGTACGAAAACAAACAGCCAAGGTAGGCTCGAAGCTCTTCTGGCTTGATTCAGAGTTATGGGGACGAAATTGTGATGTTCTTGTTCATTGTTCTTGTGCATTGTTCTTATGCTCTGTGCTTCTATAGAGCATGGTTTAGATAGTGGGAGATTTGTCTTTGAAGGTGTTGTTGGAGCTTGGCTCGTGAGTGGAAAGTGCAGGGAGCTTCTACGAAATCGAGGTAGGAACGAAACTTGGCCATTGCTGACAGGAGTATGTGTTTGAAAATTATCTTTGTATTGAATTCACAGTATAGTGTTACACAATTGCTTAATGTTCACTATGTCTATGCAAATTGCAAGCATCGATACATTTTTCCCCTATTTTGTATGTGTGCGATGAGAAGATAAAGGGTCCCGCTACCATTGTCTACTCAAGGCCTCACTGGAAGGGTTCAAATATATTATAGTCATTCGGTTTTTGAACCTAATAGCTGAAATTTACACCAGTTACTCCATGAAAAATGAAAAATTATGGCTAGTTATGGCTTGTAATTGTGAATACATTCTGATGGTCACAAACCCTGATCTTGAATTTTCTTTAAAACCATCGAAATGAAAGGGCCAATACTTATCCTAGCGCATTCTATATGAGCGCTGAAATCTATATCTCTTGGGTGTGTTTGCCTGCAGTGGCTATGCTGCTATGGTGGTGACCATGTGCGTGTCTAATGCTTGGAGTAGGAAAATATGTATAGTTTTGGGGCATTTACAAATTCGAGGTCTAGATTCCTGCGTTTGAATGCAACCCGATGTCTGCTTAGAATGGATATACGCTCATGTTGAGTGCCATACTTATGGTGTTACTTTGATTTTTAGTTAAGGAAAAAAAACTGTTTTGGATGACTTGCATTTCGTTCCTAGTAAAGGGTGTGATTTGTTTGTAGAATTAGGGTTTTGTTCTGGAGTGTGTAATCTGTATTTTTCCTCCTCTAGCCTTTGCATCTAGCTTGATCCTCCATAGAAATCCCTAGTCCGAGCATTGAAATAAATTAGAAAAAGATTGATATGCTTGGTTGGTGATTTTGTCTTGAGTCCCTTGCCATTGCAATTTCCTATTGTTGTGTTTCTTTTCTTTGCAAATGTTGCATACCATATGTCTTTGTTGCTTCACATTTGGAAGATATGCAATTTGCATAAATCATTGCCATAACTTCAAAGATTAACTGTATAGAAAGGGGTCCTTGCATTCTGCCAATCACAATGGAAACAGTGTTAGGCTCTGATAACCAAAAAAGGTAATTAACACTTTCATCGCTAATTTGTTTTCCAAACAACATATTTATGTGGAAAAACTTCTCTTTTGGTCACAATGCTACAGGCAAAACATTAGCATCAAAGACTCAATGTAAGATGCTCAACCGATTTCGCCTTTTGGTGTCAAATCTTGGTAAGCTCTTTTGCTAATTTTTTTCCTTTATATTTGCTATGCCGATTCCACGCTAAAACAAACTCTGATCCTACCATCCACTATTGTTGAATTGTGCTCGGGAACCTATAACAATATATTCGAAGGAGATGTCAAGGCTCAAGGCTCATATGGACCCACACATACCAAAAGTCAAGGCTCTCCTATGAAAACACAGATAATGCATGCCGATTTAGTAGACAGGGACGCCCAAATGACAATCACAGTCGACATAAATGGCAGCTTGATCAAACGCTTTAACATTTTTTCCCGCATGGCAAAAGCATTAGAATCATTGTATTTGGACTAAAAAAGAAAGGCCAATATGATCACGGAGATTCAAAAATTACATTGTGATACTAGCAACTACTAAGGTTGAAACAATTGAACGGGTTTGTGAAATGCCCAAGCTGGCTCCAGACATGACCATCAACAAGTTACTTTCAATTAACGATGGCTATCTAGTTGGTTTTGTTGCAGCGATAGTTGTTGCATGCTATCAGAACAATAGTTAGTATGACCTATATATAAAATATGGTGAAACAGCAAATGATCATGCAACTGTACATATTTCTTGTGCCTAATTGTCTGTCTTTTTTTAGACAAATTGCCTGAACAACCTAGTAATTTCTACTTTTTGCTGCAGCTGCAACTGAATGAGCCATATAAAAAAAATTTCTTGCAAATACAAGAATAGTGGTCAACTGACAATGCACAGCTTTATCTATTCAAGAACATTGTTAGAAATTATGCAAAAGGAAGCCACTTACTACGCCCTTCTGCATCGACATTTGTTGATCCTCTAAATGATGACTATACAATTCAAAACTTGTTTCCAATTCTTGAATAAAAAACACAGGCATGTTAACAAAAACTTTTTTTTAATGTTTTAAATTTATCCTCCTATTTAAATACCCTTCTTGCAATTGCAACTAAAATCATTTTTTTCTTGTTTTCAAAATTGAATTTATTTGCATTGTATATTTCTTCAACTATAAAGAATGTGAATGTTTGCAACGCTGTCTATCCACTATTCGTAAAAGGAAAATACCTTTGCTCTAATTTCCACCTCTGTAGAAGTACTCACATTTTGTTCTTTCCATTTTTATGTTTCCTATCCCTTTTGCAGATACAAGGTCTGCTCAGAGCAAAAAATGTTTTTTCACCGCCTTTCCAACGACTCTATTCCAAAAGAAAATAGTCCATGATTGATAATTCCTTCTTTTGTCCAAATTACAAATGCAAAACAACAATCAACTATGAACATAGAATAGAATCCAATCTACACACACAAGATGGACCAATAGAATGCACTTTATGCAATCCTTAGCTAAGAGACGGTTGCCCTATAGTAGCAGTTGTTCTGTATGAAACTTATTCAAAAAACGTTTCTTGAACAGTCTTCAACTTGCGTAGACTCCAACAACAAGGGCTCTTTACATTGGCAGCAGACAACAGAATCATTGACATTAGAAGATTCTAACCGCTCATAGATAGATTGCAGGTCCTATCGATATCCTTTTCATTGTTAGACTGTGAGCAAATAAAAAGTTCATGGTTTAAACAATTGCTTTAGTTTTTGCTGCATGAAATTCCAGTGATTTGAATTTTTGTTTTCATAAGGGTTGACTGCTTTAGGGCATTTGTACCTGAAAGATTTTGTTGCTTGTCATGTTCTTTAAAAAAAAGACAGTCAACATTCAATAGCATGCAAATCAATTTTCAACATTTGCATAGAATTTAGCCTTGACATGGATTTAAACAAATGCCCCTGTTCTTTTTTCTTTGTAATTTTTTTCAAACTAGCCTAGCTACATGAAATGGATTTTTTTTTAAATCCTATAAAAACTCTTCATCAATATACGCAATGGAATTTTCTTATGCAATGATCAAGACTATCAAAACTATACCCAAGAAAAGTCAAACCATTCTCTGTTATAGTTATAGCTACATGAAATGAAATCTTTGCTATTTTTAGACATAAAAAAAAAAACTCTCAACCTGTTTTCCATTCTACAACTTGCAGCAAAACTATCAACATTATCAAAACTGCACCCATGCAAAGTTCAAATGTTGTAACTCACAGCCAAATACTTTTAATACCATCAGTACACACCACACATGGAGGTGCCAACATTTTTTCTTGCATAGAGCGTCTCTTTTCTTTAGCCTATGTCCATGCTTTAGCAATTTTTCCATGGCATGCTACTAATTTTGCACACTTGCATTCCCGTTCTTTTTCACATTTTTCTTCACACTAAGCTGGCTACATGCAATGCAAAGTTTTCTATTCTTTTAAAGAAAAAAGCTTTCACCTTGTTTTGCATTCCATAACTTTGAACAAAATAATCAAGACTATCAATAGTTCACATTCTGTTGTTGATTTGTGTTGCAGCTACTGCAATTATGTCAATTGCTAGCGGTCCAAGTTGCTTTATCACTTTCCTTTCTGCAACATAGACCAACTTTCAATTGCAAATTATACTGTTTCACAAATTCAATGGCAATTCGCCTACTGTATTTTTTTTACATTGTTGTGTCAATGCATATGCTTTTCTTGTTGTATCCAAAAAAAAAGAACTCTACTTTTACAGAACTTTGCTCTAACAATGATATGCACACACTGTGCAGGAACATATTCATGGCGGTTTTTTTGCGCAAGAAAGCTTCGTAGCATGTTCTAGAACTTTGTTTTTCCACAATTCACATGATAATCTTAGTGATCTGTGTTGACTACCAGACACGTTTTTGAATACTCTATACTCCTCCCAGGAACCTGTACTCCTTGCCTGGCATTTTGACATATGCAAAAAAAAACTTTTGGAATTGCTTTGTAGCGTTCTGTGTTCTTTGCCTATGGTTTTTTCTTTTGCTACAAGAAATAGACAGAGTTGACACTGCATACTATATGCTATGAACATATTTACCTAGCCTCACTATTCAATAGTTTCTATGACAATTTTGAAACCGTGACTGCTATCTCCAAGTACTGCTTGAACTATGTCAATATAGTCGCAAAGTTTGTTTGTTCCTGTTGCGTGCATACTTATTCATTCGATGCTTTCTTTTGCATATGCTTTGGAATTGATCTATTTTCCTATTTCTCCAATGTTCATTCTCGTTGTATTCTGTCATAGTAAACGAAACAACTAAAAATATTAAAACATGTTGTTAATAAACCATAAAAATATTAGAATATCGAATAACAACACCATCCATTTTTTAAAATAATGGCTTAGCTAATGACCTTAAACTCCTTTGCTTATATGGAATTGAACCCTTTTTCTATAGCCATTTGAGATGTGCATGCGCTCGAAAATCAAACTTGTCAGCTTCAAAAATAAACTCCCTATGTTTATAAACATAACACTAGAATCTAGTTGAATTTAGTTACAAAATTAGTGGAGTGTCTATGTTTCAAGGCTTTTAAGTATTTTTAACAGATTTTTTTTTTAACAAATATATTTTATGGAAATCAAACTTAGGTTGGACTATATAATTAAATAAAATTATTAATTATATCTGGATTATAGTTGATAATTGTTACCACAATTCATACTAGATGTGAGGTTGTCACTGAACTTATGCATGCTACCCGTTGCATAACTATCAATTGCATTGCACTGATACGTATGGTCTCATATTGTTGTAATTTTAAAAGTGTTTTGAATATTAAGTTGATAAACTTGTTGATTTCTCATGAATATTTTGAATATTATGTTGATAAAGCTATGGTTCCTATGGAGATTTTGAAACTGTGATTGTTGTTTGCAAGTACATGGCTATCAACTACATTGCACTGATACGTGTGGTCTCATATGGTTGTAATTTTAAAAGTGTTTTGAATATTATGTTGATAAAGCTGTCGCTTTCTCATGGATATTTTGAATATTATGTTGACAAAGCTATGGTTCCTATGGAGATTTTGAAACTGTGCTTGTTGTTTGCAAGTGCACAACTATCAATTGCATTGCACTGATACGTATGGTCTCATATTGTTGTAATTTTAAAAGTATTTTGAATATTATGTTGATAAAGTTATTGCTTTCTCCTGAATATTTTGAATATTATGTTGATAAAGCTACGATTCCTATGGAGATTTTGAAACTGTGATTGTTGTTTGCAAGTGTTGCTCAACTATATAAACACAGTTTTGAAGTGTGCAGCCTGCCAAAACATAGGCTAAAGGCAAATTGCAGATTGTAGCCTGCTCCTGCCTTGCATTTTGCATTCATTGTCAAAAACATAGGCTGAATTCACATTGCATCTGCAGCCCCAGGGACATCACCACCTTGTGGCTCTTGTTATTTGTATGGACATATCTATAATATATAGAGAGAGATATATGTCTATACAATACAACTGTATAATTAATATATATTGGACATCTCTTATTGGTTATTTGAGAAATGCATGAAAATTTACATATTTGTAAATGTCTTCTTAAAGGAATGCAAAAATGTTGCAAAATTCGTCATCTACAGGTCTACCACAAAACCCGTCATCTACAAGCCTATTGTAGAACTCATCATCTATAGGATTGTTGCAGAACCTGTCATCTATATGCCTACCGTATATCCTAGTTGGTTATAATATTGTTGTTGATTCTAAGTTGTGGTTGTTGTGATGGATATTGAGTCATGATACTAGGGGTATGATTCAGATTTTAACATCTTGTGGAAATGAGACCAATTAACCATACAAGTATACGAGTGCAATCTTCAAATGGGAACAAGGATGTAACCAAAGATTATATTAACACGATATTTTTTCATTTTTGCATGGTTGTTAATGATACACTCTTAGAAAAATTGTTGGTTAGAATAGCTTGAGAATTGATAAGATTCTCAAGCCTATTCTTAACACATTTTCTTAAGATGTATGTTCCTAGGATTATAAAAACAAAGGATTATCGAAGTAAAAGAGACAATGTTATGGGAGATCACTCTATGATTGCTTAATAAATGAAAAGCAAGAGTTGGTTTGAATTCGTAATTTTATGCATGTGTTGTGCAAGCTAGTTTCTTAAACTTTTGAATTATTTCCATGACACCTATTCCAAGGAGGAAAGGCCCACTCCCAAGAGCAGGTGTTGATTCTTTAAGTTTATGCAATTTGTAAGTGTGTTTTAGTTGTGATAATTATATTGGTTAATTTAGATGTCTTTAAGT
Organism: Larix kaempferi; assembly: GCA_027924585.1. Classification (NCBI taxonomy): domain Eukaryota; kingdom Viridiplantae; phylum Streptophyta; class Pinopsida; order Pinales; family Pinaceae; genus Larix; species Larix kaempferi. The sequence goes on from BSBM01001010.1 coordinate 1,985,479, forward strand.
TTCTAGAATTCATAAGTGTGCCTTGGTTGTTATATTTATTACATCTATGTAATTCATGGATATTGGTTTGTATAAGTTGGTTGATTCATTATTATTAATAATGATTTATGATTTATGTTTAAATTAAATTTAAGAATTATTCTTGTCAATTGATTGATGGAAGTTTGTGATTGCTTGAGTTTTATAGTTCAATTGAGTAGATAGATTTCTATCTAATAACTTCCATGTGAATGATAATTGAAACTTTGATTCTTAGTTATTTTGTTTTGTTGCAATGTCTGATAGGTAAACTGATATCAGGTATGAGCTTGTATCCTACATAGATAGTGCACGATAACTTGCAAGAGAAACTCAAAACCCATATTGATAATTTAATGAAGAGTCTATTTAGCAACTTTTAAAGAAGTAATTAAAAGGCCCAACATTTTGGCACCATTGTCGAGGAGTTATCAAAGGTGCAAGAGTAGTCCTCATATTGGTTTTAGATCACACACAGTATAGTGAACTTGTTACAACTGAGAGGGGGGGGTGAATCAGTTGTAATTATAACAATAATCAATTTATCTTTCCTTTTAAAAATTTAGTAGCATTCACAAAATGATTGTCAAGATAATGCATAAGATAAGTAAAGAACTAGTAATCACCATTCACACATATGATGTACACAGACACAGATATTCATGAGGAAACCCATAAAGGGAAAAAACCTCTTCTTCTTAGAATGATAAACAGTCTTTAACTCCTGTACATCAATTATCTTTGTGCACCAACTCAATATGAGGCTACAACCTCTATTTAACAAGCTGCAACTTGTTGAGAGCACCAACTCTCATGGTTTTCTAGCACCCACTAGAAGGAAGCATCCACTCCCAATATTCAGGCATCAACCTGATTTACAGAGGAAATCAATCCTCCCTAGCACCTCCCTTCCACCCTATGTAAGAATTTTTTCAGTCAATTATATTTCACTGGTTCAGATATATCAGTACATACCCTTTTCATTTTGTTATGTGCTGCTACAGCTTGGATTTGTGGGCATTCTATTCTTCATTAAATCGAGCCATGCATTTTTCTTCTGAACTGATTTCTTTGAATCATCGCTTCATCTTCTTCAACCAGCAACCACTCCTCTTCATCCTCTCTATTCTCTCAATAATTTTGTTCTACTTGATTGGTTTTTATACATGCTGAAATTATATGCCTCGATCTCTTTAACTTCCAGATGTTCCAATTCTAAAAACTGAAGCTGTCTCTTTAACTCCTAATTCAAAAACTAAACTATCTCTTTGACTTCCAGAACTTACACGCTGTAATTGACTAATTAATAAATAAATAAATGTTTGTGAATCCCAGGCTGTCTGAGTTGCAGTTTGTCTAACAACATTCTTTTCTTGTATTTCAATCTCAGTTCACATCTCGCAGCTTTTCATATCGCAACTTTGCATCTTGCAGCTGTGCATCTCGCAGCTGTACATCTCACAACTCACATCTCGCAGCTTTGCATCTCGTAGCTTTGCATCTCACAACTCACATCTCGCAGCTTCGCATCTCGCAACTCACAGCCTGTCTGAGTTGTAGCTGTCTGCTTTCCAACCATCAATGACAACTGATCATAGTGCCAACAATCTCCCCCTTTGGCATTGATGGAAACCTAAAATTTATGATGCTGCAAGTGTAATCACCGACTGTTTGTCATCTGCAAATACTTGAACTTCTCCCTCTTTGACATCAATGTCAAAGAAAACATGACAATACAACTCCCCCTATCAAGATGAACTCAGAAACTAGCAAAGAAAACATTCTGGAACCATCTCAGAATTACATCAGATATGCAATAAGCACAAACTCCCCCTGCCAAAGTGAACAAGTTAGTTGGAATAAGATGTGACACCCAACTTCTGGCGTAGATATTCAAACTGGATTTTGGATAAGGGTTTAGTAAAGATATCAACAATCTGTTCTTTAGAAGGAATGAAATGTAATTGGACAACTATGTTTGTAACCTGCTCCCTTAAAAAATGATACTTGATTGGAATGTGTTTGGTCTTGGAATGAAGAACAAGATTCTTGGAGACACTAATGGCACTTGTATTATCACAATGAAGAGGAATAGATTCAACAGATGTTACTTTTAGATCTGCAAGAGTTTGAATAATCCATAGAACTTGTGTACATCATGTGGCCGCAGCAATGTATTTAGCTTTTGTGGTAGACAAAGCTATAGAGCCTTGATTCTTACTTAGCCATGCTACTAGTGAATCACCTAAGAAGAATGCACCTCCACTTGTGCTCTTTCTTTCATCCAAACAGTTTGCCCAGTCAGCATCTGAATATGCTGTTAACTGAAAGTTTTGATTTCTAGGATAGAGACCATAAGTTACTGTGCCTTTCAAATATTTGAATATCCTCTTAACAGTGACTAAATGGCTTTGCTTAGGAGTAGACTGAAATCTACCTACCATACCAACAGCTTGCATTATATCAGGATGAGATGCTGTGATGTACAACAGGCTACCTACCATTGACCGATATGTTCTTTATCAACATCTGGTGATACATCATCCTTGCTGAGCTTGCATCCAACAACCATGGGTGTGCTGACAGGTGAAGAATCTTCCATATGAAATCTCTTCAACATCTCCTTCAAGTACTTCTCTTGGGAGAGAAATAAACCTTCAGAACTCTGATTGATTTGAAGACCAAGAAAGAATGAAAACTCTCCTATCATTGACATCTCAAAATCAGATTGCATGGCATTAGCAAACCACTGAACAAAAGAATCATTAGTACATCCAAAAATAATGTCATCCATATAGACCAAAACAACTAATAAATCAACACCTTCAACCTTGATGTATAAATGACTATCAACAATACCTTTCTTGAAACCTTTGTCCAGTAGATACGTATCCAATCTATAATACCAGACTCTTGGTGCTTGTTTCAATCCATATAGTGCCTTCTTCAGTTTGCAAACATATTCAGGATTGTCTGTCAGTTGAAATTTTTCAGGTTGCTCCATATAGACTTCTTCTTCCAGATTTCCATTAAGAAATGCTGATTTAACATCCATCTGATACACTTTGAAGTTTTTGTGGCTAGCATATGCAAAAAACATTCCAATGGCTTCTAATCTTGCCATTGGTGCAAAGGTTTCATCAAAATCCTGACCCTCAATTTGTGCATACCCTTTACAGACCAATCTGGCTTTATTCCTTACAACCTGTCCTTGTTCATTCATCTTGTTTTTAAACACCCATTTAGAGCCTATTACATTCTTATATGTAGGTCTAGGAACAAGTTCTCAAGTATTATTTTTCTCAGTTTGATCAAGCTCTTCATTCATGGCTTTAATCCAATCTTCATCTTTACTAACTTCATCAAAGTTCTTGGGTTCAACCATAAATAGAAAAGTAATCTGTGATTGCTCTGAACCTTCAATCAATTTTCTTCTTGTCTGAACTCCTTTATTATTGTCACCAATTATTTGACTTTCAAGATGATTCTTTTTAACAATTCTGGAAGGTGATTTTGTTTCTGTTTGTTGATTTGAAACTGCCTGAATATTTGCATCTCCATCATTTGACTCAAAGTATTCTCTTTCTGATTCTTGGACCTCTTCATCTTCAATTTCAATTGTATTCTCTGCATTTGGTTCAATACTGCTTACCTGATCATTTTTAACTGAGATTTCGTCATCAATTTTAATGTCAATACAATCAACTAATTTATGCAATCTTTTATTATAGCATCTATATCCTTTGTTGTTTGTTGCATATCCCAAAAAGATACCTTCATAAGCTCGATCATCATATTTGCCAAGATGTTCATCATTATTTTTAATATAACATTTACTTCCAAAGATTTTGAAATGATTAATAGTAGCAGGTCTCCCAAACCAAAGTTCATAAGGAGTCTTATCACTGTTTGGTCTTAGATGCGCTTTGTTAAGAATATGGACAGTTGTATGAATTGCTTCTACCCAATAAATCTGAGAAATGTTTTTTTCATTCATCATTGATCTCTCCATTTGCTGAACTGATCTATTTTGTCTTTCCACTACTACATTTTGTTGTGGAGTCCCTGGAATAGTATATTCCCTTTTGATCCCATGTTTATCACAAAATTCTTTAAAATCTCCTGAACTAAATTCTCCTCCTCTATCAAACCTTACTGCCTTCAATCTTTTTCCTGTTTGATTCTCAGTCAGAGCCTTAAACACTTTGAATTTTTCAAATGCTTTAGATTTTTCCCTCGGAAAAGAAACCCACGTGAGTCTAGAATAATCATCAATAACCAACATGAAATAGTTTTATTTTCCTGTACCTTCCTTCCTGGATGGTCCACATAAATCCATATGTACTAACTGAAGGGGCTTATATGTTGATGTAAAACCTTTTGATTTAAACTGAGTGCGGGTCAGCTTTCCCATTTGACATGACTTACACACTGAATCATATGGCTTTGATATCTTTGGAAGATCCTTTACTGCCCTATTGTTACTAAGTTTGATTATATGATCAAAATTCAAATTTCCAAGTCTCTTATGCCACAACTAGCTCTCATTATACTTGCTTAGATGACATTCTTCCTTTTCTTCATTCAAAACATAAACATTATTTTTGTCCTTATGCCTTTTGTAATCAATTGTCCCGAGGGTACAGATTTTATCTTGCAACCTTTCGAATTAAAAACTACTTCACACCCTCTGTCACAGACCCGACTGACACTAAGGAGGTTATGTTTTAAACCATGTACAAACAACACGTCTTGAGCTTTTCCTCTGCCATTATTCAAGCTTACCATCCCTTTTCCTTCGATTTTTCTTGGAGCATCATTTCCAAAGGTCACATTTCCTGATTTAATTTCATTTAGAGACATAAATTTATTTTTATCACTCATCATGTGTTTAAAACAACCACTGTCAATATACCAGAGATCCTTTTGCCTTTGAGCAGAAAGTACTAATCCACATTTGTCACTTTCTTTCTTTTTCCAAACCTTAGCCTTTTCAAATGTATAATTTATTCTCGGATTATTTTTGTAATTCCTTAAATGACAGTCTGAAGCTTTGTGTCCAAATTTATGACAAACAAAGCATTCTGGCTCATTATTTAATAGATCAAAAGAGTTGATATGTTGATAATCGGTTCTTCTTTTAGTTGTGGACTGAACTACGTGATATCCTTGTTTCCTCACTGATTGTCCAGCTCTGTTTTGTAGCAGTTGACTCTTTGACTTCCGTAGTTGCATACTTCTAAATTTAATTCCACAATTTGCAATTTTATGACCAAAGTTAGAACAATAATAGCAATAACCATAGAAAAAATTTTGGTACCTGGATATTGGTCTTCTTTCTGAGCTTGATTGCTTTGTCTCTTGTTGGCTATGTTCCTGATCAGATCTCAACTTATATTTATTAACTTTGGTTAGCAAGGTATGATCATCATCTGATTGTCTGCTACTTGACCCACTTTCATAACCTAGGCCAGTCTTTATCAATGGAGATCTTTGTTTACTCAGGATGTTATTCAGTTCTTCTGAGGCTTTGATACTTGACAAATTTTGGTGGTACAAAGCTTGAAATTTCTCCAAATATTTTCTAGCTTTTACTACTTCTTCTTCTAGAGCTTCGCATCTCAATTTTCTCTTTGCTAATTGTTGTTTTAGAGTGTCTTCTATTTTCTTTGCTTCTTCTAATTCTAATTTTAACAGCACAAAATCTTCACTTGTTCCTTTACCATTCTTTTCAAGCTGCATCAACAAATGTTTTTGTTTTCTCTTCTTAAGTCTGAGTCTGTCAATCTCTTCTAAAGCGCTGATTAATTCACCTTCCATGTCAATCATAGCTTCTTCATCATTAAGATCTTCTATGGCCATAAGCATAAAATCATTCATTCTATCTTCACAAGATGAATTTCTATCTATATCCTCTGAGGAGTCATCATCATTTGCACACAAAATTTTATTTTTACTGTATTTCTTAAATTTGTATTTCTCTTCATCATCAGAATTCTGATCTTTTTTCTTATGAGGACATTTAGAGGCAAAATGACCTATCTTACCACAGTTAAAACATTTAAAAGGCAGATTGTCTCTATATTTACCTGATCCTTTCTTCAATCTTCTTACAAATTTTGCCTCAATCTCATTTGCTCCAGAATCAATATTCTTATCTACTTTAAAGGATGCTTCTCTAATGATGGGTTTGTTTGTACTAATCCTCATTTCATAAGCATTTAAAGTTCCTAGGAGTTGATCAATGCCCAGAGTTTTAAGATCATTTAACTCTTCTATTGCTGAAACTTTGGGGTTAAATTTATTAGGCAAAGATCTTAAAATTTTATGAATTAAGGATTCTTCTTCAATTGTTTCACCGAGGCCCTTCATAGCATTCACAAGCTCTTCAACCCTTAGGAAATATTTACTAACATTCTCATCCTCATTCATCTTTAGTTGTTCAAATTTCAACCTGTATGTCTACAGTTTGGCATCTTTTACTTTCTCTTTCCCTTCATAACTGCTTATAAGTTTGTCCCACATTCCTTTGGCAGATTCAAGATGCATACCTTTTACAAATTCAACTTCTGCAAGACCACTGAGAATAGCATTCATTTCTTTTGAATTAAAGGTAAATTCCAGTTTGTCATCTTTGGTGGCTAGAACAATGGGCTTTACATATCCAGTTTCAACTACATCCCATACATCAACACCTAAGGACATAAGATAGGTTCTCATTCTAACCTTCCAGAAAGCAAAATTTTTCCTATCAACAGAGGAGCCTTATTGATTCAATTTCCATCATGACTAGTCATGTTTTAAGTTCACAGATCTACCTTTAAATAAAAGGAACCCGCTCTGATACCAATTGAACTTGTTACAACTGAGGGGGGGGGTGAACCAGTTGTAATTATAACAATAATCAATTTATCTTTCCTTTTAAAAATTTAGTATCATTCACAAAATGATTGTCAAGATAATGAATAAGATAAGCAAAGAACTAGTAATCACCATTCACACATATGATGTACATAGACACATATATTCATGAGGAAACCCATAAAGGGAAAAAACCTCTTCTTCTTAGAATGATAAGTAGTGTTTAACTCCTGTACATCAATTATCTTTGAGCACCAACTCAAGATGAGGCTACAACCTCTGTTTAACAAGCTGCAACTTGTTGAGAGCACCCACTAGAAGGAAGCACCCACTCCCAATATTCAGGCATTAACCTGATTTACAGAGGAAATCAATCCTCCATAGCACCTCCCTTCCACCCTATATAAGCATTTTTTTAGTCAATTATATTTCACTGGTTCAGATATATCAGTACATACCCTTTTCATTTTGTTCTGTGCTGCTACAGCTTGGATTTATGGGAATTCTATTCTTCATTAAATCGAGCCACACATTTTTCTTCTGAACTGATTTATTTGAATCATCGCTTCATCTTCTTCAGCTAGCAACCACTCCTCTTCATCCTCTCTATTCTCTCAACAATTTTGTTCTTCTTGATTGGTTTTTATAGATGCTGACATTATATGCCTCGATCTCTTTAACTTCCAGATGTTCCCATTCTAAAAATTGAAGTTGTCTCTTTAACTCCTATTTCGAAAACTGAACTGTCTCTTTGACTTCCAGAACTTACACGTTGTAACTGACTAATTAATAAATAAATAAATGTTTGTGAATCCCAGGCTGTCTGAGTTGCAGTTTGTCTAACAACATTCTTTTCTTGTATTTCAATATCAGTTCGCATCTCGCATCTCGCAGCTCGCATCTCGTAGCTTTGCATCTCGCAGCTTCGCATCTCGTAGCTCACAGCTCGCATCTCGCAGCTTTGCATCTTGCAGCTTTGCATCTCGCAGCTTCACATCTCGCAGCTCGCAGCCTGTCTGAGTTGCAGCTGTCGGCTTTCCAACTATCAATGACAATTGAATCATAGTGCCAACATATAGGAATCCACATGGACAACTATAGACTAAATTCTCTCAAGGATCTCATATGCAGTGCCTTTGCATCTAAGAATTAAATCATTTAGAATGCATGAAAAGAAGCAGAGGCCCAAGAGGTCGATTTTGTGGCAGAATAAGAGCCACTCAAATTACTAACCATCCTACAGGAAGATATACTCAAGGAGCCTAAGTTTATGGGTTTCTAATTATGGTCATAAGAAGACACCAACTGTAGGATCAACAGTAAATCCCGCTCACTCTGCTACTATAGGGAATGTCACCTTAGAATAGATAGTTCATGTTCCAAAAGAGAGTTCATCAGAAAAAGACACTATGGAAGAAGTTCCCACAACTACAGGAGTTGTTATTACAATTGAAATTCTTATATATGCATTAGTTGAAACTACTTGTTGGCAGGCGGTTTGGTAAGGAAGAATCGCAGCATCGTTGATGCTGCGACACGTCAGAAGAGGCTGCGGAAGGCAGAAAGTTGGATTATTTTATGTATTTTTGAGTCGATTGTACCGCAGAATGCGGGTTTTTGGGTCATTGGACCATATGATATGTAATTTTGGGTTAATTGTACCGTTGCGGGCAGGTTTTTGGTCATTTGGACTGCGTTGGTTAGATTTTGGGTCATTTGTCCATGTGTCGGTTAGGAAGTTGTTAGTAAGTGGACAAGCATTGTAAAGGCGGAAGCCTATATATAGACATAAGTTGTAAGTGTTGAATAAGCTTAGCACGAATCCTTGGATGTTGTTGCGTGCATCTTTGAGTCTGTATCTGAGATCAAGAGATATTGTTGAGATCTGGTTTTTGTGGAGATGTTGTATCAGGGTTTTGCTGAAGTAATATGACATGACGGAACTAGTTGGTGAAATTCCCTGTGTATGTTTTATGATAATACATGCTGCGATTCATGAATGATTCTATGGGTTCTTGCTGCAGTTAATACTTCAAATGTTATACTTTTCGCGATGAATGTTTCTGTTGAATGATGCTATGAATATGAATGATGTTACTTTGAATGCATAGATCTGTCTTGAATGTTGCGATAAGTTAAGTAATTGGTGCTGCAACCATCCTCCTTCATTTGGTGGAAACATGGTTCCGTCCACTCTCCCTTGAATGCCTTGGGTAAGACCTCATCTGCTCTACAAGTGTTACTGGACGGGGTAAAACCTGTCCGGGCTGGTGCTCAGGGAGATCGCGGTGGGTTGGTGTTGACAGCGATGGGAACCCCTGTCGACAGGGTTTGAGTCAAAAAATGGTGGTCGCCTGTACAGCTCCAGTTAGCTAATCACACTAAAGTGACGCTGATTGGGAGAATCCCACGATTGGTGGTGGACATTGAGGGCATGAAGACCTATGTTGACTTTGATGTCATCGAAGTGGTTGAAGGAGGAAGTGCGTATCCCGCTTTGCTAGGGATCGAATAGGCTACTGATAGTGGAGCAGTAATCAACTTCAAGCGGGGGATGATGACTTTCAAAAACCGCGATCTCAGAGTCATAGCCCTGTTGGACCCGGCTGAAGGACAAAGATGCATTGAGCCAGTACAGGACGACGATCCCAGTGGATGGGACCATGCATTTAACATTTATGAAGACTATATTCATCCAATTGCCAATGGTGACCTGGGATGGCGCAGTGAGAGCTCTGCGTCTTCTGACTCTAATGATGCGTTATAACACTAGCAGAACCGCTTGCATGAGGTGTCGCTCTGTAAGTGTGGTTAATCACGCAATCGCTATGCCATTTTGCGACTGAAATGGTCACATTACCGGTATATGAAGGGCTACCTGGCTTGACCAACTTTTTGACAGAGTTTGAGGAAAGAGTTTCAGAACCACAACGATTGCTGGCATTGAACGAAGCACTGAAGGCTGCTCCAGCATGCTAGTGGGAAACACGCAAGGCATCAATTGATGGATGGTCGAAATGTAGAAGATTGATGACAGTTCACTTCAGCGATACCGAGGTCTACCGCATAGGGAAATATGATGGTCGAAACGACCCTGGAGGCGATTTGATGGAGTGTCGGACATTATGGGCATCATGACCAAGAGACGAGTGGGTCCATGCATTTATCCATACCTTGGATGAAATGTCGCGGTCATGGTATACTGTAGCTGAATTACGGGGAGAAATCACTACTTGGTTGGAGTTGACAATATGTTTTACTCATACCTCCAGTTTTGTTGATCCCAACCCGGATGTCCATAACGCTCTGCAGATCATCCGTGACGTGGTTCTCAAGGTTGTTCCAGTGGCCTACCCTCCGGATCCGCATACGCATTGCCAGATGCAATCCATAATGGAATGTTATAATATCACTGGTGGGTCTGAAGATGGTGATGATCCGCGGAATGTCAGTATCCTAGAGTCCGAAGGAAGTCGCGATGTGGTACCTCCTGATGTGCCAAGTGATCCGTTCAGTTAGCCCTTGAAGCTTCGCAAGATCAATATTGGGATGGAGGCCACTCCCAAGTTCACGAATGTTGGGGATTATTGGGATGATGAGCTGATGGGAAAGGTGACTGACTTGTTGTATGAATTCCAGGACCTCTTTCCTACAAAGTTTTCCGAAATGAAAGGGATTTTGGGTGATTTAGGTGAGATGAAGATTCCCTTGAAACTAGATGCTAAACCGATTAAGTAGCGACCCTGTCAGCTAAATCCGCGACATAAGGAGAAGTTCAAGGCAGAACTTGATCGCATGTTGGATGTTGGTATCATTGAACCGGTTGAAGAGTCGGAGTGGATCAGTCCTATGGTGGTGCAGGACAAGAAGACCAACGAGGTGCGCATTTGTGTCGATTTGCGGAAGTTGAATGATGCCTGTTTGCATGATCCATTTCTGACCCCGTTTACTGATGAAGTACTTGAAGGAGTAGGTGGTCAAGAGATGTATTCTTTCACGGATGGGTTCTCAGGTTATCATCAGATCCGCATTGCAAAGGAAGACCGCCACAAGACGACTTTTGTGACAGAATAGGGATGTTTTCAGTATACCGTGATGCCGTTTGGGTTGAAGAATGCACCTATGATATTTTCATGGGTTGTCGTTGCTGCATTCAAGGATTTCATCTAGAAGTTCTTGCAGGTATACATGGATGATTGGACAGTCTATGGTTTGATCCGCGATCATTTGGCCAATCTGCGGTTAATGCTGGAGCACTGTCGACAACACAAGATATCGTTGAATTTGAAGAAGTGCATTTTTTGCACGCCATTTGGGATCTTGCTGGGTCACATTGTGTGCAAACAAGGGTTGTTAGTCGATCCAGCAAAGATTGCGCTCATTTTGAGCTTGACACCGCCGACCACTGTTAAGCAGTTGAGGGCGACTTTGGGGCATACTGGGTATTATCGCAAGTTCATCAGGGGATATGCAGCGATCACCGCCCCTATGGAGAAGCTACTGAAGAAAGATGCGGTATTCCAATGGAGCACTGAATGCCAGGATAGTTTTGAGCAGTTGATGGCTAAGATGGCTTCGACACTGATCTTAGTATTTCCAGACTGGAGTAAGGAATTCCATGTCCATGTTGATGCATCGTCGATTGCACTCGGTGTGGTGTTCGTGCAGCCTGGAGAGGGGGACCTCAATCACCCTATTGCTTTCGCCAGTCGAAAGCTGTCATCCACAAAAAAGAACTACACCACTACTGAGAGGGAAGGCTTGGCGATGGTCTATGCGCTGCAGAAGTTCTGACACTATTTATTGGGTGGAAATTTTAAGATGTTCACAGACCACTCTGCATTGAAGTACCTGGTCAATAAGCCTGTGTTGGGGCAGAAGATCTGCCGATGGTTACTTCTTTTTCAGGAGTTTGATTTTGAAGTAATTGTGAAGCCAGGGCGGTTGAATGCGGGCCCTGATCATCTATCACGGATTGAAACAAGAGAAGAGCCAACTAACATTGAAGACAGATAGCCTGATGCACAACTGTTTAAAGTGGAAGTAGCCGATGGCTATTTTGAAGAAAACATTCAGTTTTTGGCGACAGGTACCGCACCCGAAGAGTTCACCACTAGTCAGAAGAAGCAGTTGGTAGTCAAGGCTGCAGACTTCCAGCTAATCGCAGGAGAGTTATACAAGATGGGCGCAGATGAGATATTGCGATGGTGTGTCTTGCCACATGAGCAAGTGCAGATACTGGCAGAGGCACATGGAGGAGTGGCTGGAGGGCACTACGGCGGTCGGGCGACTGCGAGGAAGGTGCTTCATGTAGGGCTTTGGTGGCCCACGTTGCATAATGATGCGATAGACTATGCGTAGCTTTGCGATGTTTGTCAGAGAATCGGGAAGCCATCCAGGCGGGACGAGATGCCGCTGATGCCTCAATTAACACTGCAGCTGTTTGACAAATGGGCAATGGATTTTGTGGGACCAATCAATCCACCGGGGAAGCGCACTGGTGCAAGATACATCATTACCGCGACAGATTATTTGATAAGATGGGTGGAGGTGGCACCAGTTGTTGATTGTTTCGCGGCCACGACAGTGTTGTTCTTGTTTGATAACATTGTCACTCGCTTCGGCTGCCCCAATATATTGTTGAGTGATCAGGGCAGCCACTTTCTCAATCGCACCATCAGCGCACTGATGGAGGAACTACAGATACAGCATAAGAAGAGGGCACCATATCATCTGCAGGCCAATGGCATGGTGGAAGCTTTCAATAAGATATTGGATCATGCGCTGACAAAGGTGTGCAATGCGAACCGCGATGGCTGGGAATTGAAAATCCCAGCAGTATTGTGGGCCTATCGCACCACATGTAAACGGTTGACGGGTCAGATACCATTCAAATTAGTGTATGGACAAGAAGCGATTATGCCAATGGAGTACATTGTTCCGAGTCTGCGCATAGCGGCAGTGACAGGTATGGATGACGCATTAGCATTAGAATAACATCTAGCACAGTTAGTCTAGCTAGAGGAAGATCGCTTTATCGCAGGATTCCACCAAGGAGTGGAGAAGGATCGTTAGAAGGCATGGCATGATCACCATATAAAAAACAAGTAGTTTCAGTAGGGTGACTTGGTGCTGTTGCATGACAGCAAGTTTATGAAACATCCAGGAAAATTGCAGATGCATTGGCTTGGTCCATATCACATCAGTGGCATCACTTCAGGCGGAGCAGTACGGTTGCAACAGTTGGACGGAGCGATGCTCCCAAAGTTGATTAATGGTAGCAGGTTGAAGCCCTATCAGTCGGGCTTGGAACAACGTGATTCCCGAGTCGCATCGAAAAAAAAAATGCAGGTTGATCGATGGCAGGATGGCGCACCGACCAAGATGAAAATGCGTAGGCAGGGAGGCTTCTGCTGTAATTTAGGAGCGGTCCGTGACAAGTGGCAGTGTTGCGACTAGATCAAATCAGACATCATTACGCAGACGAAACTTTTTCCTTTTGGGCAGATATGATCGTTAGTTGATTCAGATTGTGCTAGAAGCACGCATGTTTGGCATGAGGAGTACACTAAGGCAGCATGGCCGACGACACCTGGAGTGATGGTTTGCATGATTGGCACGAGGAATCCACCATGGCAGTACGGCCGAAGGGTTCAGGGGATGATGATTCGCACACTTTGGCACGCAGGGAAACAGGCGGAAGTATGATTGCTATGCACACATCAAAAGTTCGACTCATACTCAAACGAAGGAGCGGGATGTTATGATTCACCTCGCGCGTGAGCAGGTGGTGTAAATGATTGTTGAGGCAGACGACCGACCGTATGCGATGTATAAATATAGGAACAAGAGGATAGTAAGAGCACCGAGGTTGTTCCTATTGAGAGGGGTTATGCTGCGAGAGGGTCAGGCATCTAGCTAAGTTAGGAATTCCAAGGAGGTTGTGGAAATGATCCATTTCATTTCATGTGGTAGCACACCAGGTGCGCTAAGGCCCGAATGACGAGTGTACATGAGCGCCTGGAGCAAGCCGCGCCTTGGCCACTCAGGAGTTACAAGCATGAAGTCTCGTCCGATATGTCTAGGCAGTTAGTGATGGTTCGAAGTCTCATGGTCCCTGCGACCACACAAAGGAAGGGGGTGGCAGCCCCGAGTCCCTGTAACATGTGCTTACTGGTGCGAAACAGATGTGCCATAACTGCTGGCCCGTTTTGCCCCTCGGCGTTGCTCATAAACTTCCTCTCTATCTGCAATCGATCTCTCAAGACTAGAGGATGAGTTTGCAAGTCCATGACAACAAGCCAAGAAATGACCACTTTTGGGCGAGAAGTACATGACAGTGAGCAGATGATCAGTGTAGCAGAAGGAGTAGGACAACACCGGGCGATCCAGACAGCAAGAACAATTGCAACAATATAGTTCAGCTATAGCAGAGTAAGGACCAGTGGATAAACCGTGTCCAGTTGGCGTGGCTCGAGGGCGAGCCACAAGATTGTGTTGGGGGCCTGTTGGCAGGCGGTTTGGTAAGGAAGAATTGCAGCATCGCTGATGCTGTGACACGTCAGAAGAGGCTGTGGAAGGCAGAAAGATGGATTATTTTATGTATTTTTGAGTCGATTGTACCGCAGAATGCGGGTTTTTGGGTCATTAGACCATATGATATGTAATTTTGGGTTAATTGTACCGCTACAGGTGGGTTTTTGGTCATTTGGACCGCGTCAGTTAGATTTTGGGTCATTTGTCCAAGTGTCGGTTAGGAAGTTGTTAGTAAGTGGATAAGCATTGTAAAGGCATAAGCCTATATATAGACATAAGTTGTAAGTGTTGAATAAGCTTAGCACGAATCCTTGGATGTTGTTGCGTGCATCTTTGAGTCTGTATCTGAGATCAAGAGATATTGTTGAGATCTGGTTTTTGCGGAGATGTTGTATCAGGGTTTTGCTGAAGTAATATGACATGACGGAACTAGTTGGTGAAATTCCCTGTGTATGTTTTATGATAATACATGCTACGATTCATAAATGATTCTATGGGTTCTTGCTGCAATTAATACTTCAAATGTTATACTTGTCGCGATGAATGTTTTTGTTGAATGATGCTATGAGTATGAATGATGTTACTTTGAATGCATAGATCTGTCTTGAATGTTGCGATAAGTTAAGTAATCGGTGCCGCAACCATCCTCCTTCATTTGGCGGAAACATGGTTCCATCCACTCTCCCTTGAACGCCTTAGGTGAGACCTCATCTGCTTTGCAGGTGTTGCTGGATGGGGTAAAACCTGTCCGAGCCAGTGCTCAGGGAGATCGCGGTGGGTTGGTGTCGACAGCGATGGGAACCCCTGTCGATAGGGTTTGAGTCAACACTACTACTACCAGAACAAGCCATGCTATTGCTGATAGTACATCTAAAAAAAGCCTTGTTTTTGCAGCAGGAGCAAAACTTAATTCCCCTACAATGTCGCCTCACATTGGAGAACTAATTAGTGGGAAACCTCACACTGAATTCCAATTAAATTCAGTTCAAGAACCAGACTTTTCAGAGGGGTCCATTTCTACATAACAATATGTAGTACAAGAAAACATATCTCTCATCAATTCATTGGAAAACATGGTAGAGGAAGGAATTGGTTCTACTGAAGGACAGTTTGTCACTCTTGAATTTCCTATCAAAGATCATAAGGGTACAACACAAATGAAGATTATTCCCCTTTCATCCTTACCAAACATTAATGGTATGGTAAGTGAGGATCTAATAACCATTTTATTTGAATTTGATGTTATGTGTTGAAGCTATGATTACACTACATATGCCTAGAAATTGGAGTTATTTCTAGCTACCCTGAAAAATGCAACACTTCTTTGGTTTATGGGGTTGGGCAGGGATAGCATTCATACATGGGAAGAAATGAAATAAACATTCTTAAAGAAGCACCAAGACTATTTCAAAGCATGATCTCTACGATGATATTTTCAAAATGACTTAGAAGGATGAAGAGAGCCTAGAAGATTATGTGGAGAGGTTCCATTACAACCTTCAGTGATCCAAATAAAGCAAATTTGATAAGGAGACTCTGAAGACTGTTCTGATCAAAGGAATCATAAATGAATGTTTGGACCTTTTGAACTTAATGGTAGGAGGAGATATTTCTCAAGTTGAATAAGATCAAATTTTTTATTTTTGCCAGAAATACTCATGAGGAAATTTAAAAGGCAGGAGAGGACCCAAAGACAATACTGTGCACATCACAAAGTCAACCACCATAGGAACCACTCAAGTCGAGATTGATAATCTATCAGAAAATTTTAAAATTGATATTCTTAGTATTCTGATCTCATATTTTGACACTATGCAATCTAAAAGGAAGTAGAAGGACACTGAGCTAGCATTGTCAATTGTTTTTCCTAACCAACATAAAAAAGCATCCCTTGAAGGATTCTCCACTTAATAAAGTTGAAACCTACCATATTTGTGACGAAGTCATTCTACCAACAAATACTCCTCTTTGTCCAGATTGAAAGTAGTGTGTACCAAGACAAAGCATATTTGCTTTATTGCCCAAAAGTGCTCGATAAAATAGTCTCTAGAAAGTCGTCTTCCCAAATACATTTTATTTCTTCTTAAATTTTAAACAAAATAATTTTAATTTACATTATTTTTTAGTATAATTTAAGTCTGCATATTTCTCTAGCAAAATAGAATTTAAAAAATAAATTTTAATATTCTTTTTATTTTAAATTACACATAAAATAACATTTTCTATCATTTATAATATAGTAATAACATCCCAATGTCACTAGCTTATGATGAGAATGGATTGTGTCATTTCAATCATAGTCATGACAAATCTTATGCCGAATTTCGGAGCTAGAGTTTAGCTCTTACAATCCCAATCCATTTATCACGGTGAAGAAAAAGTTTTAACAATCTACAAAAATATTTCGAAAATGTTTTAACCATTCACAAATATATATAGTGAAGAAAAAGTTTTAACAATCCACAAAAATATTTCGAAAATGTTTTAACCATTCACAAAAATATATATATATATATATTAAAAGCAAAAATTAATAACATACTAATTACCAAATGATTACATAATGGAATGCAAATCAATAAAAGATATTTTATATTATAATATATTAAAGTAAAAATTAACAAGTGTTACATCATAATTGTTCTTTGTCGCTTTGTATAAGGGTAGTTAAATTATGTGAAGGTAATTAATAAGTATGGTATAGTTATCCATAAAATATGATGTATTGTAAAATAGGTATTTATGTATTGCATGGTTGTTTAGAAAATATGATATATCATGAAATAGGTAGGAACCAATTTAATATAAATTTCAAATTAAAGTATATATATATTAATGTGAATATACATGTTTATTGATAACAAGTTAAACAAGTGGAATAAGCAACATAGTTGCTTAGTACCTGCCTTTTATGTAAAATAAATTAGTACTTAAGTTTTGTTTTAAACGTTTTTAGTATATTATTTGTGTTTAGTCTAGAAATTAGAGTAACTATCAATATCAAAAACTTAATTCCAAAAGTTTTTAAGATTTCCTTATCAAATATCAAAGCAATTATAAAATATATCACTACATGTGAAATGAGAAATTATGAAAATAATATTTTTACCAAAAATATGTATAAGAGTGTTCTTACCAAAAATATATATTGGATAAATAATGTTAGTAGATTGCATTGTTAAAAGAATAGATAGGTTCCTAGTGGCAGACTGGATGATGGAAACCAATTTATGCTTAAGACAATGGGTGGACACAAGTGGAGATTCAGACCATCTTCCAGTTTTTCTTGAATTTTCTTGAGTTAGTAAGAAACTCCCTTGCCCTTTCAAGCTAAATACAAACTGGCTGAATGATATTGATTTTCTCAAGCTCTTGAAAGAAGCTTGGATTCCTTATGATGAGGATTCCTCACTTTCGGTTTTTAGTCATTTTGCCTTAAACATGCAGAATGCAAAGAAAATTTCGATAAAGTGGTCCATAAACAAGAAACAATGTGATGATAGAATGCTCACTCAGATTGAAAAGGAATTAGGGATTTTGTACAACGAAGAAGGGTTTGGTTTTCTAACAGAGAGGAAGAAAGCAGATGTTGTATCCTTGGAGGTAAAGCGAACGAAGATTCTGGCAGATAGAGAAGTTGAACATAGATTAAAAAGCAAGGCATTATGGATGGCTAATGGAGATGAAAATTTTAAAAAAATTCACCATTATGCAAACCATAGAAAAAATACTAATTCAATATGGAAGATTTCTTTGGATGAGGGGGAGGTGGTCGAAGGTTTTGAGACATCTCGGTATCAATCACTTTCAGTCTTTATTTAAGGCTGAAGAAGATGTTTCTCTTGTAAAGGTGGTAAAGATAACTCAGGATTATCCTAGCTCTGTCTCAGAGGAAGATAATATTATGCTTATGGAGGAAGTATCTTCAAATGAATTACAAAATATTTCGATGTTGCTAAAAAGAGACAAAAGTCTGGGACCAAATGGGCTCCTGGTGGAATTTTTTCTAGGTCTCTATGATGTCTTGGCTCGGGATTTATTAAAAGTGATTGAAGATTCCATAGTAAGTGGAAAAACATATGTTGTTTTTAATTCAAATTTTTTAGCTCTCAGACCTAAGACAGACTCTCCTAGATCCTTTGAGTACTTTAGAGTGATCTCGTTGTGTAATTGTATATACAAGATAATTGCAAAAGTTAATATCAACGAGGATCAAATCTGTGTTAAGTAAGACTATATTAGAAGAACAATTTGGTTTCCTTCTGGGAAGACAAATCCATGAGGTGATTGGTATAGCTCGGGATGGACTCCACTCTATCAGATTAAAGAATATGAAGGTAGTGGTAGTTAAGATAGACCTATCAAAAGCTTATGACAAGGTTAGATGGACTTATCTAAGAACTATCCTATCCCACATGGGTTATGCAATGTCTTTTATTACTTGGGTTATGGGATGTTTGTCTTCTGTATCCTTTGTTATTTCAATAAATGGCTCAGCCTCTGCTTTTTTCAGACCTGGAAGGGGACTCAGCCAAGGCCGCCCTTTGGCACCTCTTATATTCCTAGTTGTAGTAAAAGGTTTTGGAAGGGCATTAATCTCAGCTAAAAGTTTAGGTTTGTTTAAAGGTATTTGTATAGGTGGAAATATGAGCATATCCCATCTACTATTTGTAGATGATATACTTATATTCACAAATGGATCAAGGTGGGACATGACGAAGTTACATGAGATTTTATCCCTCTTCTGTGTGGATTCAAGTATGAAGGTCAATAATGGGAAATCCTCGTTATCATGGGTTGGTATAGAGGAACAAGACTTGTATTTTTTTAATACTTTGCTTCCCTATAAAAGTTTTTTTTTAGAGGATGGGCTCAAATATTTGGGCTACAGGTTAAAGCCTGCCTTGCTTGTATAGGATTAAAGACTAGGATTGGTTAATTTGAAAATGTGAGATCAAGATTTCAAATTGGAGCCACAGGTGGCTTTCAAAAGGGGGCAAAGTAATTTTGGAAAAGGATGTACTAGAGGCGATTCTGGTTTATTGGATGAGCGCATGGATTCCTCTAGGGGTCTATGACAAAATCAGAAAGCTACGCTACATATTTC